>CM072663.1:78398830-78936330 GCA_036884735.1 Huso huso | reverse complement strand
AGGCCCGAGACCTGCAGTTTATGTACCCTGCAGCTGGAAGTAGCGAGCAGGGACTGGCTGTGACAACAGCTACAGGAGTGACCAGAGCTTCAAGTATTGCGACACCAATAACACCGTGTTACGAGGTCTTTGGGATGGGTGACCAGAAAGGAGGTTAGTTTATGCACTTTTTTTTGTTTAGTTTCCAAACTGTAACCAGAGGGGTTGGCTGTTACGATAGTAACCTACTATGTTTGTTTAAAGTTCCAAATTAATCCTGGTTAACTAAAAGTATAACAAACGAAATGTTGTTGTTTATATCAAGGCTTTTATTTTATAAACCAAAGTACAATGAAATTCAGTTAAACAAGCTTTTTTACTTACGAAAACAAAACACGATACAAAGATGTCTGGTGCCCCAGTAACAAAACTCATAATAATCTGGATTTTGGCAGCACTTGTAGGTTCAGCAGTGTCAGGCATAAATCATATATTTTTTTTATTGTCGAACTAGACAGACAGTGATATGGGCTAGATTACAATCAGTCTCCGCTATTCACAAACAACAGTTTCTCAAGGTTTTGTACCATATCTGTAAATTCAAAATATGATAACTGTGTTGTGTTGCTGTAGTAACATTACTGGAGAATCCCTGAAAAGAAATTATCTGTGAAATAAATAACAATTGTTTATTTCAATTTGAAACCGAAAACATTAAGAAACAATTGGCCTATAGCTACCTTTTTTAATGTAAAATGAATGCAACATCGCACAATAAACTGCTATAATAGTTATCAATTTTAATAATTAGACTATATTTAATTTATTAATTAGGCTATATAATTTTATTAATAAAAAACACCACTTTTTATTTTATATTTATACATTTTAATTGTTTCTTTGCCAATGTACAGCTATGGCCAAAAGTGTTGCATCACCTATTTTATTTTATTTTTTAAACAAAAAAAATGATATGAACATAATTTAGATATTTTATTTAACATCATGTAATCAAGGAACTACAACATGATATAGCAAAAGTCTACCGGAAGCCGTAATAGTAGTATGGTGTTTCATGTTAGATTTTCAAATGATTCAGCAGGTTTCATTGGACTTTACTTTTTCAGAAATGCTTTTTTATGATTTTTATGATTGTTTTATTTCCTTGTGCTTTCTTATGTATAATCTTTTTATTTTTTGCTGTACTATTAATTGTGAAGCGCTCTGAGATGATTGCTTTTAAGGGCGCTATACAAAATAAAGTTTATTATTATTATATTATTATTATGAAGACAAATGAGTTAATTTTAAAGGGTGTTGCTAAACTTTTGGCCATAGCTGTATATTGGTGTATAAATGATATTGTTAGGTGTAAACCTAATTGTCAATATACCAACCTTTTACACCTACACTTAAATAAATGAACAAAGTCATAAATTAACTAATATATTATTACATTATTTTAAAACTGTAATGTTTTATTTCAGAAGAGAAGACGCACAAATATGACTTCTACAGTGGGTTCATGGGACGCCCCTTGCTTTTCCCGCATACAGGTCAGATGCCCTCTACTTTAGATAAGACATCCAGTCCAAGCCTTATCAGAGAAAAATCACCTTCTGCTTTAGAGAAGGCAGAAGATGACGCTGACATTCAGTCACCTGGATCAGATCAACTTTCTGAACGAGGTGGAAGTCCAAGGTCACTGTCTTCTTTAGACCTGGAATCAGGCAGTGAATCTGAAAGACCAAAAGACTTTCCATCCCCGAGGTCCAGCCTTCCTGGGTCTTCCTCGAGGCAGAGGGATCCCACTGATATCATGTTGAAAATCTTCCCTCACCATAAACGTGATATGTTGGACTGTGTAGTGCAGAATTGCAAGGGGGATATAGTCCAGGCCATAGAGCAGGTGTTAAATTCAAAAGAACATAAGGATAACCCCAATGGTACCAAAAGCACCGTTTCTGAACCTGGTAATCTGCAACAATCTTCAAGTTTTGGACTACCTGGAGTCAGTTTAGGACTTAGCATGGGGCTTGGCACAAAGTCAGCTTTCTCTCCCCTTCAAACCACCCCAACCACGCTTGGAAGTGACACCAATATCTACGGTTTAACCCCGCGACTGAGTATCAATCCGCTGCGTCTTGCATATTCAACATCTGGAAGGGGGATAACAGGTTTCATGTCTCCCTATGTAACACCGGGGCTCATGCCAGCATTGCAGTTTCGCCCACCAATGGACTATTCGTTTCCAGGAATGATAAGAGACTTTTCCTACTTTCAGAACAAAGAATCTTTATGCAATACAGGACTTTACTCTAGAGTAAACCAAGAAAACCAGTGATTTGAGATCACGTTGACTGTTGCTGTTATGCTCTTATGCCAGTCATAGTTTAGCCAACCTGTTCAACTAGATGTTTTTTGAAAAAGCTTCCACTTCAGGATATTTACTTATATAATGGTGAAGGTGCACCACACGACACTTAATTGGCTTTGCCTGTAAATATATAATCTTAACATTATATTTTGTGAAACTGTCTTTAACAGTTATTACTATAAATGAGCTCAGTAAACATTAAGCACTAAAGATTTTTCATTGCTAAACTCGCTTTGCTGTTCACCAAGGAATGGGAAATAACAGTAAACATGCACAAAGCGTGCCTCTTTGTTAAACATTTTACACCTTTTATGTTATTTTCTACTGCAGTGTTTGTACATTTTTAAATGTGTATATATAGATTGTTTTTGTAAATTTGATAGTTCTTTAATAAAATGTAACAGGTAAAACACTATGTTGTTATGGAGATTTTTTTTCTTCTATTTTGTGTTTGTAGGTCTACAGGATCTGGTAGGCCTAAATTAAAATAATAGTGTTCTTTAATTTCCAAACCTTTTACTCCATTCCATACATGAATACTAAATTTCACCCTAGATCCACGTTGAAAAATATAGTTTACAAAAATGTGTAACAGATTTATTTTCCTTTGCTAAACATTTTTATTTTTTGTGCACCAAACTACGTTTTTTCTATATGTTTACTAGTTTAGAAAGTAATGTATTCCTGGTGGCAAAATTCATATTTTTCTTATTTTATTTGGCCTTTATAGTACTTTATTTCAAGAAATACAATAATATTTTTTCACAACGCCATATCTTTCCAATAGAATCTGCGGGGTTATCGAAAAAGAAAATCTCTGCAGGTCTAGAATGTCACTTATGCTGCAATTTATAACACCATCATCATATATAAACAGTGCGATGATGGGAGTTTGTTCTTTCTTTCTTTCTTTTTCTTTGTCTCTTTTGTAAGTAAAGAAACACATGTTGAAAGATTGTCTTTATGCTACTGTAGCTATACTTGTGTCTTCAATAAATTATCCTTGTGGACCACAACAATATTAAGAAGGTACTGCCTGGACACTACTTGATTACTACTTGATACGTTTAGTATGTTGGCTCCTAATTTCTGTTCTGTGTATATCAAACTTTAATTTACAAAAATCAGAGTTGTTTCATAACTTTATACAATATAGTATTTTAACATGGCAAGGTGGATCATAGTGTATTTTGTGTTAAGATAATGTAGCATTTGCCACCCAATCTGACTAGAATCAGTCGATTGAATGGGACGTTACCAAGAAAAATCATCCCATAGGTACCTACTAGCCTCATCCCAGTAGGTACCTACTAGCCTCCCAACAGGTAGAGTATGTCCGAATCAAACGCTTTATCACATATGACATAACACATTTAAAATGATGGGTAATTAGGTGAAAACAGAATGTGTTTATTGCTTCATTATGGGATTCTTTTTCATTTTTTTTACTAAACATTTTTTTTTTATCACAAAAAATGAAGAGACCTGTACTTTAAATGTCTTTTTTCCTATGTAGCCTTGAATAAACTACACAATCTGTTTTTGTATGTACTGTATTACAGCATTTTAAGTAATATATTTTTAAATGTTTATATTTTCTAATAAATGCACGACCATTGATGAAACTTAATTTTACGGTATAAAGAGTGCAGGCGTAAATATATTGAGCTGCTGAATCAAGTGCAAAGAAAAGGGCAATTCGTTTTAACAATATGAAGCTATAGAAATTGTACAAATACACTGCGAGATCAGTGTTCAAAACGATCCATTTTGTGTACAGTGTGCAATACGGCGTGAAACTTTCACTGATTCATAAACATAAACTTGCCCCGATTGCTTATCTTGGCGAGAGCCGAGTTCAAATCAGCATGAAGTTTTAACATCTACTCTCGTGTAATGGAAATTCTGCTTTAAGCAGGTTTTTATTATTATTATTATTATTATTATTATTATTATTATTACTACTACTACTACTACTACTACTACTACTACTACTACTAATAATAATAATAATAATAAAAAGATCATAGCCAAGGCTAGTTATTGATATTGTCAATGATAATGATATTATTATTATTATTATTATTATTATTATTATTATTATTATTGGTAGTAGTAGTCTCATCGGCAAGAACTACTTTATCCCGTTTGGTCTGTTCCTCTGTACTGCTTAACAGTATATACTGGAGCTGTTGTACAGTGTAGGATACAATTACAAATAAAGTCAAATCACCTCATATAAAGGAGTAGTACTCTCATGTGTTTATGACCAGGCATTTTATTAAAATAGTTTTTACAAGCTCTTGAAGCAAAGAAACAAAGTTTGTTGATAATGCAACAATAGCCAGTAGCCAAACCTACAGCAGTCCAAAAGACACGTGTTCTGAATAAATATGGCAACAAGAAGGAGTGGTGAATATCCATATCAGTTATCTTAAGACAATATTTCATAGTACAGCTGTTAGACAGGTTTACATCTTACGGCTGTAAAAATAGTTTTAGACCTGAAAAACCACAATAGATCCATATGGCTGAATGAAAGTAGGCAGACATGAGGTATTTTAAAAATAGTAAATACTGGTAGTGAAAAACATTAAATAAGTAATGGTGATATTTTGTAGAAAATTAGAGAGCACATTTTCAATGCTGATGTTCACCTTTATTTTAAAGTCAATATGAATCCAGTGCTTGAAAACTATTCTGGCGCCAAGAAGCCAAAATGTGGCTGGTGTAGAACGGACTGATCATCTCCCAAAGTGCACTTATAGCAGACAGGCAGAGGGTAATGGCAGCGCAGGTGGCACTGAAGAGACAACAAGCAGCAAAATACGACATTGCCCTGGGACTTCGAGCCATTGATTCCCAATATAGGGTTATACCTGTGAGACCCAAATTTCCTACAGGGACGGGCACACATTACATAAATATAGTTACTGTGAAAAACAAAGGAAAAAATACAGGTAAACACGATCAGGCTACTACTTCTTTTTAAGTTTGGTTTTATTTTGAATTAAACTGTCATTTTTGTCACCTAACTATGCACATTGTTGTGTTTTTGCCGAAATTGTTTAAAACGAAAAGCCATGGTAACAAAACCACAAAAACATCTTATTTTAATGGCTGCTTAACCAAATCTTTAACAGTGTCTCCGTATGGTTGTCAGTAATATTGTCTTTGTTCGACAATGTATTCTTTAGAATAGTACAACTTTCTTTTTTTAATGTGTCGTGTTCCCCGAAATGTATTATTTATGAAGAACTGTGACGAAGTGCCCACCCCTGTGTGTATTTTGTGTGTTATGTGTTGTATGTTGCGTGCGTGTGTTAATGTTGGTGTATAGTCATTGGTACACGGGATATAAATGGGTGTGTGCAGCACGAGTATTTAAATTGTATAATTATATTTAGGCACGGGATTGCACTATCACTTCACGTGCATTTAAAGTATAGTATGTGAGCACGGGGTTGCACAGAATTAATTCACGTGCTGGGATTCAAGTGAATAATTAATTAGTAATTGAATCCCAGCACAACAGTATATATAGATGCACATTTCTTTCACTCGGGGTTGTGTGTTCGGTGAGTGGAGAACGGGATTGGAGACGGAGGTAATTGTAAGCGTAAAATAAGAAAAATAGAAGCTCACCGTGTTTGTCTGTGTAGTACGTTTTGTTTGTCTGTTTATTTTGGCTCAAGTGCCGTGTCCTGTTTTTGTGTGTTCAAACCTTTTATTTTCTGTTCTGTTTATTAAATGCTGAGCGAAACCATTCGCTCAGCTTCACCAAACCACACCTCTCTGTCTGTTTATTTCCTGCTTCTGGTCTGACGCCACCCACTCCGGCTGTCTTTGTGACACGTGGTGTCCTGCATGGGATCTACAGCGCCGCCAGGACTCAGGCCAGAGCAGGAACCGCATTTTTGGATTAAAAAAAAAAAAAAAAAAAAAAAAAAGGAAAAAAAAAAAATGGCAGAAGACGCCATCAAAGTGCAGGACTGGATCCGGGAAAATGCTGGGCTGGAGGCCCAGTCTATACCAGTAGCCGTCCGGTTCCTGCGGTTGATGGACAGGGAGAGATGGGAGGCGTATGCAAGGGAACACACCCTAAGCACCTGGGAGGAAGGTGTGGAGTTGGTCCTCAGCTACCTGGAGGCCGTTATAAGTGGAACAGCAGCCCAGGTAGCAGGTCCACCAGCAGAGGAAGAATGCCTGCTGTCCCCGTCTCCACCAGCAGAGGAAGAATGCCTGCTGGTTTTGCCTCCACAGCCCAAGTGGGAGGAGCCTGAGTGTCCACAGCCCAAGCGGGAGGAGCCTGAGCGTCCACAGCCCAAGCGGGAGGAGCCAGAGCGTCCACAGCCCAAGCGGGAGGAGCCCAAGCGGGAGGAGCCAGAGCGTCCACAGCCCAAGCGGGAGGAGCCAGAGCGTCCACAGCCCAAGCGGGAGGAGCCCGAACGTCCTACGCCTGAGTGGGAGGAGCCCGAACGTCCTACACCTGAGTGGGAGGAGCCCGAACGTCCCACGCCTGAGTGGGGGGGCCCGAACGTCCACAGCCCAAGAGGGGGAGTCGGTGCGCCCACAGCCCAAAAGGGAGGAGTCAAAGGTCCACAGCCCAAAAAGGGAGGAGTCGGGCGCCCACAGCCCGAAGAGAGGGAAGTCGGGGCTTCCACAGCCCTAGGACCCAAGCTGCCAGCAGAGGGAGAATACCTGCTGGTTCCACCTCCACCAGCAGAAGAACAATGCCTGCTGTCCCCATCTACACCAGCAGAGGAACAAGGCCTGCTGTCCCAGTGTCCACCAGCAGAGGAAGCATGCCTGGTGGTTTACCTGCTGCTGCCATCCCGAGAGCTAAAGGGGAGGAGCCATCGCTGCCGTCCCAAGAGCCAGAAGGGAGGAATTACAGGCTCAACCCCTGAATTTTTCTGGGGGAGAAGGGCAGGATGCTGGTGTCCCCAGCAGCCTCTATTTATGCTGCTGAAGGGAGCACGGCGCACACCAGCCCAGCCGCCACAGCAGAGGGAGCCAGCACCGCCACAGCCTCCCTCTGAGTGGCCAGCATCAGCCCCATGGCCTCTGCCTCCACCGCCAGGAGCAGAGCAGCAGGAGCTGCCTCTGCCTCCGCCACCACCACCGCCAGGAGCAGAGGAGCCGGAGCTGCCTCTGCCACTTCCAGGAGCAGAGGAGCAGGAGCTGCCTCTGCCTCCGCCACTGCCAGAAGCAGAACAGCAGGAGCTGTCTCTGCTTCCCGTACCTCCACCACAGGGAGTACGGTGGCCGGAGCCCCAGAAAGGGGAGCTGTCGGCCACGAAGAAGGGGGAGGAGGTCTGGAGACCACCAACCCCAGCAGCAGTTTCGCTGCCGGAGATCGTGGGGGAGGTCAGGAGACCTGCTCCCACTGCAGCAGTTTCGCTGCCGGAGATCGTGGGGGAGGTCCGGAGACCTGCTCCCACTGCAGCTTCTTCGCTGCCGGAAGTACTGTGGTCGGAGCCCCACCAGGGGAGCTACCGCTACGAAGAAAGGGGAGAGGTCAGGAGACCAGCATCCCCGCAGCAATTCGCTGCAGGCGTGGACCAGCAGGCTGTCAGCCGTGCCACTACCGGCAGGGGTGCTGACAGCATGGCCAGCCATGGGCCCACTGAAGCCTCCCTTCCCAGCCCGAGACTTTGTTCTGGACTGCTGGATTTTTAAGGGGAGGTGGCCATTGAGGCCATGTGTGCTTTGCACAGGGGGTATATGTGACGAAGTGCCCACCCCTGTGTGTATTTTTGTGTTATGTGTTGTATGTTGCGTGCGTGTGTTAATGTTGGTGTATAGTCATTGGTACACGGATATAAATGGGTGTGTGCAGCACGAGTATTTAAATTGTATAATTATATTTAGGCACGGATTGCACTATCACTTCACGTGCATTTAAAGTATAGTATGTGAGCACGGGGTTGCACAGAATTAATTCACGTGCTGGGATTCAAGTGAATAATTAATTAGTAATTGAAT
This sequence comes from Huso huso, assembly GCA_036884735.1. NCBI lineage: Eukaryota > Metazoa > Chordata > Actinopteri > Acipenseriformes > Acipenseridae > Huso > Huso huso. The sequence goes on along the minus strand of CM072663.1, from coordinate 78,927,986 downwards.
CCCAGCACAACAGTATATATAGATGCACATTTCTTTCACTCTGGGTTGTGTGTTCGGTGAGTGGAGAACGGGATTGGAGACGGAGGTAATTGTAAGCGTAAAATAAGAAAAATAGAAGCTCACCGTGTTTGTCTGTGTAGTATGTTTTGTTTGTCTGTTTATTTTGGCTCAAGTGCCGTGTCCTATTTTTGTGTTTAAAACCTTTTATTTTCTGTTCTGTTTATTTATTAAATGCTGAGCGAAAGCATTCGCTCAGCTCCACCAAACTCTACCTCTCGTTTTGTTTATTTATTTCCTGGCTCTGGTCTGACGCCACCCACTCCGGCCGTCTTTGTGACAAGAACACAAATGCAAGATCAAAGACAAATAAAGCAGAACTTCAGAAAATAACACAATATCAGTGGACTTGGATACCAGTAGTAAAAGAGCTCCCCATTTTAACTGTCCCATTAAGCCCCAGTCACCTGCAGATCCTGCATAGACTTTTTCCAGCCCAAAAGAGTCACTCCTGTAGCTGGTGTTTCAAGGACGTAATAGAAATGTGATACATGTTATTGAACATTTCCAATCAACTAATGGATTGCACACTTCACAGATACTTTCCACTGATCAGATCAGTGGCGCCGTTTGTCCAGCGGTGGCCCCTATTCTTACCAGTGTAATCGGCTAATCGGTGAAAGAAAACCAGACAGATGTTTGTGATGAAGCAATCGAGGCAACGTTTATTCTTGTGTCACCCGGACATACAATAATTGGATGGTGTTTTTTCTTCTTAACTAACAGAAACATGAACTGATATTCTTGCAAGGTTGAAGCTGCCACAGTAACGTTAGGTTACTTACCGTAACCCTGGTTCTCTGAAAGAGAAGACGACCACCAACCAATACTTTTGGGATATGCCTGGCTTAGGTAGGTATTCGGTGAGCATTTTATGTCAGAGCTGCCAATAGGCCCCTCCATGGAGTGACGTCCTCTGGTAGGGGGGGTAGGCTGGCATTATTGTACGCAGTCGATACTGTGTCCACAATCCAGTGGGCCAGTCGCTGCTTTGAGAGGGCTTGACCCAAGGTCCTTTTACCATAGCGAAACGAAGAGCTGGTTAGACTGAAGCAGAGCTTTCGTTCGATCCACATCACCTTGCAATGCCCTCACTTGGCAGAGGAATTCAGTTTCCTATCCTCCTCCGAATCAAAGGGAGGGGGATGAAAGGCCTCTAGTTTCACTGGTTGGTTCAAGTGGAAAGCCATAATCACCTTAGATAGGAATGCGGGGTTTGTGTTGTACGATGCCTGTTTCCATTATCCCAAATGTGCATACAGGAACTGTGCACAGACAGAGCCTATATCACTGACCCGCTTAGCGGAGGTGATGGCCAATAAAAAGGCTGTCTTCATAGAGAGATATTTCAGCTCTATGGAATGCATAGGCTCAAATGGGGCCTTAATGAGAGCCTCCAATACCACGTCCAGACTCCACTCGGTGAGGACATCCTTTCTAGAGGGATGCAGCTGCCGAACACCCTTTAGAAAATGGGTCGCCAGAATATAGGTGCCCAGGGATACTGAGTCTATAGAGAAGTGGCATGCAGACATAGCTGCCAGGTACACTTTCAGCGTAGAGGGGGACCTGCCCGCTTCTAGCAAATCTTGCAGAAACTGTAAAATAATTGCTATGGGGCAGTAGAAGGGGTCATGACCTCTGGCAAAATGCAAAAGCAGCACATATCTAAAGATCAGTCTATTAATTTTCACAAGAAACTGTACAATACTGCCTCCCCTGATCGTCGGCTCTGCGCATGTCTTCAAAGTTCTGCATATGCGCAGTTAGCAAAAATACACTATGATACGGGCAGAGGTGGCTCATCAGATTAGGCAAGTTAGGCACGGCTTCACTAAGAATTCCCAAAGGTTAGTTTTTTTTAATCAGTTAATACTTTACAATACACCAAATTAACTACTATTGAGCATATTCATTGCATGAGTTCCCAAGAAGCACTAGTGACAATACTGAAAAGTTAACCGAGCATCCTCGAAAACCGGAAGTGCAACACCAGAGAGCAGAAAATAACTTGATTTTAGGTGAGGCACAAAGCGGCTCCGTGCCTCACCAAGCGGTGGTGTTACCGTGGCAATTTAACATTATTATTATTATTATTATTATTTATTTCTTAGTAGACGCCCTTATCCAGGGCGACTTACAATCGCAAGCAAATACATTTCAAGTGTTACAATACAAGTAATACAATAAGAGCAAGAAATACAATAATTTTTGTTCAAGTGTGACAAACCACAATTCAATAATACAGCAGATAATAGTGATAGTTACATCAGGATATGATTAAGTACAAAATACTACAGGTTAAACACTTGACAGATTACAATATTCTGAAGTACAGGATTAAATGCAGTAAAATAGGGGGCAGATAAGAGCAAAATAAAGCACATTTAAATGAAGGGTGATAGTGTCCCAGGATACAACAGAGGAGTTCTACAGGTGCTGTTTGAAGAGGTGAGTCTTAAGGAGGTGCCGGAATGTGGTCAGGGACTGGGCAGTCCTGACATCTGTGGGAAGGTTGTTCCACCACAGCGGAGCAAGGGTGGAGAAGGCGGGCTCTGGAGGCAGGGGGGCGAGCGGAGGTAGAGCCAGTCTTCTAGTGCAGGCGGAGCGGAGAGGTCGAGTGGGGTGTAGGGAGAGATGAGGGTCTGGAGGTAGCTGGGTGCAGTCTGGTCAAGGCATCTGTAGGCTAGTACAAGAGTCTTGAACTGGATGCGAGCGGTGATTGGGAGCCAGTGGAGTGAGCGGAGTAGTGGAGTAGCGTGGGCGGCGAGGCAGAGAGAACACCAGGCGGGCAGCAGAGTTCTGGATGAGCTGGAGCGGACGGGTGGCGGACGAGGGAGGCCAGCCAGGAGGGAGTTGCAGTAGTCTAGGCGGGAGAGTACCAGGGCCTGGACCAGGAGCTGGGTAGCGTAGTTGCTGAGGAAGGGTCAGATTCTTCGTATGTTGCTCAGGAAGAATAGGCAAGTGCGTGCCAGAGTGGAGATGTGCTGGGAATAAGAGAGGCAGAGGTCCAGGGTGACTCCAAGGTTCTTAGCGGAGGAAGAGGGAGAGAGTGTGGTAGATTCCAGAGGAACAGAGATAGAGAGATCAGAGGAGGGGGAGGAGGAGGGAAAGAAAAGGAGGTCAGATTTAGAGAGGTTGAGTTTGAGGTGATGCGAGTGCATCCAGGAGGAAATAGCAGACAGACAGGTAGAGATACGGGAGGAGATGGTGGAGTCAGAGGTGGGGAAGGAGAGGAAAATCTGAGCATCATCAGCATAGAAATGGTATAAGAAACCATAACATGCTCAGCAGTCCTGTGTGAAGGCGTTGCTATAGTAACTGCAGCTTAGTGAGGCACCGGCTTGATTAGTAGTTTTATTGTATTGGGATTTGCGATTCTATTTTTGTTTTTTTTTCAAAAATGTCTTCTGTACAGAACAACATTGTAAGTGAGCTAAAGCAACATGGGTTTTTCGCCAAGATCTGATGAAGAGATGTGTCATTGTGAAGAAGGGAAGAATAAAAACTGTTCTGGAGGTTTTAAAGAAAGGAAAAGAACACAGCAGTTTCAGATGTCTTGGTATGGAGTATGTAAATGGCTGACCAAATTATACTGCTGGCCATGTTTGCTTCTTTCTACCAAAAAATCAGTTTGGGCAAGTGAAGGTTAAAAATCTTTCAACAGCTCGTCACACGAGCACATAAGGAATGAGGTTTCCCTGAAACGCTTAGAGTGCAACAGCACTTCTTTGGATGTGTTGCTCAGCAAGCAAAGGCGCCATGCTGTAAATGAGCACAATGAAAACATGAGGAAGAATAAGATGGGGGTGGCTCTTTTTCCTGTTATGTGCCTCAATTGTCAAAAAAGTCACCAGCCGCCACTGCATACTGGGAGGAACTACTGGTTACAACACCGGCCCTGGTACCAGGGCACTCCCTACCTAAATACAGGCCTGGTGGGCCTGGGTGGAGAAAAGCCGACATAAAAATAATAAACATTTTGATACATTTATTCAAATAAGGCAATGAAGATAACCGATAAAAACACAGACAGAAAACAACCAATAAACGATATAACGCACACAGTCCAGAGGCCATGCCCTCACCGGTTGCTGCCGCAGCTCAGAGAGTTTTGTCTAGTAGTAAAACATTATTTAATAATATAGTAAAATATTATTTTTTTAATTAAAACTAAATGATTTTAGCCTAAATATTACACAAATAACAGAAAACAGGAACACACACTTTACAGAATTCTTTCTTTTCTTTTGTTGTAGTCTTTTCCTTCCATTTTTGACATCCAGATTTGTGTTTTTTTAAAAAAAATTATTTGGAGGTTCCAGAGGTTCGGCAAGATTAATTGGTAATGGTTTAAAATCCTATAATTATAATAGGCTTTATGATAATAATAGACGTTATGTTAATGAGGCTCGACAAAACACTTGTCAAATGAAAGTCTTGATTGCTGGAAAGTAAATGTGCCAATTATAGAATGTCTTTAACTGACACATTTGTATAATTTTGTCAAGGTCAGCCAATAGCTTTTAGCTTTACGAAGAACTGTGGAGGACAGAAGCCAATAGGGAGTGAGAAGAGGCAGGACTAAGGGAACAGGACGCAAGCAGGAAAAGAAAGAAGTTTCATTGCACTGCATGCATACAGTTTAGTTTAGTGAAAACTAAACGTTTCAAGCCCTAAAGGCTGCTTGACTAGGATAGCTGGCACAGAAATAGTACATTTACTCATATTTGCAGTTTCATTTCTGTATGTGTGTGGGCCCCCCTCTGGTTGCCTGGGTGCTGACACCGGCCCTGCTGATCACACTAAATCTTCTAAGCTTTCCACTGGGAAAGTACAAACTCGGCCTTTATGCCATTTCAAGGATTCTTTATTTTTCAAGATCCATTGCAGCCTTACCTTTGTGGGAGTCTCAGTCACAAAATGACGGAACTTATATTACGGATAATCCTATCGACTCAAACCAGTTTCCTTCCATTATGTTTCTTGGCTACATAAACCCCCATATGGGTCTCATTATGCCCTTTATTTATTCTTATCCTAACATTTTAGCATACCTGCCAAGACTCCCGATATACAGGGTGAATCTCCCGTCTCCCGATGAGACTCAATAAACTCCCGATAATTTAGATTGCCAATTGTAATGCATTATTACCTTAAGTAAATTTTCTCTCCCCTCGCTTGCTCGCTCTACAGGGGCAACAGTAAAAAAAACAGTAAAAAAAAAGAAGGTATGTCTTACTTCAGCACCCCCTCCCCACCAACACGTTTCCAGTTAGCTTTAATAGAATGTTCTTAAGTTGGGATTCTTTTGTTAAAATATATTATTTGTTAATAACAGAAAACATAATAATACTAAAAAAAACATACAATACACAATTTATAGACTGTTTAATTTTTTAATGATTGTTATTCTAAAGTCAAGCTTAAACGTTTTAAATATAAACACATAATAAACCAGCTATATGTGGTTTACCACTTCTTTCCTGAATCACAAATACCTGGTAAAAGTGGTCTATACTTATTAACCTGACCTTTGACTGAGACAGAAAGTAACATTTGAGTAAAATAACTGGGCAGTGATGTAATGATATTAAAAGTTGATTGATTGTATCTGGGTGTACATAAAGTGTATCTGGGTGTACATAAAGAGTGCTTGGCAAAGCTAATTTATTAACTTGCCCTGTTTGAACAGAGACATTTGAAAGTATTTTAACAGGTGGTGTAAAATGTGTAGTTCATAGAAGAACTGAGTAGTTTCTATCAACATTCTTTTTGAAAGCTACATAAAAAAAAAAAAAATAGTTTGTTAAAGTTTTCCTTTTCAGTATGTCATCACTGGTGTAAGAAATCACTGTTAAAGTGATAATGTTAATCCTGGTATACATTGCAGGTTCCAAAAACACAGCATAAAGGAAATAATGCATTCTTTATTCTGAAATGCGCTTTTACACCTTAAACTTTTAACAGCAATTTAAAATGAAGGTATTGAACCTGCAGATTATGTGGAGTAGTGGTTAGGGCTCTGGACTCTTGAGGGTCATGGGTTCAATCCCAGGTGGGGGACTCTGGTGCTGTACCCTTGAGCAAGGTACTTTACCTAGATTGCTCCAGTAAAAACTCAACTGTATAAATGGGTAATTGTATGTAAAAATAATCTGTAAAAAAAAAATTAATTGTATGTAAAAATTATTACCAATTGTAAGTCACCCTGGATAAGGGCATCTGCTAAGAAATAAATAATAATTATGAATACATACTTCTTTTAAAAATGTGGCAATTCATCTGCAAATTGTAATTAAGAAATATGTGTTGTTTGTAGCTTACGTTCAGCAGGAGAATGTCATTGTGTCCCCCTGTCCCCCCACACCACACCACTCAAGTGCTTTCTCAAGTGTCTGTGGGGAACATGCAGTTTTCTCCTTATTTACCTATACATGCATCTTACCTTTCATTAGCCAACATAACCCATTGGACTCACCCTCCACCATTGCAGCTAAGGGTTGAATCCCTTTTCCATACAAAAGCCGCGTGGGGGTCTCTATTGCCTTTTCTATTTCTCAGGCCAAGTTTAAATCATACATCATAAATCCAATACATTCATTCACATGCACTTCAGTTTACCTGAATATCTGAAATCACAAACTTGTTTCAGGATCACAGTGGAAAACTCTTTGCAAGATAGATCCTTCACTACAATTGGCTGCCGCTCATTGACATTAGTAACCTTTGCAGGGAGTGACCTCCCTGGATTGGATGGGCATGGAGACTGAAGTGCTACCTCATGATGACTTCACCAGGGCAGGCTTTCATATGGCAATGTGGCAATGCTGCCAATTGCAAATGAGTTTTCACCAGCAAAGGCTTTAGAATATAAACTGGCTGGCTGTTGGCCAATACATTTATTTTTCAGGTAAGCAGAGCTATTAACATTTACTGTTGATATTAATAGCAAACTAATTTGGAGGATAGGGATATAGTGGAAGTGGGAGTACGTACATCACACTTTGGAGTTTTGCGTAACCATAACCATAACTATTAAACACTCAATAGTGTTAAACTTAGAAATACTATTAAAAAAAACAAAACAAAACAATACACTCAATGACAAACAATTCGACTAGAATTCTTTCTCAATGTCTTCGTAGACATTAAGAAAGACTTATTGTCGAAATGTTTGTCATTGAATTTATTCAGTAACTTATGACTGGGTGCCAGTTGTGAAGAATTGTGCAGGTAAGACTTTTTTATGCTCTATTCTTTTCTCTAGTCACAATTCAAAATACAGTATTCTATTCAACCCTGAAAACATCAACACAGCAGCAGGGAAATTATATTAGCACTGTTAATCATAAAGCAAGAGACAACAGACAAGTAGAAACTACTGCCCACTGCTGGTTAAACCAGTGTACTGTGCATGCTGATTCAAAAGGCTATTTTCTATTTTCTTAAAGGGACATATCTTAATTAAGGATTAATTACAGCTTGCCCAATTGTAATAATGACCTTAATAAGCACAGGTTATTGAGTGTATCTTTCATAATCTGTATATGGAGGTGTCTGTCTGTCCAACAGCCTGGCTGTATGAACCCTTTATCGAATTGTTAAGAACATTCTTTAGTATAAATTACAGACAGAATCAGAATGGGGGGTCAGAGTTTGGGGAGGATTTTCCACAAAATGTAAACCCCCACACACCTTTTAAGTTACAAAATGACAAATAAACAACCTAACTTAAACTGCCTTATTTAAACATTCCTATTGTCTGTCTGTCACTCACATATTTAAATATATCTAGAGAATTGCTTTTCCAATAATGAGGAACATTGCTAAGAACAAAGTTTAGCACGGTTTACTGAGTGTATTAGAATGCTATGTATGACTCAACCTTACATTTTTACATGTCCGCATACAGTTGTGGTTATCTATTTTTTCATGTTAAAATTGTTAGAATTTGAATTCTGTCACAGACATGCTTGTTTATATAAAGATGGCATCAGTTCCTTATATCCTCTTTAACAGCAGGACAGCACTGTTCTAAATACGCAGCTTTTTAATTTGTTAACTTCAAATACTATGTCTAGCTGCCCTGTCCTCAGTTACACGTCACACTTGTTTATGTTCAGAGGAAATCCAACAGACATCATTTTTCATTTTGCATGCTACTATTATGTAACAAACTTGGCAATCTCTTCATTTTCAATGGCTCTATTGTAACAGATCTGAAGGGACAGTGTCATTAAGGGGTGAAAAAGGTTTCCTTTAAAGCAACCTCTCTCCTTCTTCAGATTTGCCTGTAAAATGTTCACAGGGTGGCACACTGCTGCCACATGTTTGGATGGGATATTCTAATCAGTTCTAATAGTATCAGTTACCTTACCAGCTGCATTTCGTTTGAATAAGAATATAAGGCAATATAATGTCTGTAACAGTTTAAAACAACAACTAGAAATGTAATAAATACACTAATGATGTGTTCCTGCTACTCACCATGTCAATAGTTTTATGCCTCACAGAAAATGTGCCTTGCATTTCAAAATACGTTTAGCTTCAAAAATAAAACATATATTACAGTATTTTCATTACATGGATCCACTGTATGGGATGCATACAATAAACAGCATATAACATACATGTTGTCATCTTAACCATGAAGTTCAGTATGACTGCATACTTGCTGTTTATTTAACAGATTATATATTACTTTGTGCGCATATTTTAAGGTAATGCATGCAACAGTCATTTTGTCACATGATGATTTTTTTAATAATAGTTTACTGTGGTATACCATAGTAAAAACATAGTAAAATGACAATTAAATGGCTGAGCAAGCTCTATTATATGGTACAGCATTGTAAAAGCTTAACGGTGGTACAGAAAAACATTGTCAAGGGATACTGTAAATGCATAGGACCTGTGTGGTAAACTGCCAAATTACTGTTACCACTGTAAAGGATTTCTTTCCATTGTTTTACATGCCTTCCATGTTGTTGTTGAAATTTGGAAAGAAGGCATACTGTAACACTTGATTACAGAAGCCTGAACAATAGTAAATTAGAAACTGAACAATTGGAGGGTGGTTTGAATTCTTGTGTAGCTTCAAGAAGTTTACAGGATTAAATCCCACTGTGTCATCCCACCTAACTACAGGAAAGCTACAATGCAGGAGCCCTTTCCCAAGCTAATTTGAATTGAATTTAAAAAGTAAGCAAATACTGAGTAATGTCAGCGTGTTATAAAAAGCCTAATGTCCGTGCTTGTATGAAGAGTAATTCCTTCATATTACTGTTTAAGTTCAGGCCAGGGTCTATGCAGGTCCACCCTTTAACTCTTTAATAATACTGCCGGGCCCCCCCAGGTATGATTCACAACACTGCCCCCCCCTTATTAACACCACTAAATCCAATGAAATCAAAGGCCTGCAATAGATAGATCAGGTTTGAGGACAGCAGTACTACAGTCTGTTGCTGTTAAGATCTCAGCTGTCCAACCTTTTTTGACTGAAAGAGCCATGTCGATGATCAGAGAGTTTTTAATAATCCTTTTCTTTTTAGATCGCAGCTTTTACAGAGAAAAACAGTCATTGATTTGTGTTGATGGTTCAAAGGCAATTCCATTGAGGAGTTTGCATTGCTTCAGGATGTAATGTGTTGATTTAAAGATGTCAAACCGAGTATTTAAGCTGCAGATGTGACATAGTAGAAACTAAACAGCAATTGCAATAGCAAATATTGCATTTAAATAAATCATTTTGAAATTACATTCACAAATAACTCCCCTTTACAGAAATAAAGATTACATATTGCCTTGTTAATGTAAGGTTCTAACAGCCCAGCTCGTAGATGAACTTGTGCATTGGACCATTGATACAAAAAATAAAAACATTAGTTACATTAGCTATCAGTGTTCAGACTGTTAATGTAGTTAGTACCCATCATTGCCTTATTTATTAAGTCCAATGCTTAAAAATGTTTTTTTTTGCAACCTAGAATTTCAATGGTTTGTTTGAAGATGAACTTTTTGGTCCAGGTTGTTGTTTTCTCTGCATAGATGTACGACTGAAATCATTTCTTTCTAGGCTGGGAACCATCAGAGTTAACAGTCAGTCCCATAACTTCTGCTAGAGTGGAAGTGAGTTTATGCCTGGGAGATGCTGGAGAGACCCCACAGTGCCACGTGACAGGGGAATACATGAGTTACAAAAAATTAATCTTGATGGCTGTAGGTTATGTGTTTGATTTTGAAGCATACAAATTACAATATTGGAGGGTTTTTTTTTGTCTCAGATATAAATGGGGGCAAATACTCCCTTCAAAATTGGGCCCTGATAAAAGCTTGTTGCTCTATAGCTGGATGTTTTATTTTATAGATGATAATAATTTGATGTTTAAAAAAGAAATTGGAAACCTTTTCAGGGATGACTTGTAACTTGCAAACACTAGACAATAGCTGAGGAGAAATCTGCTACAGACTGTTAGTACAGTTGCCCTGTGGACAGGAACTTTTGTACCCTCTTTGGGGTAAGCTGCACCAGGGTAAATTATTTCTCACTGTCAACAGTTTTTCTTACTCCCCCTTGTAGGTTTAAGGAAACGACTAGCCAGCCAGCATGTAATTGTTTATAAAATGGTCTTCAAGCACAGATTTGTGCCCTTCTTCATTAGGCTTTAATTTGCCTTGGTCTGGGTAAACACCAGAAACAAGATACGATACTGCTTCTCCCCTGTCTTTCCTGGAAGCACCAAGTTAGCTTGGGAATTGAAGAAACAGCAGGTCTGAGGTAAGCGATAAAGAGGAAACAGGAGCTTTCCGAAGATGCCTGTCATGGATGATGGATGAGGGAGGGGTTTACAGCTATATCTCCTTTTCTCACATGTTGCAATTTTGACCCAGGAGTGCTAACTCCATAAAGCCTTAAAATCATCTTTCTTACTTTTCTTTCTTTAATGTTCTGTCTGATCTAATAAAATATAGCAGTGTCTTTTGTATCTCATCAATGGTAAAGTACCAGACCTATATTTCCAGCTAAACACTAGAGCTTAAATACTTGCAGATGTAAATGTCCACATGCGTAGCTGTGTTTAATTACTAGGATGTGTATTCTGATCTGTAATATCGGTAAATACTGTGACATTACTACCACCATGTGGGGAGTTTTGGTGCTGAACAATAGATTATTGTACTGTGTTTTAGTATCTGCTGCTAAAATGTCAATGTTCTGCTTATGAGTGCTGTGACTAGTGTATACTTGTTTATTTGTACGTCAACTTATTATTAATTAGCTCTGTATTAAAATCAATGTTATTAACCAGCTGCATGGAATTCTGCTGGAAGTATGCAGACCATGCCAAAACAAAGGCTCTAGGTTGAGCTTAGTTGATATAGGCGTACAGTATCTGGCTGCATTTAACCTTCCACACTATTAGCATTATAAACATTATCACTGAGTTGGGAAGAAGTTTTGTTACTTGCTTGTTTGGTTGGTTTTGTTTTACTTTGTTTTGATAATATGTACAGTTTTCAAGATCCTGTGTTTTAAACTGCTCGTCCTGGTATATATTTTTTTCTTTAGGAAGCACATACTACTTCTTATTTTCTCATTTGTTCTAACATTTTACAGGAACAGCTGCATGCTCCAATGGACTCCTTTTTTGCAGTAACCTTGGTTTCCGACCACATTACATCCCAACCCCATGAGTCAATGATGGAATTTGTGGTGAGAATATACTTTATTTTCTGCTGTAGTTTTCTTTTTGCCATAACAATATCGTAATTGGATGTTGCTGATTTCCATTTGTACACTAATTTTTTCGAAAACTGTACAGCACTTTTTAAATTGGCAGGTTTCTGTCAACTTGTTGATTGCAACATTTTCAATCAACTCTACAAGAGGAAAAGTTGTTTAAAAGTTGCCTGTATGTTGTCTTGTGATTAATTGGCTTAAAATACAGGTTGAGGGCTACTAACAAAAAAAATAAAAAAGAGAAAAGTCGTTTTTTAAGCTCCTATCACATTACCTCTGCAGTACCTGTAACAGAGCATTACAACACAAATTGCCAATTTGAATACAGTCTTACTACCTCATGGTTTCCCAGCAAGGAACCTTAATCACTGTTCAAAAGGATCCATCTTGGGACACATGACTTTACTTGTTGCATGGGTGCTGTACTGCAAACCACAATCACAATTTGTCCATGTGGATTGGTACTTGTGTAGAATCATATTCTACATGAACATATCAACGTATGTTAGTGGCCACACATTTTTTTTTAGTAGAACCCTGTTATAAAGGCCTGTAAGTATTAGTCAGTTTATGCAAAGAGATTTGTCAGTACGCATTTGCATAAAGTACCACATTATGTAATGTAACCTAAGGAATACTGTAACTAACTGCAGAAGTCATTTACTGTAAAAACTGTACAGTTTTTGTTTTCTGAATTCATTTCAGATGTCTTGCATGAAACAAAGGCCATGCATCCATTAAGTAGTAGGGAAAAAAATTATTCTGTTTGAACCCTTTCCTGTTATATATGTTACACTCAGAGTCAGGATTCGGTCAATCAACGATAAAAAAAATAACCATTTCGCGATTTGAGCATTTACAAATTATCAAAGAGCGAAATGAAAGGTTATTTTGGTCTTTGAGCAAATTATTTTGCTCGAATTGCAAAATGCAAAACAAGCAAAGAATGAAACAGAAAAGAACAGACAGCTTCTTCGGTAAAGCGATATAATCAAATTGCGAAATGTGCTATGAGCAAATACACAGTTCCCAAACAGACGTTACACAAAAAAATTAAATAAAAATAAAAAAATAATCATACATGTGCATCATTTATGTAAATCTCATACAGGGTGCTTAGAGTATATGTGTTTAGAAATTAGCTGCTGTTTCTGTTTATTCAACAGCTCCTATCTCATAAAGTCTGTGTATTTTCAGTTACGGAAAAAAATAATGATAACCTTCACTTTGACATGGGACTTAATACAACAGCCATATTGTCTTCATTTTACTTTTTGGTTGCCATTTATTCTTTTATTTGTACTTCAGAAATGGTTCAGACCCTTAAATGGTATATATCCATATCCAGAAAAAAGTGCCCTATTAATGACTCGGTAAGTTATTCTGGAGAATCAACAGATTTCCACCTTTCCTGTAATTATTAGGTAGTAATTACTGGATAATGATCATGTATCTCTGCAGAACAACACTAACACCTATCAGACACCCAATAAGTGCCACCCCTGGCTGCTCATGATGTTAACAGTGTTATCACAGGCATTTCTAATTTTGTGCCCAACCCCTGTATAGCGACAGATTTTAGTTGTTTTTGATAATTGTTACAATGGTTATGATAATGGTTTCTTGATTGCAGACTGCTGTGACTCCTCAGATGAATAGTAGAATGCACTGATTAAACACATGCAGGTAAATTACACTAAAATTACATATTTGAAACTCGGTCCTAGATTTAAAAGTAACACAAAAACAGGGGAGACTTTAAGAGATGTATTACGTGGCTTCATTTCCTCTCCTAATTTTGTGTCATGCTGATAAATGAGTGATTTTTCTGCAAAGCTCTTAATGACAGTGATACATTCACGCTGTTTTCTACCATGGAGGAAATCTTTAGTTTAGCTATAAATACAGTGCCCATGTACATTCTCTGTTTTAAGATGCACAGCATAAAAGGGAATTCCTGAAATCCTTTAAGAACATATGCATCAGGATTTACTCTTTGTTGAACTGTACAAAATACATGTTTGAAATACTAATGTTTTCCACTAGAGGTAGCTTTTGAACCAGGTATACTAGAATTACAATGCAATTGTTCCCAATTTGCAATACTCCTCTATAATTAAATGCATACAGTGGATATCTTGTATTTAGGTTATTATTCTCAGTTATTATTTAATATTATGCATTATTATTATGCATGTTTTTAAATTCAGTTGTAGCAGACCATTTTTGCAAAATATTTTTTTTATCAACTTCTCACTATGCACCAGACCTGAGGTCAATTACAATTGTAATTGTGTAATTGATAATTATTCGCAATTACAATGCACTTGTAACTGTAGTTGAACCTTGGCACACCTGCATAATCATAATTACCATATAATTGATCAATTACAGTTCAATTACACACCTTTCCAAGCTTAATCATTCCCAGTCCCATGTTGTGTTTTACATTGAGCAAACATTGTTTGCGTATTTTCAACCACTTTTAGTGAACCCCCCCATTTGTTTGAAAAAACATGATATAGTGTATTGCTGTATTTGTACATGTGATTACTGCTTGGTAGAATAAACAGAGAAAACATGTTAATGTGTGAAGCTATTTATGTTACTTTTTAGTGTAATGGTAATTCTAAATACCATTACCAGTACACTCTCTATTTCATTATGTTCTTTTACATTTGCAAACACAGCGGTGTGGAGTAGTGGTTAGGGCTCTGGACTCTTGACTGGAGGGTTGTGGATTCAATCCCCAGTGGGGGACACTGCTGTTGTACCCTTGAGCAAGGTACTTTACCTAGATTGCTCCAGTAAAAACCCAACTGTATAAATGGGTAATTGTATGTAAAAATAATGTGATATCTGTATAATGTGAAATAATGTATAATGTGATATCTTGTAACAATTGTAAGTCGCCCTGGATAAGGGCGTCTGCTAAGAAATAAATAATAATAAAAACACGTACCGTCTCAACAAAACATTGTATCAGCAATACTATTGCTATACAAATTTCCAGTATTTAGAACCATCCTTTTTTGTTTCTTCTTTTTTCTGCTGGCTCTCTGAGATGGGTTCTAAATGAAATGCAACCTCCCGCAAAGAGACAGATTGCCTGCAATTTCATGTACAGAATAGTAATGACAGATTGTATCTTTTAGAAATCTGGGTCAGAAAGAAAGAGCTGAAGTAGAAAATAAGATAAGAAGTATGAATGAAGGGCTTCCCTTGAAGCAGGAGCTAATCGGGGAAGGAATTAACATGTGGCAGGAGAAACAGGTACATGTAGATGATTTCACTTTTTAACCCTTTGCATCATATGATGGTGCCATTATGACTTACCGTACTTTTAGATGTTGAATGAGGATATTCATTCAAAACAAGGACCCCTGTGCACTGATCATGTCTATCTGTATGTCTACATGTCTGTCTTTCACATCCAGCCCACAAATGTGATATTTTAAGCCCCAAATCTTAAAATGACCTATTCCCATACAGGGCTCTGTTCCAGTCTGTAATGATGTCCTTTCCATGTATTGGCCATGTAAATGAAAGTCATCTGTATCTTGTTTATTTTAAGCTTTACAGATAGGCAATGTCCTTAGGTATGTTGTGGGTTTTATTTTTGCATTCATTAAAGTTTCCCTTTATATCTACATTGCCTTCCTTGGCTAATTTAAGACATTGCCCAGTGTATTTTGGGAGTTATGTTTTCCCTACAATACAAAATTGGACTGAAGGGTGGATTTGCACAACCTGCCAGGATTTCTCATTGAGAATTGTACAGTTTAAGGAAGCATCCTGGGTTGTATCAACCACTTATTTTTAGGGGTAATCCCAGAGTGACCACGATGGATCCAATCCAATGTGATTCCCCAGTACTGTAAAATGCTCAAAGATCCATCCGTGGCTTGTCCCAGAGGGATATAGGTTAATCAAATCAGCTACCTGTTTTTAACGTGTATTTTGATTGTGCTAGTGATTAAGTTATTGAGTTGTCTGAAAGGTTTTTAAATCAGCTTTCCTCTAATTAGCACTAGCAACAGTATCACTGCTCCCTCTTTTCTTGTGCTGAAGTATTGTTATTCTTCATTTTGCAATATGCATATATGATTCCTGTTCTTTGAGTTCTTGACAAATAAGGGCTGTGCATTTCATGTTGTTATTATTATTTATTTGCTTATTTTAGCAGACACTGGGGTTAGGTCGGCTGGGGAGTCCTCGGCTCACCGCACACCAGTGACCCCTGTGGCTGGCCGGTAGAGAGTGACATGAAGACGGGACTCCCGCGGTACGGAGTGAAGCTCACGGGAACAGGTGGGGCTGGGAAATAAAAATGATAAACCTCTCAGGACGGGCAAGAGCAAACAAACACTCTTCCTGTCTGCTGGTGGCAGAGTAGTCCCGTTCCTTCCCATTCCTGGAAGCTTAAATCCCGGAATTTAAGCTTCCAGGAATGGGAAGGAACGGGTCTACTCTGCCACCAGCAGACAGGAAGAGTGTTTGTTTGCTCTTTAAGGTCATAAAAGAGCCTATGACATGGAACTTGACTGTTACCATGAACATACACAATAATATTAACAGGTTTCACTTGAACATATTGTAGCGATCCGTGTATTGTGTTTGTGTACTGTATTCCCTCTTGTTTCTACTGTCTGTTAATGCCGCTGTATTGTGTTCCTCTCATCCCCGTCTGTATTACCTGCAGCTGCGGGTTCGCTCTGTCTCTGTCAATGGCTGTTTGTTGTGTGTGCCCATTGGTCCTGGTGTGCGGCTGGGGACCAATGGGATAGCTGTTCGCTCTGGCACCTGATTAGAATAAGGGGGCGTTGCACGCTCATTGTGGTCGGTGCAGAGTAAGTGGCTAGAGCAGTGGGTTCTGAAAGAGAGTCATAAATAAAGCTCTGAACTTGGAAACGGCGTGTTGTCTCCTTCTATCCTGCACACTGCGTGAAACGCTACACTGGTGTCAGAAGCGGGATCAAAACAACAAGTAATCCAGCGTTGAGCAGGAGCAGATAGAAGACAGAGATGGACCAATGGCTGTGGTACGACCCCGAGCCGTCACGGAACCGGTGGGACGGCGGATTGGAGGATCTTCTCGGTGACTTGGAGGAGCGAGGCTGGTGCCTTGCCTGCGGGGAGTTCGGGCACCAGGTGGCGTGCTGCCCCTTCCAGGAGGAAGGGGATCTACTGCCTGCCAGCAGCGGAGGAGGGTGGCTGTTCGAGGAGGCTAGCGAAGAGTCTGGATCACCTCCAGTGTGTGAGATGGGGGGCCTACCGCTGCCGCCGCCCGAGAGAGCGCCGCCGCCCGAGAGAGTGCCGCTGCCGTCGCCGCCGCTACTGCCTGAGAGAGCGCCGCCGCCTGAGAGAGCGCCGTCGCCTGAGAGAGCGCCGCCGCCTGAGAGAGGCGCCGCCTGAGAGGCCGCCGCCTGAGAGAGAGCGCCGCCTGAGAGGCGCCCGCCTGAGAGAGAGGAGAGCCGCCGCCGCTGCCGCCTGAGAGAGGCCGCCGCCTGAGAGAACGCTGCCTGAGACAGCCACCGCCTGAGAGGGCCGCCGCCTGAGAGACGCCGCCTGAGAAAACCGCCGCCTGAGAAGCCGCCGCCTGAGAGGCCGCCGCCTGAGAGAGGGCCGCCGCCTGAGAGAGAGACGCCGCCTGAGAGACCGCCGCTGCCGCCTGAGAGAGGGCCGCCGCCTGAGAGAGAGACGCCGCCTGAGAGACAGCCGCCGCCTGAGAGAGGGCCGCCGCCTGAGAGCGCCGCCTGAGCCGCCGCCTGCCTGAGGGCCGCCCTGAGAGAGGGCCGCCGCCGCTGCCGCCTGAGAGAGGGCTGCCGCCTGAGAGAGAGACGCCGCCTGAGAGAGAGCGCCGCCCTGAGAGGGCCGCCGCCGCTGCCGAGAGAGGCCGCCGCCTGAGACAACGCCGCCTGAGACAGCCGCCGCCGCCTGAGAGAGGCCGCCGCCTGAGAGAGCGCCGCCTGAGAGAGCCGCCGCCTGAGAGGGCCGCCGCCTGAGAGAGTGGGGGCCGCCGCCTGAGAGAGCGCCGCCTGAGAGAGCGCCCGCCTGAGAGAGGGCCCGCCGCTGCCGCCTGAGAGGGCCGCCGCCTGAGAGAGGGCCGCCGCCGCTGCCGCCTGGGAGAGAGATGCCGCCGCTGCCGCCTGAGAAAACCGCCGCCTGAGAGCCGCCCGCCTGAGAGGCCCGCCGCCTGAGAGAGAGACGCCGCCTGAGAGAGAGACGCCGCCGCTGCCGCCTGAGAGAGGGCCGCCGCCTGAGAGAGGGCCGCCACCGCTGCCGCCTGAGAGAGAGACGCCGCCGCTGTCGCCTGAGAGAGAGCCGCCGCCTGAGAGAGGCCGCCACCGCTGTCGCCTGAGAGAGGGCCGCCGCCTGAGAGAGGGCCGCCGCCTGAGAGAGGGCCGCCGCCTGAGAGAGATGCCGCCTGAGAGAGGGCCGCCGCCGCTGCCGCCTGAGAGAGAGCCGCCGCCGCTGTCGCCTGAGAGAGACCCGCCGCCTGAGAGAGAGCCGCCACCGCTGCCGCCTGAGAAAGCACCACTGCTACCTGCCTTATTAAGAGAGCTACCGCTGAAAGCGCCAGTCCTTTTAAGGGCTCCTGCAAGGGGCGCGACCAAGGAACAGGAGCAAAGAGAACCGCTGCCGCCTGAGGGAGAACACTTGTTGCCTGAGAGCGAGCTCCTGATACTGGGGTACCGAGAGTCACTCAGGCCAGCAGAGAATAGCAGATTGCCTTCCGCACAGCACGGCCCGCCGGCTCACCCACCAAAGGCCCTGGAAGGAAAACCGGACATGCGGGGAGGGGGTCTGTGTTTCAGGGGTGGAGGTTGCCGATCACGGTCGTATGCTGCATGGCGCCCTGTGAACTTTTTGGGGGCAAAAAGGCTAAGGTGGGGGTAGTGTAGAGATCCGTGTATTGTGTTTGTGTACTGTATTCCCTCTTGTTTCTACTGTCTGTTAATGCCGCTGTATTGTGTTCCTCTCACCCCCGTCTGTATTACCTGCAGCTGCGGGTTCGCTCTGTCTCTGTCAATGGCTGTTTGTTGTGTGTGCCCATTGGTCCTGGTGTGCGGCTGGGGACCAATGGGATAGCTGTTCGCTCTGGCACCCGATTAGAATAAAGGGGCGGGGCTAAGGTATAAAAGGGGGCGTTGCACGCTCATTGTGGTCGGTGCAGAGCAAGTGGCTAGAGCAGTGGGTTCTGAAAGAGAGTCATAAATAAAGCTTTGAACTTGGAAACGGCGTGTTGTCTCCTTCTATCCTGCACACTGCGTGAAACGCTACAATATAATCACATTCATTTTACCAAATTATGCTTAATTGCGCTGCAATGAATCAAATAATACCCAGAAATACACAGAGGGCACTCTCCATTTCCTGGTGTGGGGCAAGGAGACTGTGAGCTCAGGCTCCTAGCATCTGCCAGTATGGATGACAGCGACAGTGAAAGTGAGAGTAGCCTAATTTTTTTATCAGTTTCAGACACCTCTTATGAATGTGAATTATGTAGTGATGGATCTGATGTAGAGAGAGAAAACAGGGATTGTCTCCGGTATCAATTAGAGCTGTATGCTTCCAAATCAGAAGGTTCAAAATCAGAGAGACTCTGACAACACCAACGTGGACGGACCAGTGGGACAGCAGATGACCGCGGAGAATCAGCGTCTTGGCAACACGGAATGGTTAGTAAAAACCCTTACCTTTAACATAGATTGATACTTAAAATATTTCATATTACCCATAATTGTGTAGTTATGTCAGTCCTTTAGTTAACAATATTGATACATGAATTATTGATACTAGCAGAATAACCGAACGCTGTGGATTGCTACTGGCATGTATTTAACATAACTCTGTCTATATACATATGTACAGAATATTAAGGATGTGCAAATCATAATGCAGAGATGTCAAAGGCTACGATTTGGCTGTAGCAGCTACTATTTTTTGGAGGTACTGCTTTGGCGCTACGTTGAAGGGGTATGTATAATACTACGATTTTTAATAAATAAATACATGATGGATACTCCCTGAACGTTTATGAAATATTATTTCAATACCATGTTTTTTTGTTGTTTATTTATTCGTAATACGGTATTTCACTGACAGTTTACCGTGGCATTGACATACTAAAATTTCTGAGCTGAGTTGCTTAGTAACCGATTTAGAAACTGAAACTGCCGCACAAAACTCTAAACAGTTGTTTTCTATATTACCTAATTTATATATTACTATCATATATATTACTATTATTGTAATTATATTGCACATTGTGCTTATAAAAACCCTGTGCTTGCACTGTATTATTTTCTGAAAAAAAAAAAAAAAAACTAAAAACAAATTACTAGTAGTATACCGGTAGTGTTTAATGCAAAACCCTATAAACCCTAATTTTATACATGAATACGAAAATATCTGAACCTAATAGTTGATCTCTGTTTGTCACAGGATGGGATGCGATGGGACGGGATTATTTTTTGACAGGAAAAGATGGGACGGGAATTAAAAAAAAAAAAAAAAAAAAAAAAATTACTGGACGGGACGGGAAAAATTTGGACAGGACAGGATGGGACAGGATTGATAACACTATGTAACACAATTTTTGTTCCTGGGTAGTAAGTGTTATTTCCTAATTGCTTATGCCTCAAAAGTATAGAAAATGGCTATTATTCCCCACAAACTTTTTATGACCAGGACAGTGATATTTTGAAATTTACCTATTTCCAATGAGAAAACAGGGGAATATGTGACTTTTCGTTCACATAAAGTCAGAAAAAAACAACACATGAATCCAAATTAACATGTATTTATACTAAAGTAATACAAAAATGACTACAAAAGATTTAGAAGTGAGTAGTTTTTCGAGATTTACGATTATACTGTAAATCACTTTCACGAATCAGCCCCCAAATGTAGTCTCCCATCATGTTCTCGTTATACTGTCCTTGGTAGCGGCGTTCAAAGTCCAGTATATCCTGGTGGAAGCGCTCGCCTTGCTCCTCCGAGTACGTTCCCATGTTCTCCTTGAATTTATCAAGATGAGCATCAAGGATATGGACTTTGAGGGACATCCTACAGCCCATTGTGCCGTAGTTCTTCACCAGTCTCAACCAGCTCCACATAGTTTTCGGCCTTGTGATTGCCCAGGAAGCCCCGAACCACTGCGACAAAGCTGTTCCAAGCCGCTTTCTCCTTACTAGTGAGCTTCTTGGGAATTCATTGCACTCCAGGATCTTCATTATCTGTGGTCCGGACGAAGACACCGGCTTTGACCTTTGCCTCAGACAGCTTAGGGAAGAAGTCTTGAAGGTACTTGAAGGCTGCCGACTCCTTATCTAGAGCTCTGACAAATTGTTTCATAAGGCCCAATTTGATGTGCAGTGGTGGCATCAGCACCTTCCGGGGGTCCCAGCCGTACTCATCATACTTCAAGGCGTCCAGCAAGGTCTTGATGCTGTTGTAATCCTCTTTGAGGTGCACCGAGTGAGCCAGGGGAAGAGACGGGTACTTGTTACCATTATGGAGCAGCACGGCTTTGAGGCTCCTGGATGAGCTGTCAATGAAGAGGCGCCACTCATTCTGGTTACAGGCGATTCCGATTGCCTCAAACAGACTGGTCACATTGTGGCAGAAGCAGAGCCCATCTTGACGGGTGAAGAAGCTGGAAAAAGGTTGGTGACGCTTCTTCTGATCTGCGACTTGCACACTTTCATCCAACAAGTTCCACTGCTTGAGCCTAGACGTCAAAAGCTCGGCATTGGACTTGGTGAGACCAAGATCTCTAATCAAGTCGTTGAGGTCTTTTTGGTTGGGGTAGTATGGGTTTCTCTCCTCAGCTCCATCTCGATCTACAACGTCTTCCTCGCTCTCTGACTTGCTGCTCTCTTCTAAAGACGGCTGCTCTCTCTCCGGAGGAGTGGGTACGGGGAGCTCATGGCAGTGTGGCACCGGGGCGATGGATGAAGGAAGGTCCGGATACGTGATAGCAGGTGCATTTTTGCCAGTCCGACGTGTGGAAGGGTCCACCATGCAGAAGTAGCAGTTGCTTGAGTGGTCAGTGGGTTCCCGCCAAATTCTTGGGATAGCGAACTTCATGGCTCTCTTTTCCCCTCTGTACCATCCTACAAAAATACATTTATTTCACCCATGACTAATGTGTAAGAGATTCTCACAACATTTTTCATATATGATATAATTTTTAAAATTGTAAAAGTTTTTAATTTTAAAATGTTTTACAATTTTCAATGTTATTGAAAAAATATAACAAATTTTATAACATAAAATTCCGAGCAACAATTGTCCATCTTACCTTCCAGAGTTTTTTTGCAGTGCTCGCAGGTGAAATGAGGTGCCCAGGGTTTGTCTTGATCCCCGACAGGCATGCATATATATGCTTTGTAGGCTTCACACATCTTAGCAGATGCTTCCACGGAGTACTTTTTCGCTCTTGTCTTGATAAATTGGCCGCAGACATAGCAAAATGCGTCTGCCGGATGCTTGCAGCCTCTTGATGCCATCTCAGAAAAATGCAGATATGTATCCACTTAGGCAGCTGGAACTAAACTGAACTGGTGGGCTTAAGGCCCCTGTATTTATACTACTATTTATATTACTGGAAAGTTCTAGAAAGTTCTAGAAGTTACTCCAAGTTTACTCAGCACTGAATCTATCTGGAATGTTCTGGAAAATAGGTAAATTTCAAAATATCACTGTCCTGGTCACAAAAGCAAAGTTTGTGGGGAATAATAGCCATTTTCTATACTTTTGAAGCATAAGCAATTAGGAAATAACATTTACTACCCAGGAACCAAAAAAAAAAAAAAAAATTTGTTACACGAATGATTACTCTTTCATGGGATGGGACTAGAACATTTTTGACAGGACAGGATGGGACAGGACTGAAAATCAATTCCTGTGTAACTCTCTACTGGCTGTGTGCCTGAAGGCTGGCCTGTATGCAATTTAGAACTGCGTTAGCCTCCGGCACTGTAAGTTCTGAATATGGCTGCATGGCGAAAAAAAGCGGACGCACTTGTTTCGGAGGACACGTGTGCACGTCTTCGTCGCTCCCGAGTTAGTGCGGGAGTTGCAGCGGTGAGCCAGGTTGAATAATACTTGGGCATTCCAAAAATTGAGAGAAATATTGGAAAATGAGTACAAATTATTGTTATGGAGTGGTTCTGTTGGAGAGGGAAGTCTTCTGTTTCACTGACAGCAGGTAGATTGTAGTGTTGGACTCTAGTCAGCATGCAGTACACAACCCTCAATCTTTGCTGTTTGATCCATCTGGGCTTTAATGGTAAACAGGGTTCCCTCTAAGCTTTTTAAATACGGAGTTTACGGAGAAACTTGCCGTTTCCATTTTTGGGAATAGCAAATACAGTTTTTTCTGGGGGGTTTTCTCCACTTTTTAACAATTAACATTTGAACATAAATATAATGTTTATAGTTAAAACAAGTAAATTAATAAATATTACCACAATTATTTATTTATTTTTATAAAGCCAAGAGCTTTTTGCTGTAATAGTAAGTAAAGCCCCTGAAGACACTTCAAACCTGTCATAATGTTTATCACTTGGCTCATTGCTGGCATTAAAATAAAGCAGGAAAACCTAAGAATTATATTGCAACAGTTCAGAAAACAAATATCCAGCATGGTTGTGAGAATCATTTACAGTCTTTCACTGTAGTTCAGTCTACAAATGAAGGTGTTTTGAAAATACCTGTTTATCTTATTGTTGGCATTAGTTTAACAATAAAAAATATGAAACAGTTTAGTAAAAGTCCATCAATGTCATGTGAGAGTACTTTTACAAATTAAGTTTAGTGTTTTACTGGCATTACAATAACCAGGATAAAATATGAAAAACAGATAAAGAAGGTGTAGTGATGACTTGCTCGTTGCTCTACACGGGTTCAGTGCTGTGTATCACCTGATTGTAATTTAAATAGCGCCCCTTTTAATGTAAACGCATAATTAATCCTCCCAATTGTTTGTTTGCTAATTCTGCCTTGTTATTTGCTAAATTTAACAAGAGGTGTGTCTCCAGACAGAAACATCTTTATGAAACAAACGATGTATAGTGTAGTGTAGTGTAGTGACTACATCCTTTGGCTTTACTCAGTAAAGTGATCAATTTCCTTTAAGGAATGTATAGCTATAGAAAAATAGCTTTGAGCTTGTTTCTTCATCATCAGATATTATAATGTTATTAAGAAACTGACATTGTTTAATATTGCTAATTATAGCACTTTCAGCCGGCTTCTTTAAGAGGCTTCTTGTTAGTCCGAACAGACATTTAATCCAAACTAATCTTAGCAAGAAATGAAATACCAGCCAAGTAGGTGAAAGGCTTTGTGAGAGGGTGTGTGGGTGCTTCGCTGATAACACGGGAGTCAGAGGTTGTCTTTGAGACGCCACCCAGGCGCACAAGATTTATTTTCTTACGTTTTCTTTTCTTTTGTATTCCCCAGGGATATTACCACCAATGGTATCCCCCTGAGGAATTGTCAGCGATGAAAAAATAATCCATAAGGCAAATGGGAAATCAAAACAGAAAACAAAACACTGTAAATAAAACTACAAATCAAAATGCTGCTTTTCTGCAGTGGGCTCGCAACCTCCGCTAACATGCAAGGTACAAGCTCCTTCTAACGTTCTCCTATTCCTATTATTTTGGTGGGTGCCCTGATCCCCTTAAGGTAAACTATTTTACATTCCCCAGGACTGTAAGTCACCAGCTTGGGGTCCATCGAAATTACTTCCTGGCTGTTGGCTTCAGCCGTCTTTGCTGCCGGTTCTGTCTCCACTGCCTACTGCTGCTGCGTCAAAAACAGGCAACCTCCTCTCTTTCTTTATTTCTCGCTCTCTGTATTTTCGGTCCAGGGGGTATTCCTTTCCACCAGCCAAAGGACTAGCCAAAGGAATAGGAGAGCGATATTTTTATGGGATCGACCATCCCTCCAAGAACGCCCCTCAGCCAATCAAAGAGAGCTGAGCAACACTCCCTTGTTCAACTCTCTTTGTCAATATCATGATTGATAGGTGGATCCAAACAGGGCTTCCGACTCCCGCCCGCCCGCAGCAGGATCCCGCATGCGCCTGATAGCCAGCACAGATCTCTCCCTGTTACAGGCTTTACATCTGTTTTTTTCCAAATCATTGAACCACCCAGTTCCTTTTTTATTTAATAAATAATGTAATTTAAGGGAAGCCAAGCACTGGATGACGCTCAATGGAATTCACAAAGGTAAACAGTAGGAAGAAAGAAGCCTTTTGGTGAGCTTGCCTTTGTTTAATTAAAATGGCCATCTGGTCACTTTGACTGAAGGAGGAGTGAAATTAAATTTGAAAAAAAAAAATGGAATGTGTGTGATTCACTCTTCCAGTTATGATTTATTGAACAGCTAATTTTAGAGTTTTTTTATTTTATTTTGCCTTTCTATAGGGCTATGGATAAATAACGAAAAGCATTTCTTTCACGGATGAAGCCAGTGTGACTAACACTAAGTGGGTTCAATTAATCATTTTAACTACGACTGAATGCACACTGGATAAACAGAATATGTATCAAATGATAAGTCTCAGAAAGGTAGTCATCCTTGGTGAAGCTGCACTTGTTATAGCATCTCTCATTACGTTACAGCAAATACTTTCCTGAAAGGGGCGGAGGGATAAAAAAAAGCTATTTAAGAGAAATATTAATCTACGCTGCTTTGTCATTTTCTGCTGCAATGATGCAGCTTGACACCATAAGTTTTAAGTGGTTGTCATTTCTGTGCCCTATGTTTATTTTGCCTTTATTCTGTAACTGCTATTGCCTCTCCCCCTCTATCACTGTTCTGAGGCTTGAAAAAGCAGTATTTGTGAAAGCCAACCATTTTGAATACATGCATGTCATTTACCAGCCTCAGTCAACTGCTGCAATGTAATGTTAGGCCATTTTTTAAATAATATTAGTGCTGGGACGAACACAGGATTTTCATGTTAGAATATTCGCTCATAATTTAAATATTCGTTCAGATATTTGTTTGTTTTTCAAAAAGTAATAAAAGCCATTATATTGCTCTGAACGCAGGCAGAGACAGCATAGCAGCAGGGGCAGGGGGCGTGGCCGTGGCCCCTGTGTGTGTGCCTTTATTTTACATCAAGACCTTACAATGTGTCTCAGAAATGTTGACCTATTAATAATATCCAAAACAGAATTCCAAATTAGCAACACTCAGAAAAGATTTGTTATTGTGCAAAGTATTTTGGTCTTTCATAAATCTGAAACCTCTCTTTTACTTAGGGCTATGGGTTCATGGAAGTCAATAATACAAACTGGAACAAAAAGAGTATACTGTTATAAATGTACATGTGGTTATCAGCTTTTGTGTCGATTTGAAAGCAACATGTTGCAATATATATTTTTAGGAAGACAGTCTTACATGACAAATCATGTCTTAATTAACATTTCAATTTAAATGTACACATTGTTTTCCTTTTATCTGAATGCGTGTGTTATAGTATGAACGAACACTGAAGAAAACAAACTACTGCTTTTTATTCACATTGGCACCATACTGTTGAAACAAACTCAACAATCAGTGCGTTTACATGAGCATAAGAATTCCGATAGTTTTCGGAAAACTAATCCCGATATCAAAAACAGTTTTCGGAAAATGTATCGGAATATTCTGAAAGTCAATTTTCGGAAAACAGCACCTAGAAATTTCCGATTAAATTCCAAAAACTAACAAAATGTATATCATGTAAACACACTTTTCGGAAAACTTACTGAAATAGCATACTGCGCATGTGCACACTTTGACCCTTTTCTCCTGCGCGTGGTTTTAGAAAACAGAGAAAATAATAATAAATCTGTAGTCAGTCTGCATGCATCCATCTGTCTAGTTAGGGATAAAGTAATACATTTGTTAAAGTCTGTACGTATTTGTTAATAGCCCATACTGAAGCAGCAAATGTTTTCCAGTTTTAAAATGACATGAGAATTTAAAATAATGTCTGCAAAAGAAACTGGTGATATAGAACAGGAAGAGCTGTTGGAAAGGCTGATTGCACATTTTGGGGAATCTGAATAGAGGTATAGGATAATAATGTTTGAATTTAAGACCTGACACTTTGATAAAGCACTTGAGTTATTGGATTGGTCTCTGTTCTGTTGCAGAAATGCTGGTCTGTTCAAATCATACTTAGGCTACTACAGTACTTTTCATGCGAAAATATCCTGCGTTTTCCGAAAACTGCAATCCATGTATGCAGTTGAATTGTAATTAGATTTTCTATCGTTAATCATGTAAACACAGAAAAGGGACGTTTTAAGAAAATCCGTTTTCTGATTCAGTTTTCCGAAAATCATTGTTTTTCGGAAAACGCTTTGTCATGTAAACTAACTGAATGATATAATAATAATATAATATGCTATAGAGACGAGGTTGCATCTCTGCGTTTAATTTACTGATACACAAGTGACACAAAACTTTTCAAATGATTTTCTGTCGGTCGACACTTTAAGGAAAAGTTCACTGTTATTTATCCTCTGCACTTGTGCTGATGAGCTGCCATACCAAACCATACCTGCAAGCGCACCTTTTAATAAGGCTTAAAAACACAGCTGTCATTCACTAACTTACTATTTTGTAAGTTATCTTTACTGAATTTACTTTGGAAATGTCTGTATAAATTATGGGATGGCGCTCCTTGAGGTGGCTAAAGAAATTTGAGGTGTTTCCTCCTTGAGCTGCAACTGCCCGTCTGCAGATTCTACAATAAGGGACGCGGTCTTCTTTAACGACACCGTCTTTCTTTTTGTAGCCAAAATATGTCCAGGCAGACGACCTGACTCTCTTTGCAGGTGGGAAAAGGTCGTCATTATTTTCTGATGCACTTGATTCTGGTTGTGACATGTTTTATTGGATAAAATAGAAGTCGACAATTCCATCCAGTTGCATGGTTTCACAAAGACGCTTGCAATGCATCCTGGTAATGACGTAATTATGATAATCTCGGTGTTTTTTTTTTTTTTTTTTTTTGACGGTTTCATAATTTCATAGTCTTAAACCGTGATATACCGTCATACTGGTTTACCGTCCCAACCCTAACCTCAAAATTGTATTTCATTATTCCCGTCCCAACCCTAACCTCAAGATTGTATTTCATTATTCGTACTGATAAAACAAGGAAGACGTTACTTAGATCATGGTAACGTTATAGATTGCTATTTGCTCCTGTTTTTTTTTTTTTTTTTTTTTTTCTTGGTCAGAATTTTGATAAAGTAATATATCTACCTATTATGTGTTAATTTTTAGCATGGGTGAAACCAGGATTAACATAACAAAATAATCTCCATGACAGATTAAGTTAGCATTTTATAGACATTGAATAAACTTAATATCCTGTTAGGTCATTACCTGTTATCTTATAAAATCATTATGTTTTTAACAGTTATTTAATTTTACTTTTGGTCAATAAAATAAACTTCATACCTTTAACTTGTATCCACGTTGTTCTGTACTGTAGGTATTTCTACTCCACTGCCCAATACGATTTGCATTGTGGTCCTCGCTCGTCAGTCATCTATCGGGAAGCTCTATTACCAATGGTTTCCCGCTTTATGAAAGATACTAATAATGTATGTTTGTAATATATATATATGTTAACTTCGAGCCTTGATAATATATACATTCTATATAAAAATCACTACACAACATTTTCAGGAAGTTGGGTAATGTTTAAGTGAGGCATTTCAGAATGAAGTGCTTGCCTTTGTTTCTGTCCTATGAGATTCTAACTCGCTCTAAAGCAGCACAGTGCGTTTTTGTCCAAGATGACTTTCCACAGAGATCACTCGGAGTGCATGCGCATAATCTGGTTTGTTTACTTTTTGCTGTCTAAAACTTTAATAGACTCAAGAGCTGCTGAGTTGATCCTGTGTTATTTTTATATATATGTTAATCTCACATATCACACAAAGCTCTTTTTCATTTGCCATTTTTTTAAACTGTCCCGCAAATTCTGGTGAGGTGGTAAATAAGTGCAAGGTATTTTTGTCATTTGTATCGAATACGAACATCTGATTTTTGTATCTGAATACATGTAAGAAAATATTTGTTCGAATATTCAGATATTTGTCCCAGCACTTATAAATATTCCTAATCTTACTGTTTGGTTGTCACAGCTGTTTCAGCAGATGACCTGTCCATCCTCCACTACATCCCTTTCATCCCCAGTGGGGTAGACAGGGATATAGTGGAGGCAGTGGTCATACATACAGATGAATGTCACTCTTCACATTTTTTCATATGCGGAAAAATGGAAAACCGCGTATCCAATTCTGCTGAAACTTGGTATTAACACTACTAGATTCTTTGAATATATGGGGTGCCAGTCTGTGCGTACATTTGCTCATCTGTATGTAATACTTACATAATAAATACATGTACCACTTATCCAATTTTCATTAAGATACTCATAGCCATTTCTTATTCTATACTGCTCTGTACATACTGTTGAAATATGTCATGGTCAACAACTGTTTCATCATGCTGATAGTTCTAGTTATGAATTTACAGCCGCAGTGGGGATGTGTGTAACTGACATACTTGTTTTATCCGAGTATCCAACTAGGGGTTATGCAAATGATGAATACACTGGAAACCGATTACCGGTCACTTCATTACAACATATTTGTTGGTCCAACTAATGGAGTTTCTTTTTTGTTGTACTTAACCAACAATTCAGCTGTAATGGGGGACACTGGTGGGAAACTAACTTAAATCTTACTTAAATGTAGGGGTAATTGTTGCCCTGGTTAGAAATCTTATTGCAAGAGAAGATCTTTAAATAGAAAATGTTTCAATTATATTTTTGTTTTATTTTAACTGTCCAGATCCAACTGGAAGAATTGAAAAAGGCATCACAGAACCTTGAAGAGAAACTTGAAGAGAGAAAAATAAGCTCAAGCTCAGACACGCACAAAGATCAATTAATGCAGGAGAGCAAACCAGGTGCACATGGTGAATACTTTTTATCTAATTAATTTCATTCTGGCTTGAAAGGAGATTCACCTTTTATGAAAAAGTCATTCACTATAAAGCTACTTCTTTTATTTCGCAACGCTGGTATGTATTTGTTCCCATGGCTTGACCTTCCACCCTGTGAATTCTTTCAAAAGGTCAGAAGTCTTCGATTTTTATTCTAGAAAGACTAGAGCTCATTATCTTCAGTACCGGCTAACCTTTCCTGTGTTATTTTAATGACATGTTAATGGCATGTGATTAAGAACTTCTGAACAGATAACAACCTTTGGGAAATAGCATTCACATAAATGCCTTGCTGATTTTCAGATAGAAAAAAAATGGCAGCATTTTTATATCCTGATCACACGTGAATGTTTTGTTTCTCAACTCCATTGATTGCATGTTCAGTCTTGAGTATATGAAAAATGATGATTTACAGTATCTAAAGAAATCAAAGTGTGTAACTGTGTAACTGTATTTCATGAACAGCTGTACCTATTTGTTTATAAACTGTGTTGATTATCAAGTGGTGGCATAAACTGGAAGTTTTTTTTATATATTATGTATTTCAGTAATAATATAAAGGATTTGTATTGTTTTTTATGTTCAAAACAAAATTCACTGCTGCTCAGGTTCTTTGCTAAGAGGATTTGGACCGTGCCAAAGACAGCAGAGACCACATTAAACAAAAGACTACAAGAAGATGTGTCTCGCACAAACTTTTGAACGTGTATCTTGAGAACCAGTGACTAGAAATTGGTATGGGAAATCTAATAGTCCTTTGGGAAGACAACATTGTTTCATAGAAAAAAAGGTTTGCAATGTGTTTGAAATGTATCCATGAATTTTGTAATGTGTGTACATTTTCAATATTTAGATTTTCTTTTGTTTTGTTTTTTTAAAGCAGACCAGGGTAGTGCCCTGGAATGGAGCTTCCTGATTGGTGGATGAAAGTTCTGAAGTTTCTTATTTTAGATGAATCATTTAGCCTACAGTTGTACATCAGGTGCAAAGTCACACAGTCCTAACTGATACTGCTGTTTAGCCTGAAGTAAAAAAAAAAAAAAAAATACCTAAAACATAAACTAAAAAATAAGTATTGATAAGAAAATGTGAGCTGTTTTTTAAAATCTAATGCCACATCTGTTTGGCTGTGAAGTCATCAGCCTTTCGTTCATTTCAGCTGAACAGATTTCTGTAGGGGTTGTCATTAAATATCTCCTAAAATATTTTACTCATGCCTACCCTTAAACTTGTTTGAAACTAAGTCCAAAAGGCAAATAGCAAGTATTATTATCTAGATAAGTTGGTCCATATGGGCAGATAGCAAACCTGTTGGGTTTCAGGTGGCTGGTCCCGCTGGGCATTGACAGCCCATGCAACTCGAGCGTCGGCCTGTTCGAACATTGGTCAACATCCACTTTTTATTTGTTATTGTTTGTGGGTGTCAGAGATGTTGACATCTACACAATGTGAATAGCACCTTGCATTGTTGCTGTAAATATTTAGGTTTACACACTCACCCGCTCTTTTATGTTTCTAGTAAGTTTAGGTTGAGAATTAAAGATTTAAGGTTTCACTTTGTATCCTCTGGATGAGCTTGCACTTTTTATCTATTCTAGCTGAGCTTCCTTTTCCTCTGGCAGCAGCTGGTAACAGCTGCAGTCCTCTGTACTCAAGAGTCTTGTACAGTGGCTTCATCTGGAGGCTCAGGTCCCTCTGGGCAGTGGTCAAAGTGTAGTGTCTTTGAGGGCACCATCTGCAGTAGTCACTGTGGACAGCTAGTCCTTTTGTATCATGTTAAGTTATTTAACTAGAGCTGTCTGGGAACTCTGCATCCAAACACTTGTTATTTCAAAAAAATGCTTGGTCCCTGGAGTGAGATCTATTCAGAATCACTCAGGATGGCACTAGGCAGGGAGATGTCTGATTTGTACTCCTGTGAGAGTGTGGTGGGGTACTCCCTGCCCCTGTGTGTATTTTGTATTTATTGTATTATTATTTTTTAAATGTATGTATTTGTATTTGTGCACTGTTGTTTTTAGGTTGGCAGGGAAGGGTTAATTGCCTTCCCTGCCAAATCACTTCACGTGTAGAATGTGCCTGAGTCCGATTGAATGATTAACAAGCAATCAAGCTTAGGCACAGCTGCATAAAAGAGGTAGGAACCTCTCAGTCTTGGTTGGGTTTTGTTCAGAGGAGGAATGCAAGTGAAAGATATCAATAACAAATGCTACTCGTGCTGGCTTTCAACCAGCACATTACTTGTTTCTGTGTTTATCGCTGTGTTTGTCTATTTGTTTTGGCCATTGTGCCTTTAGTTTTAGATCAGTGTTTTGTTTAAAACCATTTATTTTGCAATAAATCCGCGCTTCAACCCGCAGTACGAGTGTCAGTCTCTTCCTGGTCTGACGTCGCCACCAAGCTATCTGTGGCAGGGAGCCTAAAGGATTTCATGTGCCAGTAAAACATTATTATTATTATTATTATTAGAAGATAATTAAAGGAGTACTGTACTACTAAAACGTTTTAAAATCAATTTTTATTTTAATAGCAGTAGCAGCATTATCACTGGTCGCCTTTTTCTTGGGTTGAAGATGTTTAGGTTCTTTGCTTGCTTTTTATACTTCAGTTATACTATAATTAATTCAGGAAATTCACATTTCTGAAGTGCAGCACTGTACAAATGAACAGCTTTCTGTTAGACTACTTGCATGGAACACAGTTACAGCATAGTAAGTGATTTAATAACAGCAAAAATTCAAATTGAAGTATAAAATACAAGCTAAGGCTCAAAAGATCTCTACTGAGCAACCAATAAAACATTCTGCTGCACCAAAATCAGGCGCCAATGTACTGTATTATGTCTGCAGGTCACTAATACATAAATATAGGGCTCTATTTAAACAGAAAACCCTCTCCCAGCCTTTAATGAATGCCCTAATTTCTATTTCATAAGTTTAATTTTTCAACACAAGAGGTCAGTATTTCCTCTTATCCTGTACAAAATTAAATGCATTTGGAAACTAGGACCAATGCCAATGGAAAGAATAAACACAGTATGCACTTATTTACCAAGTAAGGGTTACTAAAAGAGGATGTTATTAATACAGTCACCAGATAACCACATGGTGCAATTGTTTTATTTTAAAATTCATTTACACAGACAGCTGTATAAAGACCTTTTACATGCATCATAACCATATCATAGTTCTTTCTTATAATGACTATACTGTATCTAAAATATCCAAGTGATCTTGGATACTATTTGCCTGACAATTCTCAACTCTCAACTGAATTTCATCTCCCTGGATCATTTCCAAATGTACTGGTTATCTGTATAAATACTTTACTGCTTTCAAGCTAATTATGCTATTAAAACAATCTCAGTTTGTATTGTTTTGTGCTATTTTGTTGTTTTAATCATATATTTTATTGCAACTACAATGATACAAATATTCAGAAATCTGAAATATTAACTACTGTACATGCTCAATTTTTCCATCAGAATAAGTGCATCAGAATATCCAGTATCTTGCACCCCCCCCAAATCCCTCCCACCCCATTGTCAACCTCTTGTTGTTTCACATTAACTTACAAATAAAACAATTTTACAGGAACACAGCTGCAGCTTAAATTTCCCCTGCTGTACTTCCTATCTAGAATTATACAACCTCTAAAATCCAGATCCTGCAATCACATCATCCACTTGAAACCACTTCCAAAATATAAAAGCCTGCCCTCTTTCAGAATACAGCAAGTGTTTTAAGATGTGAAATCCACTTGAGTGCATCAATCATACCATGCATATTGAACTTCTGTATGGTAAGAATGGTATTTAAAATGGCTCTTTTATCCCTGATAAAAACCCATATCCCTTTATACAGTATAATACGCATCGCGTTCAGCATTTGCAGTACTGTACACATGAAAGACATGAAAGCGTAGTGCAGGGTACACAGTAAATAAGTTCCATTTGCATCTGCAATCTTCAAAGTAAAAATCCTGATATTTGTTTTAATATAACAAGTTGACTTAATATAACAAGTTGACTTAATTTGCACTGCCTTGTCTGTGCTCTGTTGCCATTCCTCCTTCGATACAAGATCTGAGAATCATTGCTTCAACAACTAGCCTAAAGGGCTTGGTGGTCCAGTGGTTAAAGTTCGTTACTAGAGGTTCCCAGTTCAATCCCAGCTCAGCCACTGACTCACTGTGTGTGACCCTGAGCAAGTCACTTGTAACATCTGCAAGGTCACGGAAGCGTACAAATGCACCACAAACCTGCCTTTAATTCCTAAATATCACAAGACGTAGCAAGTATTGAATGTAAAAGTACTAATGTAGCCTGACTACACCAGTTTAGTGCGATAAGGCACTGAACAAATTACAGAAAATCCTTTAGGTCCTTTTTATTCAGATAACAGATCTAAAAATGTAGGAACAAGGTCACCAAGAAAATCACACCGATACATTTTAGCAGACGTTTGTTTATTGTAATCTTCCAATAGCAACACATGGTTTAAAACGGTACTGGTATAATAAGACAATTCCATTAACAGGTAGCAAGATTTCAAGCAGTTAAACAAGGTTCACATTAATAAGGCTATGCATTAAAGTGGAAATGCAACAACGGTGCTACCCAGCAATACAGTGGAGATACACATTCAAAAACACGGTAAAACTGTCATTATAAAAACAATACCACGGTATAAAAGTACAAATACCCACAGCACACACACACAATGTCCGAGCAGGGGAGGGAACACACACACAGAGAGCGAGAGAGAAACCAGCATCCCAATGTAACCTATTCTATGCACGTCTTAAACTCCAATCAACTACTAAATAGGTTAAAAACACTCGGGCCGTTCGTGCTCATTATTCAACACCGGCATACTATCAGCCCAATACTTATTGTCGGGATGCTCCATTTACTGGTCCGTTCCCGTCTCTCTCGCTCGTCGTTCCCCGCTCCAAACACTGCGTTCCCACTCCTGTACAGACATACAAACCCCAGGATGGCCATCCCGTTTGTAAAAACATGTTCTATTTATATTCAGGTGTGTAAATTGATCAATAATTCAATTACTAGGTGCTCAGGGCAAACATAGGGAAGCGGGTGGAGAAGCCAACATAACGTGATACAAATCAATTATCAAAAAGTGTCAGACAACACAAAGCGTGCACTAATCAAAACATAAAATAATTTTATAAAAATAGTAACATACAAGTGTAAAATAAATTTGAACAGGGCATTCTTGACCCTGTTACACACTTAACCTCCTTGTGCTCTGTTCTTCAGATGAGATGTAAAACAAATAAGGTCCTATTGTAAGTGACTCTGCATCAGCTTTGGAAGCTAGTTACAATATTCAAAGCTATTTACAACAACCATTAGCACCAACCTACATCTGTACCTTACAATCATACTCTTGTCAGGACAGGTGCATCTTCTC
The DNA here is from genome assembly GCA_036884735.1 of Huso huso. Classification (NCBI taxonomy): domain Eukaryota; kingdom Metazoa; phylum Chordata; class Actinopteri; order Acipenseriformes; family Acipenseridae; genus Huso; species Huso huso. Next base: position 78,892,706 of record CM072663.1, on the reverse strand, counting down.
CAGCACATTGCACGCATTCAGCTCTCTTTTAATACCCAGGTTATAAAGTGATCTTTGATAACATAGTGGTTTGCCTTCTGATCACACCTTCATATGTCTCAACAGTGACCCTGGCATTCAGACCTTCTAACTTCTATTGCAAGACATTCTTCTCTCCTCATCATCCTCCTGTTAGCTCTCTGTCACCTCCCCCAGCTCCTTGATGTGATCTGTTGCTGTGTTGTGCCTATCCACCTGAGGTCATAAACTGCTCCCTGGATTTACTCCGCACCCACCACAGGATGAACTGAGTAGTCCTAGCCCATTTTTAAACTTGTGGGTAGGTCTGCATACTGGACCATGCTACCCTCACAGGCTCCATCCAGAAAATGCCTTCATGAGGATCACAAAACTCTTTTCCTCAGCAGTGTGTCTGAAATCTAAGCAGGATACATGCCTGTCCTTAGCCGATGTAGGGGTGTTTTCAGATTGGAGTTTAGATGTTTGAATGCTAGTCAAGTGTTAAAAGTTTCGAATCTTGCTCAAGCCATGAGGTAGTGTGTGTTTGCACAGAAAGCACTGATGGACGGTGGCATCACATTCCCAAGCCCACATCGCATGTACATGTAATTTGTTTACAGTATTCACATTGTCATTGCTGTGTTCATGCTGTTCCTTTGTTTACTCATTGAAGTACAGTATATTTTAACATGGCTACGGAAGAAAATGGCCAGGTTGTCAGTGTGTTTTTTAATGCAAGCTCTGTGAGTATATTACATTCTTCAGAATGTAGACTTGTTCAGGAGTAGAGTTTAAATGTGGCAAGGTTCAAAATAACTTTTTTGAGGAAACCTAAATAATTGTTAATTAGTTATTAATTTAGGGTTGAGTGGGAGTTAAATCATTAAATCAGTTTAAAGTGTTTATTATCAGAGCAATAAATGCAGTACATTAAAAAATAAAATACATGTACATTATATTGTTTACAATATTAAACAAAAACATTTACCCCTCTTTACTATGAAATCTATCAAATGAACATTGCTTGAAATGTAATTGTTCTCCATGTCTTGACATTTTTTTTTTTATCTGAAGACTATACTGGGACAAAATGTTGTTATTTGTAGCAACTGGAAGGGCTATGAGATTAGTTGGTTCCTTTACTTTAGTGAACATTGACAGAAAAAGATGGCATTGTAAAGTGTTCCTATTTTTTGTTTTCTTTTCAATCATACTTTTTAACCTATTTGTATCTGACATGACTATATAATCATTTAACACAAGTTCTTTTATGAACTGTTTTTTAAAAAATCTGATTGTTCTGTTGTATATTTAGATTAACCTTTAAATATAGCCACAGGTTTGCCTCTGGGGCATTTAAATCGAGTTAACCTTTAAATGGGAAAACCTAATATGCCTTACGGAATTCAAAGGATGTACTGTGTTGTGATTTTCCATTTTAAAGGTGCTCTATCTTAATTTAACCTGATAAAATGTAAGCTTTTGTTTAGTTTTGTATGGCAATTATAATTTGCACTTCAGTATTGAATGATTCTTGCAGACTTGATATTGTTCCTCTGTTGTGACAGAAATTCAGTATCGGCAAAGTCAGTTAAAACTACTACTTATTTTTTAGACAGTTTTTTTGTATTGTATATAATTATTGTTGTTTCAGGTATGATATTTATCCAATTGTTAGTGTTATTGTAAATTAATAAGACTAGTTTTGTTTTTCCCCTTTATTGCTAACAACTGAATATACATCAGATTCAAATTGCACTGTACCTTTATATTAATGTCCAGGTTTGCTTAATTTTGATACACTGTACATGTAGTTCACTTTCTCATGTAGAAGATGATTGCAACTAATTAGCAATGTGGGTAATTTAATTTCAGAATGAGCAGAACAGGGAGTATAGCAATTCATCTTAATTAAAATGTTACCAGACCACGACTTATTTTTTTATTGTAAAGTATTTGTGTACTGGATGGCTGTTCAATTCTTGAAGTTAAATGCTGATACACAACAATGATAAAATTAATTACGAGTACCCTTTTCAGCAGCAAGCCAAACTCCCTGTAGCTCAATCAATAAATTATAATTAATATAATAATTATTGTCGTTAAAGCCTTTTTTTGAAAATGTAATTGGTTTGGAGTTAAGAATCTTATATCTTTTACCAGACATGTTTAATTTAACATTATTCATATTATATGATACTAATGGTCACTTTGCTGAATGAAGAGGGGAAACTGCATAAAACACATATGAATAGTATCTACTATAGTTCAACAAATAACCTTTTTTTTTTTTAAATAAAAGAACAATTGGACAAAAATCTTTTTTTTAAGATTATAGCAATTCTTAACCAAGACAGGTGTTTACTCCAGGATGCTTGAGGAATAGCCTGGAGTGCGTTAGAGGGGATGGACTTCCATGAGCACACAGTCCCGGACGTGTTGATGTCATCACAGTCTGCCCCTGGCTATCCTCAAGCACTTCTATTAAAAAAAAAAGTGTTGCTGTATTGCTACAGAACAAAAAATATGTAATTGTAGCACTGTAAAAATCACCATCCTGATAAAGATTACATTTGGGTGCTGTGCCACATAGGAATACTGTTATTGTTAGCTTAGGTGCCTCTGGCTTGGTAGTAGGCTCAACTTTTGGACATGTCATCTTAAAAGCAAGGCAAGTTTAAAATAAAATGACTGGACCAGGCTGTCCTGGGGGAAAGATCTTAGTTGCTTAGGAAAAGTGTGCATCTGGAATAAAAGTTACTACTTGGTTCCACACGCTTGAGATGAGGAAGCCACCAGCAATGCTATAAGCCCACTAAGAGCCAGCATGGAAAATCCTAAGGATTCCCCTAAAGTAAGAGTTAGGGAAAAGGACAGGGGAGTACAAAACATAGCCATCTTTTTTGGATTAATGAATACGGGGTGAAGCCTCCACTCTCAGGCGCTAGGAACGCCCCTTGAGAGGAGGTCCGACGCCCAGTTTGTCACCCCGGGCACATGTACTGCCCACAGTGAGAGGAGGTTCTCATGATCCCAGAGCAAAAGCTTGCGGGCCACGCGATGGAGACTGGGCAACCTGAGGCCGCCCAAGCACATATCTCCCTCTGACCTCCTGCAACACTTTGCGCCCCCCTGCCATTCCACACAACACCTCTGCTGTCCAACAGAGTGGACAGCATGGACCTGGAGTTCAAGCACACTCCTAGATAGGAGGCTGTCTGAGAAGGTGTGAGCTGGCTCTTCACATGATTCACCATAAGGCCCAACTGTTGAAGGTGGCCGGTGACAAGTTATGTGTGGGCACAAATTAGCCAGTCATCCAGATAATTGAGCACTCTGATGCCTATGAGTCTCAATGGAGCCAGGATAGCTTCCATGCACTTCGAGATGTGGAAATAGGTCGCATGGCCTGATTGACTGCGACAGCTGTTGCATCGTCAACATTTTGAACCTCCTTTGGCTCAGAGGATCGGTCTGAGGCCACCATCCCGCTTGGACACTAGGAAGTACCTGGAGTAGAACCCTTCCTCCAACTGGAGGGGGTCTATCATGCAAATAGCCTATTTTTGCATCAGAGCTGCTACCTCTTGAGACACCACCGCGGCATCCTGTGGGTACGTGACTGAACGGCAGTGAATAGCCGGTCTGAACGGTAGTAAGCACCCAGATATCTGTAGTGCACTGACGCCAATACTCCAGATAGTTCCCTGAAAAGGGGCCCTGGGCCTGTGGAAGCAAACCACTAGGGCTGCTGCTCAGCTTGTGGTTTCACCTGAGGCTTCTGTCTCTGTGCCGGGCAGAGAAACATGTTAAAGCCTCCGCAGTGAGCAGCCACAGGCAGGTTCTGAACATCACCTCTGGCAGCAGATGCAGCCGGCTGTGCCGGTCTTTGAGGCAGCTGGGGCCTAGGGCACCAGTTTGCCGCTGCTTTGCGCACTGGAGGTGGTCGCTTGGGAAGCAGGCGAAACCTGCTCCTTCATGGATTCCCGCATGCGTCCACCATCTCGTCCACCATCTTGTCCACAGCATCTCGTCCACCGCGGGACCAAATGTATGCCCTGATGTAATAGGGGAATCCAACAGCAGTACTTTTTACGTGCAACTAACAGCGCAACCAGCTTCCTGCCTACAGCCTGTACGTTGAGTTTTGACACACGGAGCAGGTTCTTATTAACCAGGCGCAGCTCATCCAGCTGTTTTGCTGAGGGCCGTGACTGTCAAAAAGGGACCTCAGCAAATAGGACTGGTAGTCTACCAGAATACTATTATAATTGCCTAAATGGGTGAAAATGGGCCAGGCCCAGCTTCTCCGTATCATGCATGGGTGTCCATCGACGGGAAACAGCAGGAGTTGTAGCCGGATGATCCCAGGATAAATGTATTTTTTTTAAAAAATCTGGGTGCACGGGGGGGTGGGTGGTGGTTCAGGGGAGAGGTGGTAGGCTCATCATCAAAGATGGGACTGCCTTGTTTCTGTGGGCCAGGGCACATATAAGATTGCAGTGGCCCTCTTGATCAGCGGTAGAAACCGCAGGGGACTTGCTGTCGGACTCCACATCATCAGATAGGAACGCCAGGTACTGTTGCCCACCTCATCAAAGGCGGCGATGCAGTATGTCCTCCTGTAGGCCAATCTTTTCCCGTAGCCCCCTGGGGCCCCAAAAGGACAGGCGGGGAAGGTGGTACGAGAACCGTTCTTTGGTGGGAAACAGCTGCCCAGAGCTTTTCCATCTGCTCCAAGCTCCCCAATCGCTTGGAATGGCGACTCTTCTTCTTCAGGGGAGAAGAAGAAGCAGAGGAATGGTCTCATTTGGCACAGAGCCATGGGGTGAGGACACAGCTACCTCTCTAACAGCGGGTGATGGGGAACAGCGCTGTGCAGGATTAAGGGATGCAGAGCACTCTGTAGAGCTGCAGGAGAGACGTTTCTCAAGTGTGTACTTAGAGAAAGGTGCACAAAACATGGCGTGATCTGGCCCCAGGCAGGAGGAGCATCTGCTGTACTTGTCCTCAATAGGCAGACTGGCCTTGCATGTCTCGCAGGAATAAAACCCTGTACAGATGTACAGGTGCTGCCTCAATTTACTTATAGATAGCAACCGGTCAGTTCGGTACCAGTTCAGTGACTTTAACACCGGGTCGGTAGGGTATGGTACCAGGTTGGAACCGGGTCGGTCCGGTACCAGTGGTGGTGACTTTAGCCCGGTCGGTACAAGAACGGTACTGGGAAGGAACGGCTCAAGCTGCTGGCTTCACACAGGGCACAGGGCCGGAGTGGGACGTAACAAACAACAGGCTCTAGTGCACAAAATACACGTAATTGTGTAAAAACACAATAAATGCGAAATATATAGCAGAAAAAGTACTTATCTGAAACCAGGCTCTCCTGTCAGGTCAGTTCTTGAAAGAAAAACAGCGCTGAGATCAGTGAGCGCAGTACTTTTATGCCCTTGGGGGCGGGCCATGACTGCGTCACAGGCTCTACGAGCAGCTTTGATATATCTTATTCAGGCTTTGGGTCTTTAAGAGGTAAATACCCATACAGTAGTGGTTACAATTCATACTTGAAAGGGAATTTCAAAAGAACTTTCCCACTGGATAATCCAGGCCCACGATCTTGTCTTCTGGCTTAATGCTGCTGCCTTCACACCTATGTGATGTTTATATTTCCAGATGAAAAATTTTTTCAAATTCAGTTCACAGCTGTATTCTATCATTCTCTATGTCAAGTTTGATTGTGGGCATCCCCTTCATAGGCTACTCACTTTTCCACAGAACAGTTTTACTTCATGTTTACAAATCATAATACCAGAGATGCCTGGTAGTTAAATAGATACCTGGCTACTTGCCTATTTGTAACATCTCCCTTTAGATCTAAGGTAACCTGTTTATAATAAAGATAATTTGCATACCCAAGATAGTTGTAGTTTTGCTAACAATATAATTATACCTTTTTATTTACATCACATGCTTTTATATGATGGCAGACAGAAATTAATCAGTAATTCCAAAACATTATCTTTTTAAATGACTGTTAAAAATGTTGCTGCGTGGCTAAGAAAATGTAGAGATTTATGTAAGGAAAGGATATTCCTGAATTAAGAAGGTTCATTTAGGTTTCAAGATTATTATTAAAACCCAATACTTGTGCATGAAAACTAAAGGAAACTGTACATATCACTGCAATCGTAGACCAGCTATACTAAGCTATACTAATTTTGTTTTTGATTGATCTATGCAGTCAATCATGGACCTTTGTCATAAAGTGTATTTCTACATACTGTGGATTTGAAAATATTTTCTTATAACTGACATTTGCTAAAGAGATGTTAAAAGTATATACAGTACTTCTCAAACTGTTCCACTGTAAATTAGTGATACATGTTGAAATGAATTGTTGTGACCGGTATAAAAATGTGATTGGAATGAATGTATTTGTTATTCCCAGACATGTTACTGAATATAATGATTCATAATTTGCATTTGCAGTGATTTTGTTATACTCTTTTAAACAGTGCACCAACACATTAAGTTTAGTCATTTCACTTAAAAGTCTAATACAATTTCATATGTTTAATGTGCATCTGTTATCTGTAACAAGGCCAAATTGCCTTATTGAGGAAACACTCGCGGTTCTTTGCAAAGATCAGACAAAAAATGTTTGATAATATTTACTAATGATTCTTGTACTAGCAAATTATGTTTCAGTATCTTCCTTCAAAATATTACAGAAAGCCTAAGAAATTTTGTATACGTTTTATTAAAGTGAATAATATAAAACATACTGTATACCAGTATTATCATGGAGCTAGGCTGGCACTAATGCAATGAATCTACAAGGTGTACATTTCTCTGGAGCAAGGAAGACTATTAAATGAGTACCGTCTATTTTATTTATTTCTTAGTAGGCACCCTTATCCAAGGTGACTTACAATTGTTACAAGATTTCACATTATTTTTACATACAGTTACATTATTTTTTTACACATTATTTTGACATACAACTACCCATTTATACAGTTGGGTTTTTACTGGAGCAATCTAGGTAAAGTACGTTGCTCAAGGGTACAGCAGCAGTGTCCCCCACCTGGGATTGAACCCACACCCCTCCGGTCAAGAGTCCAGAGCCCTAACCACTACTCCACACTGCTGCTCTATTTAACCATTATCTGTCAAGGTGCTTAACAATACAATGCAATTTACTTCATCCCCCCAACGTCACAGCCAACTCGGCTTCTGACATTCCTTCAAGGAAATTGAGGCTGGAAACCTACAGCAGTCTGCTCTCCAGAGTGGCCCATCGAGTTATTATGAATTTCAATATCCATACTTCGTTTATTTTACAACAAAACCAGACCTAATTTTAAACATTTACCAAATATTTTATTATTTGCAAAACACACCATTTTATTTTATTTATTTATTTTTATCTGTAATCAACTTGTTTTAAATAGGCAAACAAACTAAGATAAATATTTTCATGTATAGTAATGCAACTTTAGATAAATAAATTCTTCAACAAAAATTGTAAAATTATTGCAAAACACATCTGCGTAGCAGATGCAAGTACAGTTAAATGCTGTATTATACTGCCTCAGATGAACTAACTTACAGTAAAAGCACCACAAGATTTCTCACGCTTCTGCAGTCACCCCTAACTGTATGATGCATCACCTGCTTTTCTATAGTGTTCAACTGACCAGCAAGCCAACAATATATTTTTAAATATAGCATTGGATGTTCTTATTTATCTCTCACTTAAGCCCCTTTCACGCTGGCACGCTCTACCCGGTTCAAAACCTACCCGGGTCACTACCCGGTGTCATGCGGGTCTGGTACGCGATTTTGATAAAGCAGGGTTGACCTGGGTGACAGATGCAAGTGCGCAATACGCGTATCAATGCCCCGGAAGCAGCTTGTTACAGACGCTTCCATCCAAGCTTCTCTGGATTGAACCGTCGGCCCAAATGTTGATTACAGCAAATCTTTCTTCATCCCTGCTGCAATCTGGCTCATGCTGTGTCTCAATCAACAAAAAATATGGTTAAACAGAATAAACAGAAACGTTCCTTGCGGAAGTGAAACCTTCACGCAGTCATGGCCGTTTGTTATTGCGTCGGCTCATGAACGGCCATCAAGCATTTCTGTCTCGCTCAACCCGGGTCAAAGCGTGTTGACCCACATCCTGAAGTGGGTCACTGAGACCCGGGTTAACCCAGGTACGACCCAGATACGTGGTTTCACACTACACAGGATTGTGACCCGGGTAGCCAGGGCCCGGGTCCGGACCCAGGTAGGAGTGCCAGTGTAAAAGGGGCTTTAATTGCTGACAATACAAATTACTTTTATAGTCCCGGTTTGTAACAGTCATTTATTTTTTCATATTTATTTACTATCAAAGCTCCCAAGAGTCATGAAGACAAATATGATGCTCCAGCAGGTGTGTTTGAAGAATTAAACAGCAATACGGATGGCAGGTAAATGGTTTTATTCTTTATTGTCAGTTTTTGGTTTATAAAGTGTCTTTTGTTTGTTTGTTTTAACAGTAACATATCTATTTGTTGTAATACTAGTGTATGGTTTATTTAATGTAATATCTTAGATAGAGCATTATTTTTTAAATACATAGTACAGCAGACACACTGAGAGCTACTTGGTATGAGTATGGGATATCAGTTCTTAACTGATGTATTCTTCCTTTTTAGAATCACTTTGTATATCATTTTCTGTTTCAGTGATTATATCCTGGTGGCATAAAACTCGGAAGAGGTCTATAGAGCTGTCAAACATGTCTTCTCTCCAAGTTCTGCTGTTACAATAGAGCTACTGTATATTGACACCACAGGGGTGCTTTACATTTCTGGGTTATTACCAAAACAGAAAATGATATACAAAGTTAATCTAAATAAGAAGAATGCATCATTATATTTCATACCCATCATGACAAGATGCTCTTTTGATTACTGAACTCGTTACCTAATAGCCCTTGTTATTTATTGTACTTTTATTTATTTATTTATTTCGTTTTTGTTCAAGTTTAAGTACACAAAAGAATATCTTTTTGCTTTAACTTCCAAATTCTTGGGATCAGTAAATCAAAATATAATCACATACAGGATTTTAAAGGGCTGGATGTAGCAGCTAAAAATAGTTTACAACCCAGCAGTTGCATAAAAAAAACTATTCCAAATGAACATGGTTCTTCCTAGATTCTTCATAGCAACCACCTTCTAAATTAGATTTCTCTGTATTCTATGCTGTCAAAGGGATATCTGGTGTTAATAACTACAGGAGAATATATTGAAGAATTCCATGAATGATGGACCTGATATGTTTACCAGCGTCTGCTGGATTCTAGTTTACACATTTAGGTAACAGAGTTATGTAAGGCCCAATGATTCGTTTTTGGTGATCCCCAAAGTAGAGCACAGATTTGCTGATTAGGCAAAGTGTGCCAATGACTGGTAGGTTGTTAAAAAGTGTTTTGCTGTTTTAGGGTATTTTCTGCTTTTATCATTTTATAGTGGATAAATCTATCAGTCAAGAAACTGTTTCTACTGTATATTTTTATGACTCCAAGTACAGTGATTCTGTAAGTCTACCTTAATATTATTGTTTGGTTAAAAAGGTGCTTTCTTGTGGTCTGCATCCACCCCCACCCCCCTCCCCCGATATGAAATAGAAACAAAAGGAGATTCTAATGTGCAGTTTGACCCAATTTATACTAAGTCTTTCTCTAATTAATGTATAACAACTGATATATATATATATTTTCTGTAATATTAAATGCAACAAAAATAAAGATACAGTAATTCAATCAATGGATATACAAAAAAAATACATAGGTATGTTTAATTTATTAACTGTGTATTATTGTTGTACAGTTGTTTTTGATTTGTAGATAATTTCAAAAAAATAAAAATCACCTTCATTTTTCAAGATTTGCAGCAGATAATATAATATACAGTAGCTAAATGTTTATTATGAAACAAACATGAGTTTAAATTATTAGTAATTACACACATTTTTGTATAAAAGCTGAACATTAATATCAGCAAAGAACAACTAAGTTACACGTTTTTGATGAAAAAATAACTGTAGCCAACTTTTTCACTAAAGTAAATCAGGCTTATGTGATTGTAAAATGCCACTTTTTTTACAAATGGGTTAGGCACCTATGGACATAAGATGTAAAAGTCAAACATACATTTAATCTTTATATGGCCTGTATTTTGTTTGTGATGTATCCTTGCTTATATCAAATATGTATGGTTGACCATGTTTTTATGACTTGGACCTTTTTGTACGAGTTGCGTCGTTTCCTTTAATTCCTACTGTTTTTGTACAGTTTTGGTCAGATAATGTACTGTTTGCAATTTTGGTTTCAGTACTTATGCAAAACAAAATCCAGCATTAGAACCCCAATGAGCCTTTACCCTGTAAGCAATCAATAACATTCAAGCTAACTTGGCACATTCACGGAGCCTTCTGGAAACGTAATGTGCTATAAAGCATGTGGGCATTTCGAAGCACACTGCTGCAGTAGCATTTCTTATGATGCATTATTAAGGTTTTTTTCCTGCCCTAAATTTAAAACAAGCAGAGCATACAGACTAATAGTTATCCACCAATAAATATAATTTGTACATTCTTGGTATATGTCAGAATCACTGCTGAAAAAAACAAACAAACAAACAAAAAAACTGTGCAAACTACTACTTGTATCTTACAACGAATCAGTAGATTGTACTGCTCTGAATGCTTTTGACAGCGTGGCACAATTAAGGGATTCTGAACATCAGCATTTCTGCCTGGAACAAATCGTTAACACTTCCCATGACATTTTAAACTACTATCATTGTATTACTTATGATGGCTTTCAGTAATCCAGAGGTCTAGCCTGCTGAGTATTTTGGATGACACATAGATGGCACACAATTTAAATATTTATTGTCGTCTGGTGCTGTTAGCAGTAGATAAAACTTAAGAAAGAAACTGATTTTCTGGATGGAGATTCATGTGTGATAGGGAGGATAAAGGTGCAAACCAGGCCCATGTTCATTGAGCTGCTTAAATATACAGTCATATATACATGTAAAATCGGTAAATAGATTACCGGTAAATGTGTAGATTTACCGTCTCACTGGTCAATCTATAAAATAACCAGTATATGTGTAGATTTACCAGCTCACCGGTCAATGTATAAAATAACTAAGGAGGTGGTAGTTAATGCTACAGCATTTGAGGTGAATTTGTAAATAAAGTAACGTCAGGGAGCTTAATGGCAAAAAAAAAAAAAAAAAAAAAAAAGATTTCTGTAAGATCTGTTACGTGCAAATTAACTAATGTATTAATTATTTTTCTTAAACTCCAGCCTTAGGATTATTTTTTTGTATTATTTGATTAATCTTTCCAAACTTCACTGCATCCCTTCCTGCATTATTATTATTATTATTATTATTATTTATTTATTTATTTATTTAGCAGAGACCATGTATTAATGTTTTGTTCTATATACAGACATGATTAGAGACAGATTTCTGGTTGAACATTCCTGATTTTATTATAAATCAAAATTTACTATAGTGCAAACATTAGGTATGGTAATAATCTCTTCAGCAAAACTCATGCCTCTACTAAAGTGTGATTTAATATTATTCAGTTGAACTCATTTAGAAATAAGCATAACCTAAGTGCACGCATGTTTTGCATTTCAGTGAGAATCATACAGTATGCTATGTCATTTTGTATTGTGAATTGTTGTTGCCAGACAGTGATCGTGGTTGTAAGTAAAAGAGATTGTTTACTACCATCTCAGTTATTTTACAGATTGACCGCTGAGCTTGTAAATCTAGACATACAGTATACCGGTTATTTTATACATTGACTGATGAGCTGGTAAATCTACAAATTTACCAATTAATCCATAGATTTATCAATTTTACACATGAACCGTAACACACACACACACACACACACACACACACACACACACATATAGGTTATGATCAAGGTCATGTGTTATTAGGATTTTCTATTTGGATTTTCGTGTAGTGTAATGTCCTTGTTTACGCTTTTTGCTATCTGATTACTATAAAATTGTATTAAAGGGGCAGCAATTTCTACATCTCATTAAGGAGTTTAATTTTATGGTAAGTGAACAAGCCAAAAATATAGTATTGATCTTATTGACAATTTTTTTTTTTTTTGGAGGCCGTATTAGATGACTATTGTTATGATAAAGAATAACTAAATATATAGTTTCTGCGATTATGTCTGCTTCATATTTTACATTTTACATTAAAACCTTGCTCCCATTGACAGAAATATTAAGTATATTTCAATATTAAAGTCACTGTCTGCAGTCCCATGTGTATCAAACCTGGTAAATTTCCAACTTTTTTGTTAAATGCTAAATGTGTTTATAAATGTTGTCATGCTTTGTGTCATTTTATTGAGTACATATGAGTGAATTAAATTTACAAAAATCACAAAATTACCACAAAGTACCACACATTACCACAAAGTACCCCTATAATTACCACAAAGTACCCCTATAATTACCACAAAGTACCATAAATTACCACAAAGTACTGCAAATTACCACAAAGTACCACACAGTTACCACAAAGTACCCCTATAATTACCACAAATTACCACAAATTACCACAAAGTACCGCAAATTACCAGTTACCACAAAGTACCAAAAAGTACCCCTATAATTACCACAAAGTACCACAAATTACCATAAAGTACTGCAAATTACCACAAAGTACCACACAATTACCACAAAGTACCCCTATAATTATCACAAAGTACCACAAATTACCACAAAGTACTGCAAATTACCACAAAGTACCACACAATTACCACAAAGTACCCCTATAAGTACCTCCATAGTTACCATAAAGTCCTTAAGTAACCTAAACAAAGATGCATTTTACTCTTAGAAAATCATGCATGCTAAATCAATGTCACAAAGCATATGTAATTTGAAGGTACTTTATTGACTTACAGTAAAATACTTTACAATAACAAAACTTTTTTAAAAAAAAAACATTTATCTATTTTTAGTTATTTATTTCTTAGCAGACACCCTTATCCAGTGCGACTTAAAATTATTACAAGATATCACATTAGTTTTACAAACAACTTTATTGGATCAAATAAATAAATAGACCACCCACTAATGGTAAGTTTTTTTTAAAATTTTTTAATTTTATTTATTTTTTTTATTTTATTTATTTTATTATCTGCATAATACAGTTTCCCCAATAAATCCTTTGGTCTACTGTACATCAAATATATTTTTAATTTCTCTTCTTCGAAAAGTAAGGTCGTCTTATTTGAAGCCACCTTAAATTTAGACCAATAGGTACAAAAACCTTATAACAGTGAGCAAGACATGGAGAGAAAGTACAAAGACAGAAAATACCGGGTATCACACATGAATACAATTGCTGAGATAAATATATTTTATATTCAGCCATTTGTTTTATTTTATGTTTTTTTTTTATATTATAATAATATACTTTTCTCACATATTATTTGCTATGTAAAATAATAATAATATAGTTACCCAACGCCTTTATCCAGCAGCAGCTATTGATCACTCTCTACTGTCTGTAACACAGTCGATTAGAAATGTGCGGTACTTTGGGATATTTTGGTAACTTTGGGGTACTTTGTGGTAACTATGAGTGTAGTTTGTGGTAATTTTGTGGTAATTTGCAGTACTTTGTGGTAACTTTGTGACAATTTGCAGTACTTTATGGTAATTTGCGGTACTTTGTGGTAATTATAGGGGTACTTAGTGGTACTTTGTGGTAATTAGCAGTAGTTTGTGGTAATTTTCGGTACTTTGTGGTAATTAGTAGGACCGACTCAAAGGGTTTTGTTGTACCTAGAATTTATTTTAGGCTTCTATTCTACAAATGCTTCATCAGTAATGTCAGGCATATGTTGTACCAATTGTTTTTTTTTTCTTGGTCTTCATTTTGTTGTTACTCGTACAATTTACATAATTCCAGATTAAATAATTTACAGTGGAAATGTAATTCACATTTCAAAGAAAGTGAAATGCCAAGTTTTGTATTTGTGTCTGTTCATATTTTTATTTATTGATTTTTTTTTCCTCAGGTAAACAATTACATTCTCCTACGGCGTTACTATCAACTGCCAAAGAAAAGAAAGAAATAGATGTTTTAAAGGAAAAAAACTACACTGGCAAGAAAAGAAAATAGCAGATCTAGAGTCAGAAAGGGATTGTGTAAGTAATTATTTATCTATTTTTTTTTCAGGAGAAAAAAAGGAAAATTAAATATAGTTAGAGGACGTTGAGTACAGAGTACAGTTATTTTTGGGGGGTTATTTTAATTTCAGTAATGTTCAAAATGATTGAACTGTTAGTAAATTCAGCCATTTATAATGCATATGGTTTATTTATTTTTTTCCATTCCATACGGTCCGTGAACCTCCTTATTTTATCTGGGCAAGATTTCCATTGACTTATTGCATTTAGGTTTCAGTATAAATAATCCATTGGATACTCCCTGATTTGATCACACCTTATTTTAAGGGTCAATTACAAGGCATGTATTAAATTTGAATTATGGGCTGATGGGATTGCCATTATTTAATATTGCAAACTATCAGGTATTTGTGTTTTAAAGTTTGTGCTCTGGGACCACTAAAAAGATGGGTGTGTCTTTTTTTTGTTTGGTTGTTTATTGTAAACAAATATAAATAATATAATAAATATTTAGTATTTTTAAGTGTTCATTTCCTTATTTCAGCAAAACCTTAAAAGAAACATGCTTTGGTGAAAATACCATCTGACTCCAGTGATTCTAGTGATTTGGATGAGACATCATCATTTACCTCATCATCCACTGCTTCTTCATCAACCTCTTCATCCTCACCTGCTTCTACCAGCTGAAAACGGAAAAAGAAGTCAAAAAAAGCTAAATCAAAGAAACACCAGAAGATTCACCAGTGAGGTTATAACACTGTAGTAGCTTTGTGTGTACTTGTGTGTTTATGTACATAACGTTATAGCATGTTTGTGAACTCTTAAGATTATTTTGACAATTAATTATTGTCCAGCAAGAGTGGCCAATGTTCTTAACCTAAAGCTTCAATCTTAACCCTAATGTACTTGAAAACATTCGTGATTACCTTTGACATATGTTAACATTAACCAGATAATGAATTTTAAGAGTAGCTAAAATATGGTCTTTATCTGCTCAATATGTACAGAAACATAGAAACACAAATTGCAATTGATTTGGAATTGAACTATTTACAGTTTTGACTGTTCAAAGTAAATTAGATTTAGTACATGTCATGATTAGGCTACATAGTTCAAAATGTTTTTTTTTTTTTCCAGTATGTGATTAATAAGGGAAAGTTAACATTTTTAACAGGACAGCATTGTAACAGGACAGTAATTCTGTTTTTAAGTTTAGCCTATAATTTGAGATACAGAAGTGTTCTAATGTTCTTTTTTTCTCTTCAGTTCAGAGCCCCAATGAAGTCATTCGCAGATACAAGAAGATCTTGTATACATACAAGAAAGCAAAACCCATGACAAAAGCCTTCTGTTGGCACAAGCTGGATAGAAACACTGAGGCGACAACAGCCAGAGCTGGCCATTGCAGCTCCAGAGAAGTACAAAGAATTGGCTGATTTACATTCTGGAAAAGAAAAGCTGTTAGATTTTTCGAAGCGTTGTCTTGAAGCAATGGATGTAGAAACAAGAGAGGGTACATAAAATGAAAGCTGACAGAAAATTGTTCCCATTAGGGAAAGACAGGATTTTCATGTAGTTTAAAATTAGGGATCAACATATACCATTTATTTGTGACCACCCTTTGATAATGCTGTAATAGTAGACAACACAAAACTGTTGAGGAGCCAGCAGTAATGCTCTTTGCTGAAGAAAGTGATTTGGGTTGAGCCTCTTTCAAGCCACTAAAAACAAATTAGTCATAAATAATAGTACAGTACACTCTTGTTAAACTGGAGATGTGTAGGGATATCGTGCCTGGTTAGGTTTATTTAAAACAATGTTGAAAAACATACAGCTTCTGTTTGGTGTCCAACGTTGTTTTCAGTACTTTCGGCCTTTCATATCCTTGTACATAATGTTACATTAGATTATCATGTACTTGATTAAGGCTCTGACTAAAACCAGTTCCTTCTGTAAACAGTGTTCTTGTAGGCTCATAATTACAACTCCATATTGTTTATTTCTGACTGAGGTGCAATGTCATAAAAATTGACCAAAAAAGTCTGGAAACACTTATCTGTTAATCCCCAATTAACATTCAACATGCTAAATCCACAAACCTGCTGAATGGACATCCAGACATAAGTGAAGGGACATACAGTGGCTCTCAAATGTATTCACCCCCCTTGGACTTTTCCACATTTTATTGTGTTACAACATGGAATCAAAATGGATATAATTAGGAGTTTTTGCCACTGATCAACACAAAAAAGTCCATAATGTCAAAGTGAAAAATAAAATCTACAAATTGTTCTAAATTAATTACAAATACAAAACAGAAAATAATTGATTGCATAAGTATTCACCCCCTTGAGTCAATATTTGGTAGAGGCACCTTTGGCAGAAATTACAGCCATGAGTCTATTTGGATAAGTCTCTACCAGCTTTGCACATCTGGACACTGCCATTTTTGCCCATTCTTCTTTGCAAAATTGCTCAAGCTCCGTCAAGTTGGATGGGGACCTTTGGTGAACAGCAATTTTCAGCTATTTCCACATATTCTCAATTGGATTGAGGTCCGGGCTTTGACTGGGCCACTCCAGGACATTGACCTTTTTGTTTTTAAGCCACAGTGTGGCTTTGGCTGTATGTTTGGGGTCATTGTCCTGCTGGAAGATGAATCTTCTCCCAAGGCCCAGGTCTCTTGCAGACTTTAGCAGGTTTTCCTCCAGGATTTCTCTGTACTTTGCTGCATCCATTTTGCCCTCTATCTTCACGAGCTTTCCAGGCCCTGACGCAGAGAAGCATCCCCATAGCATGATGCTGCAACCACCATGCTTCACGGTAGGGATGTTGTTCTCAGGATGATGTGCAGTGTTAGGCTTGCACCAAACATAGCGCTTAGCGTTGAGGCCAAAAAGCTCTATTTTGGTCTCATCAGACCATAGAATCTTCTTCCACTTGGTCTCAGAGTCTCCCACATGCCTTCTGGCAAACTCTAGCCGAGATTTGATGTGAGTTTTTTTCAACAATGGCTTTTTTTTTGCCACTCTCCCATAAAGGCCAGTTTTGTGAAGCACCCGGGCTATTGTTGCCGTATGCACAGTGTCTCCCAGCTCAGCCGTGGAAGACTGTAACTCCTTTAGAGTTGCCAGAGGCCTCTTGGTGGCCTCCCTGACTAGTGCCCTTCTCGCCCGGATACTCAGTTTTTGAGGACGGCCTGTTCTAGACAGATTCACAGTTGTGCCATATTCTCTCCATTTCTTAATAATGGACTTTACTGTGCTCCGGGGGATATTCAATGCCTTGGAAATGTTTTATATCCTACCCCTGATTGGTGCTTTTGAAGAACCTTATTCTGGATTTGCTTTGAACGTTCCTTCATCTTCATGATGTAGTTTTTGTTAGGAAATGTACTAACCAACTGTGGGACCTCCCAGAGATAGGTGTATTTAACCTGAAATCATGTGAAACACCTTAATTGCACACAGGTGGACTTCATTCAACTAATTATGTGGCTTCTAAAGACAGTTGGTTGCACCAGAGCTTATTTAGCTGTGTCATAGCAAAGGGGGTGAATACTTATGCAATCAATTATTTTCTGTTTTGTATTTGTAATTAATTTAGAACAATTTGTAGATTTTATTTTTCACTTTGACATTATGGACTTTTTTGTGTTGATCAGTGGCAAAAACTCCTAATTAAATCCATTTTGATTCCATGTTGTAACACAATAAAATGTGGAAAAGTCCAAGGGGGTGAATACTTTTGAGAACCACTGTACTGGCTTGGTAAACATTCTTTTTTACGTGAGGTGTTTTACTGGTTAACGTTTGAGAAATGTTGTTAAAATATGTAAAGAAAGAGAAAACACTGTTTACATTGATTAAGTTATGCTCCACAGTGTACTTTCCAGCATGCAACATTGAGTAAGTCTTTATTTTTGTGTGAATTTTAGAAAACATAAAAACACTGGAATATTTAGTTATGTAATTACAGTGTTAATCAGTAGATGCAGGAAGTAAAAAGCTTGTTAACAACTTGTACTAAAAAAGGTTGAATATACTGTATTACTCCTGTGGTAGTATATAGAAAATGCTTTGTCATTATTACTTTGGTTTATTTTTTAGATGGTTAAAAAAAAAATAACACTACAATGTAAGTGTAATACTCTTTACTTTTTCTCAGTAATATATTGCTTTAAATTGCTGACTGTATAGCCATATTGTGGCAAGTTTGTATTTGGATTAAGCTGTATCTGGTAATTTCAAGAAAATTACATTTCAGAATTTTGTAGCATGTTTGTTCATGTGTACTTTTATTATGTCTTATTTGCACCCACATTGTTTTGAAAATGTGAAAATATGACATCCTAGTTTGGAGCTGCACAATTTATTAACAGCCTACTACCGGTACTCTAGGAATAGTTATAACATATTATTTGTAATGCTGTAAATATGGTAAACTTTACACTTTAGTTTTGGGGCTGCAAAAATCCTTGTAAATAGTCTATAGATAGTAATAACATATTGATAATATGATTTTACACTATAGTTTGGGGGTTGCAAAAGTCCTTACAAGAAGTGTTCTCCTAAATCACATACCTGCATACAGTGCAGTTTTGTTTTCTCCACACGATTTGGGCACAGCTATACCATTGCATGTGTCAGCTGGCACTGGGGTCGATACCTTCTGCATACCTGCTTTTACTTCTGTACAAATAATTCTGTACCATCACAGCGTAACCAATTTGCACTTTTCTGTACAAAGTTATTCTTTGTCTAGCTACAATAGGTTATACAGTAGGCTTTGTACAGTATAGTTACTCCAAGTTATTATTACCTGTGCATTTCTTGCAATTGTTTTCTGCGAGATCCACGTTGTGAAACACGTGAACGGCATTTCAATGTACAGAAACGCGTTGATCGCTGATATGTGCCACCTGGTGTAAATGCTAAATCCATACTTTGTTGTATTCACAGTTTCATTAGTGTAGCCTAAGGGCTGCAGGCTGATCTAATCAATGATGGATAAAAAAAAAAGAATAGGCTACTGCTATACTGTATAAGCTAAATGCTTTTTATATATACTGTACAGCCATGATTGTTTATACCTTTTTATTTATTTATTTATTGCCAGGCGCAGCCCCAAAACATAACCCGAGCCTCCTCCAGTTTTCACTGTAGGTAGCCCAAACATAGAGCTATTTGCAATCCTGCCTTTCAAATGACGTTATAGGGTTTTTAATACATATATTTCGTAAAAGTCAAGAACTGACAAGGCACGTCTTAATATGCCAATGATTTCCATAGCATGCGTCTTAATAAGCGGCATTCACATTAGTAAATACCAGCTTATTTATAGTTTTAAGACGCGTGTTACGGGATTGTGTTAACACGCGTCTTATGGCTAGTTTTAAGAACCTTTAGTAAATGAAGCTCTGAAGCTCTTGCAAGTATTGCATAACACTTATTTTGAAAAATAAGTAAAGTAAAGTAAACTTAAACTTTGCAAAGTAAACTTAAACTGTTATCTATTCCATTCAGCGATCGCTGTTGTAAACATATCTGGAATCCTTGCTGCAATGTGTTTCCTAAATGTAGCATTTACACTATTTGATGAGCTGCTCTTCTCAAGAAGCTTGGGGCAATGAAAAAACAAAATACATCTATTTTGCTTCCACTTCAACAGTCTAGAATATAAAACCAAAGTAAAAACCTTTTATAAAACATTTTAATGATCAAACAAATATTTCTGCCTGCAAGGGAAGCCATAACTGAACAATAGCACCCAGACATCAATATACAATTTCCCTTTTTACTATGTGAGCCAGGTCCATAACAACACAAAAGCTATGTCAAATGGATGAGTGTGTATTTGTCAAAGATGGTACCGCTACTTCTGACCAATTACAAAAAGTAAAACTATTTAAAAAACAAAACAAAAACTCTACTTAGAAATGAGATATCGTGCTATTGGATTATGTTCTGAGCATTTTGGCTTGTGTCACCACTCATGTTTTTCCTCACTCAAATGCATGAAGATGTGTTACAAGCTCGAAATATATCACCAGGGTAAATGAATAAAATATGGAATGTGTGGTGGCTTCTTAATAAACAAATGTACCACTTCAGAGTTTGTAGTAGGTTGCTTATACATTATGATGCATCATCCAGTTACTGTGCTTCGCATATTAGTTCAACTTCTTATTTCGTATAGAATAATTCCAGGAATACAGACTTTTCAAACTTCAGAAACAATAAGTTTTATTTATTTACATCCATGGCAGTCAAACGGGTGGATAATCCTTCCATTGTTGTACAGAAACAATAACTCCATATAGCTTCATACGAACAGTCTTCAGTTTAACTACGACTTATATCTTCTTAAAGTCTTATGCAGTTACAACTCTCCTATTTCTTTGTCTATATTTCTTACTCTATGTATGAATTTAAAGCATATCTGTATGGTATGGTCAAAAAACTGTACTTCCTCTATTATTATTATTATTATTTATTTCTTAGCAGACGCCCTTATCCAGGGCGACTTACAATTGTTACAAGATATCACATTATTTTTACAAACAGTTACATTATTTTTTGCACATTATTTTTACATACAATTACCCATGTATACAGTTGGGTTTTTACTGGAGCAATCTATGTAAAGTACCTTGCTCAAGGGTACAGCAGCAGTGTCCCCCACCTGGGATTGAACCCACACCCCTCCGGTCAAGAGTCCAGAGCCCTAACCACTACTCCACACTGCTGCTCTATTTAACCATTATCTGTCAAGGTGCTTAACAATACAATGCAATTTACTTCATCCCCCCAACGTCACAGCCAACTCGGCTTCTGACATTCCTTCAAGGAAATTGAGGCTGGAAACCTACAGCAGTCTGCTCTCCAGAGTGGCCCATCGAGTTATTATGAAATTCAATATCCATACTTCGTTTATTTTACAACAAAACCAGACCTAATTTTAAACATTTACCAAATATTTTATTATTTGCAAATAAAGGTCTCTTGCAAACTAACTGCGTCATCTATCCTTCTGTCCTTTTTTTTAACGTTTTCTTTCCAACTCTAATTTAACAATACTGCCTGAACCAGTATTGTTAAATACCATAATGACATATTACAAAAAATACATTCTGTAGACATTACTAAAATAACAGTGAAGGATGAGCCCTCATTGTATATGAGACTTTTTCTTTTGTGCGCCTTGGAATATTGTTCTATCTTTTCTTAATCTCCTCCACCATTCTTTTAATAATTGCCTACACTCTACGAAGTAAAGGCTCTCGTTAGAACCTTGCTTTGTCACTGTGGGGAGATCTTTTTAGGTGCTTCTAAGAACCTTTTTTTTACATGGATTCTATATTCTCTACTTGCAGACTTTCTGTTTTGTCATGTAAGCTATGAAATATGTATTGAAAATTGGAGTTTGAAAAACAATACGGTACCAGTATTATAAACCGTAATTTACAAACTGACTTGATTAGAAGGGTTAAAAAATTAGCTCTTTGCAAAATGTTATTAAATGTTTCTTTGTCCTTGAAAACGATGTCTCCTTCTTGCTGCAGACAAGTCTCCCACGTCACTTTGCCTTTTATATAGCCTACTGTCTGACTGCGGCAAATTAACGCCTGCTTTTCAGAGTTCTTAAAATAATCAAGCAAATACGAGGCCCGCAATTACCGGCAGCTTTAATAAATTAGACTGAATATTTAATAGACCTCATTTGCAAAATCCCCTCCCAATTTTAGCGGTTTCGTTCAGAAATGCCCCAGAATTACATATGCATATACAGAATTACATATGCATCAAGGGCTAAAGCGCACAGAGACACTGCTCCTGCAAATCACATCTTAATTGCATGTTTATGCCATTGCGTGTGTTTTATAAATCCCATCCAAGAATTCAGAACCCTCAGCGCCCGTTTTATGGTCATAAAACATGCTCAATCCTTTTATAAATCTGGGCCTAAATGTTCTGAGCATCTTCTCACAACAGATACACTGAGAGGTTAAGTATAAGAGTCGTATGCAACCACAATTTGAGAGCATTTAGTAGACCCATTTTGTATTTTAAACTAAAGGCTTGGGGCTTCTGGGGGCTGCAAGGGATCAGGAAGCTTGATAGTGTTACTTTGTGCATAGCTATAGCATGGCCTGTTATTCACCTCAGTGTGAAAACTTGACTTGAAGTACACAATGAGATGCTTGACAGCCCGATTGCTTATCAGACTAACCTCAAGTGTCGTCTGTTATTTTAGCTTCTGGATAAAAGATCTGACACACAGACCAGCTGTCTATGTGGTGTCAGTGCTTTTAAAACACAGCATAAATAAATAATTGTTTAACAAAACAAGATAAATCAGTTTAAGATAACCTTTTCATGTGTAAAATTGTAGGACAATCTGTAAAAATCATTCCAGTTCATATGCTCAATATAAATCGAGGGTGTATGCAGAAAATGTCGCTGACAACAAATTTTCTTCTGGGTTCCTCGCAACCATCTGTTTCCATTTTCTTGACATTTAGCTTAATGTTAGAGGTCTCCTTAGAGAGAGCTGTATACAAACATGCATTACTTTAATTAGTTCCTTTGAGATTTTAAACATTAGAGCTTGAACCATTTAGGCTTTTAAATAAAGAAGCAGGTGTTGGCTTAGGAGCACAAGTTTCTGGTATTATATATACGTATTATTCAGGGTTGGTCGATTTAAATCATGATTTAAATCGACTTGATTTTTTTATATAATTTCTCAAGGAAAATACATGAAAAGTATGTTTTAAAAAAACTTTTATTAACACAAACATCTTAAACTCTTACTGTCTATAAACTAAAACTCTTAGGGCTGTATTCTGATCACAGCACAAAAGCGGTGCTTGCCCCAGATTCTGTGGCGCATAAATGGAGCGAAGATGTAAAAATCAAAGGAAATCAAAGAAAGAAAAGTAAAAGAAAAGCTGTCTAACAAGGATGAGCAATACTTAAAGATAATATCCTTAAGGAATAGAAAGAAGTCAAGCGTTGAATAGACAACAAAACTGGCAGAAGGCACAGGTGTCGTTGTCCATCCATCAACAGTCCAAAGCACCTTTGACCATTGTTCCATAGTCCAATTTCTGTGCTCTTGTGCATATTTTAGCCTTTTAGTTTTGTTCCCCTTTCTTCACAGAGGTATTCTTTAAGTCCTGATTTCAAGAGTGGCCTTCGTACAGTTGATTTGATGGACAACGACACTTGTGCCTTCTGCCAGTTCTGTTGTCAATTCAACGATTGTCTTCTTTCTATACCTTAAAGATATTATTAATTTTATCTTCATGTTACCAGTAACCCTTTCGGCGTGTGTTTCCAAATGCTGGCTGAGTGTACATATTCTCTCCGTATGTAAAAGCGACTTAGTTATTCCCTTTATAGTGGAGATGCTAGGACTGTATGTTTTTCTGACTTTCATTTTTAGGTATACCTTAAATTTGGCATGGTACTAACCAGCAGATGAGCTGGTGCAACGTTTAAGTAATTGATCATAGCACTTAGAGGAAAGATTAGCAACCTTGTTAGTTCCATGGAGAAATTTACCAATGTACGCAGAAGCTATGTTCAAGAAACATCCAGGTGTCAGCATTTATTAGTTGAAGTGGATGTATATCTTCAAAACCGCTTGCTTTTGAGGGAATCACGTTTGAATGATTTCAGCCTGTTTCTTGGAATGCTAACAACCTGAGTGCTCTGTGGCTGCTCAATTTGTAAAAGGCTTTTGAGCCTTTTTACTTCATTAAAGGAAAAGTTGGACTGAACTCTTTACCATCAGATTTAGAACTGTGCAGAATAACTGGTGTTAATGCACTGTGGTGTGGTAACAGTGAAAATATGTCAGTCTAAGATTGTCAAGAACATTGTCTCCATTTGGAAGTGTAAGAACTGCAATAGCAGCAGACTGACCACTAGATGTCATCAGGATCAGAAATCAGAATGGTAGCAAAACACATGAGTTTAATGACGTAATTGGATAATTTGAAATGGACTGTTATTCAATTAAGTACTAACCATAAAATAGGTCATTTTTGGGTGTCAGAGGAGGAGCAGGAGCAGGAGCAGGAGCATAAGCATACTGCACCTTGTAAAATGTGAACACTTACTAAAATGTCTTCAGAGGGGAACACATTTTCTTTAGATAGCTTAGTTTAGGATTTAGGACAACTATGTAGAGCAATAAAGCAAAACTTATTATTAAACTAGCTGCCCTTAAAGCAGACTTCACATTTATTTGAAGCTAACATTTGTTTTTGTTCATTCAAAGTCTAATTGGATTATTTATTTAATAGCCACAAATACATTCGCTTTTCGGACATTCTCTTATCAACAATAAGCTGCAACCCCACTGTCTGCCTGTGGCGGAGTGTCCCGCCCCTATGTATTATTATTTGTATTTTTGTTTGCGGCGCGGATAAAAGCGCCGCGTCTTTTATTATATTTAAAAACCCGTGAGGATGCATGGCTGATCAGCTACTGATTATTTAACTAGCTGACAGTCATGCATCCTTACCAAACTGCGTGCAGACTCTGGCCGAGGGATAATAAGATAATTAACAACTAGTTAATCCCTCGGCCAGAGTATATAAACCTGCAGCTCTCTGCACTCGGGGTTGAGTGTAGAGGAGAGTACGAGAGAGCGGAGAGAGAAAGAGCGCGAGGAGAATAAGAGATAATTAACAATTGCTAAAACGTGCTGGATTAGCCAGCACGACACTGACTTGTTTGTTTGTTTATTCGTTTGGCCCTCGTGCCCTTTTGTTTGGTGTTTTGTTAAATCTTTTGTTTTTGTTTTGTTTATTAATAAATACGCTGAGTGCCGTAGCATTCAGCTTCACCCGCCCATCCACTGTTTTGGTGTCAGTTACTTCCTGGTCCGTGACGTCATCCACCTCACCACTGCGAGCGAGACTGTCACATATGGTGTCCTGCGTGGGACAAACAACGCCTCCAACAGCCGGACCAGGAACGGCAAAGGAAGGTAGGTTTTTTGTGTTCGTTTTTTCAAAAAGTGTTTTTTTGTGAAGGGAGGAAAAAAAAAATGGGGAAAAGTAGCAGGAGGAGAAAGCAGCAGCAGCAGCAACAACAACAGCAGCAGGAGGCGCAGCAACAGCAGCCTTACCTTACCACGCTGGACGTCTGCCTCACCTGCCTGAAGGGTGAGGAGTGGTGCCCATGGTTGGTGAGGTCGGGCACGTGGCACCGGACCAACCCCCTCCATGGCAGGAGAGGAAGGAGCCTGAGCATCCAGCAAGGGTGAGAGAGGACCCACATCCTCCGAGGCGGAAGAATCCTGTCTCCTCTGAGGGGATCTGGGACTGGCTGGCAGAGCCTGAGAGGGATATAATGGTGGCCCTCCCTGCTGTGATCAACCTCCTGTGGGCGAGAGATGGGGGCGCTGGGAGGCCTGGGAACAGACACACCCCAGCATCCCTCCCAGACATCGCAGCCATGGTGCTCAACTACCTGGCTGCAGATATGGAGGGGCCCCGCTGCTGTTTCCAGCACCAGAGGAGAGGAGCCATCACTGCTGTCTCCAGTGCCAGAGGGAGAGGAGTCATCGCTGCCTTCTCCAGCTCCAGAGAGGAGCCATCGCTGCCTTCTCCAGCGCCAGAGGGAGGAGCCATCGCTGCCTTCTCCAGCGCCAGAGGGAGAGGAGCCATCGCTGCCTTCTCCAGCGCCAGAGGGAGAGGAGCCATCGCTGCCTTCTCCAGCGCCAGAGGGAGGAGCCATCGCTGCCTTCTCCAGCGCCAGAGGGAGAGGAGCCATCGCTGCCTTCTCCAGCGCCAGAGGGAGGAGCCATCGCTGCCATCTCCAGCGCCAGAGGAGGAGGAGCCATCGCTGCCGTCTCCAGCGCCAGAGGGGAGAGGAGCCATCGCTGCCGTCTCCAGCGCCAGAGGGAGAGGAGCCATCGCTGCCGTCTTCAGCACTAGGAGCAGAGCAGCAGGAGCTGCCTCTGTCTCCACCACCACCAGGAGCAGAGCAGCAGGAGCTGCCTCTGTCTCCACCACCACCAGGAGCAGAGCAGCAGGAGCTGCCTCTGTCTCCACCACCACCAGGAGCAGAGCAGCAGGGCTGCTTCTGTCTCCACCATCGCCAGGAGCAGAGCAGCAAGAGCTGCCTCTGCCTCCGCCACCTCCACCAGCAGAGGGTGAATGCCTGCTGGTTCTGCCTCAACCGCCGTGGGAGGACTGCTTGCCCCTCCCACCTCCACCAGCAGAGGGTGAATGCCTGCTGGTTCCGCCTCAACCGCCCGTGGGAGGACTGCTTTCCCCTCCCACCTCCACCAGCAGAGGGTGAATACCTGCTGGTTCTACATCCACCGTCATGGGAAGGACTGCTCCTGCCCTGCCTCGCACCACCCAGGGATGCCTGCCTCGCACCGCCCAGGGATGCCTGCCTCGCACCGCCCAAGGATGCCTGCCTCGCTTCGCCCAAGGATGCCTGCCTCGCCGCCCAAGGATGCCTGTTTCTCTGCATCACCTGGGGCTGCCTGTTGCTCCCGCATCGCCTGGGGCTGCCTGTTGCTCCGCATCGCCTGGGGCTGCCTGTTGCTCCGCATCGCCTGGGGCTGCCTGTTGCTCCGCATCGCCTGGGGCTGCCTGTTGCTCCGCATCGCCTGGGGCTGCCTGTTGCTCCACATCGCCTGGAGAGCCACCAGCTACAGGGAACGAGGGAGAAGTGGAGCTCCCGCTGCCAACTCCATGGCCAGGGGCTCCCCTCCCCGAGTTCACCTCCCCGAGGTCCACTGCTGCTGCTGCGTCGCCTCCCGAGGGTCCGCCCTGCTGCTGCCGTCGCCTCCCGAGGGTCCGCCGCTGCTGCTGCCGTCGCCTCCCGAGGGTCCTGCTGCTGCGTGCCGCCTCCCGAGGGTCGCTGCTGCTGCCATCGCTCGAGCCCGAGGGCCCGCTGCTGCTGCCGTCGCCCCCGAACGGTCCCTCGGTGACTGGGGTCCGCTAATGGCTGCCGTCACCCCCCGAGGGTCCTGCTGCTGCCATTGCCTGCGAAGGTCGGCAGCTGCTTCGCCTCCCGAGGGGCCTGTTTTGCCTGGGGTCACTACCAGTCCTGCCATGCGGCAGGAAATACCCTGGCTGGAGCCCCATGAAGGGAGCTGCGACCCCACGGAAAAGGGGGAAGGTCAGGAGACCAGCTCCCCAGCCGCACTTTGGGGCAGGGCAGGAAATACTGTGGCTGGAGCCCGTGAAGGGCAGCTGCCAGCCATGAAGAGGGGGGGGAGGTCAGGAGACCAGCTTCCCCGCAGCAATTCGCTGCAGGAAAAAGGGTGTCCTTGGGGCCCCATAATCGGAGGGGAGCTGCCGGCCATGAATGCCTCCGGGGGGCAGGTCTGGAGACCACCTCAAAAAAAATGTTTTGGCCAGAGGAGCCGGCGGTGCAGGCCATTGGAACATCCCTGAAGCCAATAGAATCGAGCCAATATCCGGCTGTTTGGGTGGGAGGAGGACATCCCACCGTGGCCGCCTTATACAGTTTGGTCCGTTGCTGCCCCTGTTCCTGCGACCGGGACTGCTAACCGGGACTTTGGGGACTAAGGGGGGAGGTGGCCGTAAAAAGGCCATGTGTGCTGCAACTCCCTCCCATTTTTGCGTCCGTCTCTCCTTATTCGCTTTTCTAGGACGGAAAAAGGGGGGCATGTGTGGCGGAGTGTCCCGCCCCTATGTATTATTATTTGTATTTTTGTTTGCGTCTCGCGGATAAAAGCGCCCGGCGTCTTTTATTATATTTAAAAACCCGTGAGGATGCATGGCTGATCAGCTACTGATTATTTAACTAGCTGACAGTCATGCATCCTTTCCTGCAACTGCCACACTCCCGATGCAGACTCTGGCGAGGGATAATAAGATAATTAACAACTAGTTAATCCCTCGGCCAGAGTATATAAACTCTGGGGCCAAGCTCTCTGCACTCGGGGTTGAGTGTAGAGGAGAGTTGGAGGAGGGAGGAGAGAGAAAGAGCGCGAGGAGAATAAGAGATTGCTAAAACGTGCTGGATTAGCCAGCACGACACTTACTTGTTTGTTTGTTTATTCGTTTGGCCCTCGTGCCCTTTTGTTTGGTGTTTTGTTAAATCTTTTGTTTTTGTTTTGTTTATTAATAAATACGCTGAGTGCCGTAGCATTCGGCTTCACCCGCCCATCCACTGTTTTGGTGTCAGTTACTTCCTGGTCCGTGACGTCATCCACCTCACCACTGCGAGCCAGACTGTCACACTGCCCCATCAGCATCACAGCATCACTCCTTAAACAGTCCTTTTGTTGCTCCTAAACCCCAGCTCAATAAAATATATCAGAGTTTGCTGTCGTATTTTAGTGCTCTGCATGTTTTTGCTTGTTTGATTATTGCATTATTTCCTGTGGTTCAAAACTTTCTATAATACATTAGATACATTCAAGCAGCTAGACTAATATTATAATTACATGAACACATGAATCCCATTACTGACCACCCAGAATATTCCAACCTGCTTCACTTACAATTTACAATGTGCAACTCATGGATTACTTCAGTTGTTCATGGCATTGATTACTACCTGGTACTGTCTTGACATTGAGTACTTTTTCTCCATGTCCAGTTCATGATGCCAAACCAAAATTAGTCTTTTGCTGCTCAACCATCCTTATTTCTAACACTTTGACCATACTTTACTTTAGTGATCTTAGTTTAACACACATTGATTGAACTACATGGAATATAGTGAGATACAGTTAATAATATTGTAGCTGCTTAATGTCAAATCATTGTCAATGTAGTGCTTACAAATTATTTACTGTGACACCCGATTGGCTGAGCTATTAAACAGACTTCTGCAGCTGCTCCCCAGGCAAAGAAACATAAACATCTTTAATAGCTGCAATTTCAAATTATTAAACTACACATCAGCCACCAAAAACAAACAGATGATAACAACTTAGTGGCTGCTTCTTCTTTTAAGATATAGTCAATACCTTTTACCAACACATATCAAGCTGATATCCAACTGTAACAGGGTGAAGTGTTACGTGTGTGGGTCGTCACTGAACAATACTGAGGCAGACACAAAGCATTGGGTGTTGACATGCCGCACAGGCATGCAGATTTAATTACCACTGACACTGCTGATACTAGTACCAACAATGGTAACCCTAGTGTCACATTTAATAAAAAAAAGAAAACAAAACAAAGTTAAAAATAAAAGTTTGCCACACAAATGCTGAGCGCTAGTCCCGCTCCAGAACCTACTACTCTATGCAAACCCTGTCTATACACTGTTTGGGATCAACCTCCCCTAAACTAACCTACTTATGGGCTCCCGGAGTCCCGGCATCCTCACGGCGACTCCTGCCTCTTCAACCGCCTCGGCTGGGCAATGCCTTCACGAGCACCGTCTTGCAGTTAAAGGGTTTCGTAGTAGTTAATCCTGTGGAGTGGACGCTCTCGTCCTTGATTACAACAAAGCGTATGCTTTTGCTCAGTGCCCGTCTGTGTAGCAATGGCTGTGCAGTAGCCTCGAGCTGTGGCACAGATGGCTTTTGAGCTCCGCACAGCCTCCCCAGGCACGCCCCCCAGCAAATCCGGACCTCTCGATCAGCTCAGTGCCGGGCAAGCCTAACTGCTCAATTCGGTTGCCCAGCAACGCGTCTCCTGTTCCGTGTCCCAGCTGCACACATTTGCGCAGGAACAAGCAACAGGGCTCTCTCTGTCACACCAACCCATGATAAGTCATATTAACTGATATAAAGACATTTATTACAAGAAGTTATTTGATCAAGCTACACTCCCCAGGTGTTAATAAATCTAATAAGAGGTAAGAAATTGAAAGCATTGCTTAGTTGTTAAAAAAGAAAAAAAGTCTAGCAATTGCCAGTTGCAAAGATTACTGAAGCTGAATGGATGCTGCTTCACGAAGAGGTCAATGAGCTGGTATAGACTGAGCTGTCCTTTCTCCCCTGAGAGTAACCCCCTTCAGGGCATGCTTCAGGCACTTTGGATGGACATTGTGTGTAAGCTGGGCATCACGGAAGCCTGTCGAACCTGTGCAGCGAAAATAACAAATAAAGAGGACTCTAAGTTTCCACTGCTGTCAATCAGAGATCTTTCACAAACAATATGCTCCTTGCTGAAAATATTATGAAAAAAATGAGAAAGAAATGCTAATCTGTGACTGAAAGAGCTCCCAGTAATCACTAGAGCCTCGTTTGCCCTACTGCTTCCATTTGAATTTCTTCCAGGCAGATTTAAAAATTTGAATGCCATTTTACCACAGCATAAGTTGATAGTTATTTGTAAACAGCCAAAGTGTAATGCCTGCACCTTATAATGTAAAGATATAATCACTGTCAGAATTCCTTGGTGGCATCACACAGAGTGACTTTAGGAATTGACAAAAATGCAAATCAGATTGCATATGCATGATGCCATCACTTCGTTTTTTGTCAACATTTTCCCATTTTTTGCAATGAACAAGGATCACCTGAAAACTGATGAATATACTGTAGCTACCTCATTCAATGATTGCCAACTATGTACGTTTGCAGAACAATTTCCCTCTGGTGTCTTGAAAAAAAAGAATATGTTATGTAGTATACATACATGTTACTTCAAAGTATTTTATATTTGTATAAAGCTCACTGTATTTTTAATATTAGTTAATCAAAGGTAAAATATATACATTTTAATTAAGTGGGACCCTCTTTTTTATTTAGATTGTATGTTTGCAGTGACAATGACCAAATAATATTACTTTTTTTTTTTTTTTTTTTTGATCGAATCTTTTATTTGTGGAACAAACACAATAGAAGAATACAACAAGAAATTCCCCCAGTTTTTCCATTTTTATACCCCCCCCTCCCTCTCCCTCTGGGTGGCAACCTCACTCCCACATCACCCCATAAAGACCTAGTTCAGTTAATAGTAGCTGGGTACAGATTAATTACAGATCTGATGGGATCTGCAGCTGCTTTCCAGGCCTGCACAGTCCCCTCCCTGGCTCCATGGACCGGGCGATAGAAAGTTTCAAATAAATGATGTCAAGAAAAGAGGATCCAGTGGTGCCATGAAAGGAGGTGCGGAGGCTGCCAGCGAACAGCTGTCATCTTTACCAAATAATATTACTAATAACATTACTAAGAATATATTATCACTCAACAGTATGTCTCATCACCCCCAGGTTTTAGACTAATAATGCTCAGTTGCCCATTTATTGTGTTATTTATTGGGATCATTACATTTTTCTATTTATAATCATTACTTAAAGTATGTAGAACTAACAAAATGTAGTGTGCAAGGTATATTTGTATTTGGACTAGTTTAATTTGTAATCATATAATATTTATTTGAATTCAAAATCATGACATGAAATAATCAGACTGGACACCACTTCTAGTGAATACAAAGGAACAGTTTTATTGGAAATAAAACTAAATAAAGGAAAAATTAAAAGGTGCAACAACTAAACTAAAGTAATACAGAAAGGAAGAATTAACTAAATTAAACAGTACAGAAAGGAAAATATAAACAACAACACCCCACTCCTAATAGCAGATTTAACGATCCAGAGCAATCTATGGCAGAGTCCTTTAAATGTTACAACCACATTCCTGACAGTGACTTAAGACAAAGGTTAGTCTTAACAGCAGTATCGTTAGCAACACAAATATTTACTTTCGTTAATGTCTGATAATCAAAGCATTGTTAAATCAGTCTCATATAGATGTTTTAGTTCAGAAGGCAGTTCTCACTCTTGTGAGATAAAGACGCTCTTTGTGTCCAGGCAACCTTAAGAGAATTATTTAATATCAAGACAGCTAATTTGGATTCTAGCTTTAAACACAGAATGATAATTGCCTTGTAAATGTGTAGGAATCACATACAACAAAACAGTTACAATAGTGTTCATTAACTCAAAGCATGAATTGAAAGCAATAATACTTTTCTTACATTCTACCTCAAACAAAACGTTAATTTTACTTTAAGGTCTGCTTATTCTTGAGTTCATAAGAGGATAAAAACACTACGTGCTGAATACTTAACAGATTTTTGCTGCCACTTCCAGCTGGTCCATATGTCAACCAAAACAGGTGCTCAAAGGCTCTCCTGCAGGCAAGGAAAAGTCCAGGTTCTGGGCCCTGTTGTGTCTCCACACCAGGGGACGAATGAAATGTTTTTGCAAAAACAAGAGTCATTAACTATTTAGGTTTCCACTGAAACAGCAAATCCTCCACTAATATGTACACTCTTCGTCCGAGTATGTCTGGGATATTCCACCGCAGACTCCGGCACTGCTCGCCTAATAAAAGACTGAATATGTTTCAGTCTCTGTTGACTTCAAATGATATGTCCAACTATCTTCCTCCAATCAATCAGGGCTAAGATTTAATTCCAAGTACTTTTAGGATTTTAGACGTCTTAAGCGGCGGACTCCCACACCAAGGCAAACATTGGGGTTGTTATCCCGTATCAGAGTTTCCAAAAAACGGTATCTCTGTTCAAGCCGATCGCAGGCTGCGGGTCCTCAAGTTGTCAAAGTTCAGAGCCTTGTTCTGCGTGTCATGGAGCCCCGATTAAAAGTCGCACTCGTACTTTTCAACTCTTGTCTTCACCCCAGTGATTGGATACTTTGTTTATTTAAGGCTGTGCCTGAGTCCACGTGGAGTGTTTTCCAATTGGCTGTTCTCGTTCCGAGACGGCCCAGTGTTCTCAATTGGTCCACTGTTTTGCCCCTGTCGGCTGTATTTATGAGGTGGACTGTTTTCTGTCCGAGGTGTCAAAACATTCAAAACCATCTGGTTTGTACCCTCTTGAAAAACACCCTTGGCGCCTTGAAGATAAACCCCTTGTCCAGTATTTAGTTTATGAATAGTTTTAAAAGCATTCTTTGTCAGTGGGGGAGTTTGTGATAAGAAACCAAGCAGACACAGAGAATGGCTTAGGAACCCCCCTCTGTATATTCAAATTCTGTTAATTTCATAAACAGAATGATATTATGACCCAACTTGACGCTACAAAAATAATATCAGTGAAGCTTACCTAATATGAATTACTATCATTAGTGTTGATTTCAAAGATGCACTGTGGAGGATTGACCTCGGGACAGTCCGAGACAGGATTCCGAGGTCTGGTGCAAAGTACTCCGAGACAGGAGCCCGAGGTCCTGGCTACAGGAAAGTGAAAGCGAGTTGTGGAAATACTTTTAATTCTAGAAAAGGGAGTTAACAGTGATAAAATAGCACACAATTTTGGAATTGATGGCTGATATTAAAAAGTCTGCCTCACAGATTACAAAGTTTGCATCAGGTTCTGACAGTTTCTTTGGACTGGCTGGAACAGCAACCCGAAGCCGGTCTGACTCAACTTTTTTACTCCAATACAGTAATGTAAGTACTGCACATTTATTTTATATTGTAACTTCAGTTTTCTACTTTTGGGGGGGGGGGGGGGGGGGTTATATTGTTTGAGCAAATGGACACTACTTGCAGTTTATTTTTTTTCTCCATAAAACCTATACATTTTGCTACTGTATAAATTACCCGACATCAGTTTAAGTGTATACAGCACTAATACCCTGTATCTTTCAAAACAAGGGATTTAGGGAAAGACCCTAATAAAATCTGAATCTCAAAACAATAATTGTGTGAATATAGTAATTGTTACAGCTGTATATAATGGTATTTAAAACAGGATTAATTTATCCAACTTTTTACATATCTACCCTTACTCTGGTCCCATTGCAGTCAGATACGCAACAAACTACTGTAGTAACATTACACTGGGTGCAAATAAGTGTATATCATTTTAGGAATACAACAAACATTTCGTAATGTTACAAATGGTTTAAACAAGTTAATAAATCTCATTCATAACCACAAGTGTAAAAATTACAAAAATATTTTCTTAACTACAAATATAGAATTATATAGGTAGTCTTACAATATTTACTTACTAATATACCATCTGGTGTATTGGGTCTCTGAAAATGATTAAATGTAAGTCATGACAGGAGCCAGGCAAAATTTGCACATAGGTTCCAGATGTTATAGGATGCATCACAAATCACCTGCACGTTTAGTGAATGAAACGCCTTCCTGTTCACATATGTATACACATGGTGCTGCATGGATTTGAGTGCAACGTGTGTGCATTCGATGGCTCCCATTACTCTGGGAAATCAAGCAATATCATAAAACTCCCATTTAATATTTTGCAGCTGCTCCTGATTAAGTGGGATACTGATATAACCATTAACCCTCTTTATGAAGTCACCCGTGACCCTGTGAAATAACTGTGATGGGGTGCAGCCTATTTTGTGGTGGTTTTGTGTTTTTTGTATTGTTTAGAGTGAGTTTGGGGTGTGGTTCAGTGAGTTTGTGTGAGGAATGTGTGGAATGTGCCTGGGCTAATGAGGTGCGAATTGCCCAATTAGCCCAGGCACCTGTATAAAAGGGAGTGGTTGGGTATGTGAGTGGGGGGGGAGTGTTTGTGACTGTGAGAAGACGTGTGTGAGAGAGTGAGTGGTTTTCTTGATATAGTTTGTTTAAAGCCTGTTTTTTTGTGTTTGTCTTTTTGGTTGGCCATCGTGCCTTTTGTTTTGTGTATTTTGTTTAATTAAAAGTATTTTATTTTCCCTGCACATCCTGACTCTGAGTCTCCTTACCCCGGTCAGCCTGTCACATTTGGTGTTAGAAGTGGGATAGCGCCTCTGGAGACTTGGAGCAGGAGTGCAGGATTTTTTTGTTTGTTTTGTTTAAAAAAAAAAAAATAAAAAAAGGAAGAGGATGAGGTGGAAGAAGGACCGGGAAGCGAGGGACAGGGAGGAGGAGGAGTACATCAGGGCCAGGTACCCGAGGAGCTGTAGGTCACCACTGTTGTGCCCCTCTGTAACCAGCAACATCAGTTTGCCGCCTGTCCCTTCGGTACTATGAGGAGCCCGAGCGTCCACAGCCCAGTGGGAGGAGCCCGGCGTCCACAGCCCGAGTGGGAGGAGCCCAAACGTCCACAGCCTGAGTGGGAGGTGCCCGAACGTCCACAGCCCGAGAGGGAGCAGTCGGTGTGTCCACAGCCCAGTGGGTGGGAGGAGCCGAACGTCCATGGCCGAGAGGGAGGAGTCGGTGTGTCCACAGCCCGAGAGGGAGGAGTCGGTGCGTCCACGGCCCGAGAGGGAGGAGTCGGGACGGGAGGGAGGAGTGCGTCCACGGCCCGAGAGGGAGGAGTCGGTGCCACCTCCACCAGCAGGGGAAGATTACCTGCTGTCTCTTCCTCCATCGCCGCCACCAGCAGAGGGAGCATGCCTGCTGGTTCACCTGCTGCTGCCGTCCCGAGAGCTAGAGGGGGAGGAGCCATCGCTGCCATCCCAAGAGCCAGAAGGGGAGGAGCCATTACTGCTGTCTCCAGGGCCAGAAGGGGAGGAGTTACAGGCTCAACCCCCTGAATTTTTCTGGGGGGGGAGAAGGGCAGGATGCTGATGTCCCCCAGCAGCCTCTATTTATGCTGCTGAAGGGAGCACGGCGCACACCAGCCCAGCCACCACAACAGAGGGAGCCAGCACCGCCACAGCCTCCCTCTGAGTGGCCAGCATCAGCCCGATCACCACTGCCAAAGGAGTCGGCAGCCTTTCCGCCACCTCCACTGCCAGGAGCAGAGCAGCAGGAGCTGCCTCTGTCTCCACTGCCAGGAGCAGAGCAGCAGGAGCTGCCTCTGTCTCCGACACCTCATCCGCCAGGAGCAGAGCAGCAGGAGCTGCCTCTGTCTCCGACACCACCACCGCCAGGAGCAGAGCAGCAGGAGCTGCCTCTGTCTCCGACACCACCACCGCCAGGAGCAGAGCAGCAGGAGCTGCCTCTGTCTCCACCACCGTTAGGAGCAGAGCAGCAGGAGCTGTCTCTGTCTCCACCACCGCTAGGAACAGAGCAGCAGGAGCTGTTCCCGCCTCCGCCACCAGAGGGAGACGAGCTGCTGTTCCCGCCTCCGCCACCAGAGGGAGACGAGCTGCTGTTCCCGCCTCCGCCACCAGAGGGAGACAAGCTACTGTTCCCGTCTCCGCCATCAGAGGAGCTGGAGTGGGCTCTACCTCCTGTAGCCAACAGGGAAGAGGAACTCTGGCCGCTGCCACCCTGGCCGGAGGTTCCTGCACTGTTGGCCACGCCCAAGGATGCCTGCCTCGCACCGCCCAAGGATGCCTGCCTCGCACCGCCCAGGGATGCCACAGCCACTCCGCTCAGGGATGCCACGTCTGGATTGCCTGGGGTTCTGCTTCGCCTGGGGTCGCCGAGGGTCCTGCTTCGCCTAGGGTTGCCTGGTGCTCCGCATCGCCAGGGGAATCGCCAGTTACGGCACGAGGGAGAAGTGGAGCTCCGCTGCCGCCTTCATGGCCAGGGGCTCCCCCCTCCCGAGGGTTGCCTCCCGATGGTCCGCTGCCGCCATCGCCTCCCAAGGGTCTGCTGTTATGGCCCGGGGCTGTCGGACTATCTTTGCTTGGGACCACCGGACTGCTTGTGGGCCAGGGGAAGCCTCTGCCCTCTCCCCAGCACCAGAAGAGACGATTTTGGGACTTTAAGGGGAGGTGGCCATTTAGGCCATGTTGTGCTGCACACAAGGAGGGGGTGTGTGATGGGTGCAGCCTATTTTGTGGTGGTTTTGTGTTTTTTGTATTGTTTAGAGTGAGTTTGGGGTGTGGTTCAGTGAGTTTGTGTGAGGAATGTGTGGAATGTGCCTGGGCTAATGAGGTGCGAATTGCCCAATTAGCCCAGGCACCTGTATAAAAGGGAGTGGTTGGGTATGTGAGTGGGGGAGTGTTTGTGACTGTGAGAAGACGTGTGTGAGAGAATGAGTGGTTTTCTTGATATAGTTTGTTTAAAGCCTGTTTTTTTGTGTTTGTCTTTTTGGTTGGCCATCGTGCCTTTTGTTTTGTGTATTTTGTTTAATTAAAAGTCTTTTATTTTCCCTGCACATCCTGACTCTGAGTCTCCTTACCCCGGTCAGCCTGTCACAATAACCTATAGACATAGAAGGACAATGCTGCCAAGCCAACACCTTCACATGCTGGGGTACACACGGCCCCTTTTCACTGGCAATTCAAGGTCCTCTCGCAGAGTGACAGAGGTCGACAAAATGTCCTCTCTCTGTATCGTCGGCGCAATCGAGTTTTTAGATGGTCATCTGGTAAATCTAAGAAATTAACCCCCATCATGTACACCCTCTCTCTGTATCGTCGGCGATGCAGCAGGGGTGTATCAATCTCAGGCTCGCACTCAAGCTCTAAAATTACATTTGCTGTGACTGCTGCTGCAACTATAAATCTGATACTGCCCAAGTTACATAAGGTGCCCGCCAGGGCTCTGTTCTGGGACCACTGTTATTTAGTATATACATGCTTCCACTTGGTCAGATTATTCGACACCCAGATCTACCTACACACTAAACCCAACACTGATGTGGCGAACACTCCTCGACTCAGTTGTCTGTCTGATATCAAGTACTGGATGCAGCTTAATTTCTTAAAGTTAAATTGTGACAAGACTGAGGTTATGCTAATTGGCTCCCAGTAACTGCTGCGCAAGGTCATTGATTTTAGTTTGGTTGTGGAAGGCACTGACATTAAAGCTTCACCTGTCATTTTCGATTCCACCTTATCGGTTGAAGCTCATGCTAGAAATATAACTAAAGTGTCATTCTTTCATCTGCATAACATTGCCTGGTTCAGATCATTTTTGTCCTCATCTTTTGCTGAGAAATGAATTCATGTATTCCTCTCCTCAAGATTGGACTACTGCAATGCTCTTTTGACTGGGGTTACTGTTAAAGTACTCAGTAGGCTTCAGTATGTGCAGAATTCTGCAGCCCAGGTTTTAACCTCTTTTTTGTGAGCACATAAAACCTGTACTGTATAAACTGCACTAGCTCCTTGTGAGGTATGGGGTTGACTACAAAATTCTGTTTCTTATCTATAACGCCTTAAATGGTGCTGCCCCTGTTTATTTGAGGGATCTATTGCAAGAGTACATTCCAGCGTGCAATTTAAGATCCATGGGTGCGGATGTCTTATACAACCTAGGACTAGGCTCCGTACTATGGGAGACCGAGTTTTTTGTAGTGCTGCGCCGCGACTATGGAACATGCTGCCCAAATATTTTTAAATCTCGTTTAAAGACCCACCTTTTTAAGATAGATTTTGCTGATTTATTTTAACTTTTGATTTGTTTTATTGAATTGATATTTTATCTGTACCTTTGTATATTGTATGTTTGTATTGTTGTTCTTGTAGAGTGCTTTGGGTCTGAGAAAAGCGCTCTATAAATAAAATGTATTATTATTATTATTATTATTATTATTATTATTACACCATGTAACAATTTTTTTTTTTTTTTTTTGGTTCCTGGGTAGTAAGTGTTATTTCCTAATTGCTTATGCCTCAAAAGTATAGAAAATGGCTATTATTCCCCACAAACTTTGCTTTTGTGACCAGGACATATTTTGAAATTTACCTATTTTCCAGAACATTCCAGATAGATTCAGTGCTGGGTGAAATAAATGTATTTTTGTAGGATGGTACAGAGGGGAAAAGAGAGCCATGAAGTTCGCTATCCCAAGAATTTGGCGGGAACCCACTGACCACTCAAGCAACTGCTACTTCTGCATGGTGGACCCTTCCAAACGTCGGACTGGCAAGAATGCACCTGCTATCACGTATCCGGACCTTCCTTCATCCATCGCCCCGGTGCCACACTGCCATGAGCTCCCCGTACCCACTCCTCCGGAGAGAGAGCAGCTGTCTTTAGAAGAGAGCAGCAAGTCAGAGAGCGAGGAAGACGTTGTAGATCCAGATGACAATTTCAGAGGTGGAGCTGAGGAGAGAAACCCATACTACCCCAACCAAAAAGACCTCAACGACTTGATTAGAGATCTTGGTCTCACCAAGTCCAATGCCGAGCTTTTGACGTCTAGGCTCAAGCAGTGGAACTTGTTGGATGAAAGTGTGCAAGTCGCAGATCAGAGGATGCGTCACCAACCTTTTTCCAGCTTCTTCACCCGTCAAGATGGGCTCTGCTTCTGCCACAATGTGACCAGTCTGTTCGAGGCAATCGGAATCGCCTGTAACCAGAATGAGTGGCGCCTCTTCATTGACAGCTCATCCAGGAGCCTCAAAGCCGTGCTGCTCCATAATGGTAACAAGTACCCGTCTCTTCCCCTGGCTCACTCGGTGCACCTCAAAGAGGATTACAACAGCATCAAGACCTTGCTGGACACCTTGAAGTATGATGAGTACGGCTGGGAGTTCATAGGAGACTTCAAAATGGTGGCATTCCTGATGGGTCTCCAAAGGCGTTTTATCAAGTTTCCTGCTATCTTTGCCTTTGGGACAGCAGGGACACCAAGGCGCACTACCACAGGCGGGACTGGCCACAGCGGACCGAGTTCTCTGTGGGGAGGAACAA
The DNA here is from genome assembly GCA_036884735.1 of Huso huso. Lineage (NCBI taxonomy): Eukaryota > Metazoa > Chordata > Actinopteri > Acipenseriformes > Acipenseridae > Huso > Huso huso. Next base: position 78,853,012 of record CM072663.1, on the reverse strand, counting down.
CGTCATGTGGGAGCCACTGGTGGACCCCCGGAAGGTGCTGATGCCACCACTGCACATCAAATTGGGCCTTATGAAACAATTTGTCAGAGCTCTAGATAAGGAGTCGGCAGCCTTCAAGTACCTTCAAGACTTCTTCCCTAAGCTGTCTGAGGCAAAGGTCAAAGCCGGTGTCTTCATGGACCACAGATTAAGAAGATCCTGGAGTGCAATGAATTCCCCAAGAAGCTCACTAGTAAGGAGAAAGCGGCTTGGAACAGCTTTTGTCGCAGTGGTTTGGGGCTTCCTGGGCAATCACAAGGCCGAAAACTATGTGGAGCTGGTTGAGACTCTGGTGAAGAACCACGGCACAATGGGCTGTAGGATGTCCCTCAAAGTCCATATCCTTGATGCTCATCTTGATAAATTCAAGGAGAACATGGGAGCGTACTCAGAGGAGCAAGGCGGCGCTTCCACCAGGATATACTGGACTTTGAACGCCGCTACCAAGGACAGTATAACGAGAACATGATGGGAGACTACATTTTGGGGCTGATTTGTGAAAGTGATTTACAGTATAATCGTAAATCTCGAAAAACTACTCACTTCTAAATCTTTTGTAGTCATTTTGTATTACTTTAGTATAAATACATGTTAATTTGGATTCATATGTTTTTTTCTGACTTTATGTGAAAGAAAAGACACAAATTCGCCCGTTTTCTCATTGGAAATAGGTAAATTTCAAAATATCACTGTCCTGGTCACAAAAGCAAAGTTTGTGGGGAATAATAGCCATTTTCTATACTTTTGAGGCATAAGCAATTAGGAAATAACACTTACTACCCAGGAACAAAAATTGTGTTACATAGTGTTATTATTATTATTATTATTACTCCCAGCAAATCCATACTGTAGTTTGCTTATTTTATTTTATTAACACCAAAGAACTTAAATACTGTTTCAAAGTGAGTTTATATTTTTTTTTTGTTAATTAAAACCCTCCTTTTCCAAGTGCAAATTAACTAGTGATAAATTATGACAATTAACACGGATTTGCTTTTAAATTCCCACGCAAACAAATGAAATAGTTGCAAGAAGCACTGCTTGTTAAGATATTAACATTATTTTGTAAATCAATATAATTTCAGAAATCACATTAGCACAATTACTTAATAATGAAATAGGCTGCATACCAATTTGTTGATTAGCACTGGAGTTATCATTTACAACCCTTTAAAAATCCTACCCAGAGTCTCCTAATGAAACAAATTGCTGTCTATTAGTGAGATATGACTTGAACCATATTAAGACAATACCAGACAAGCCAACCCAACTTCTGAGATGACCAATTAAAGTGGTATGGTCCACTGTATCAAAAACTGCACTTAAATCTAAAAGAACAAGAACAGATACACAGCTAGAGTCTGCACTTAACAGCAGATCATTCACCACTCTGATGCGCGCAGTCTCTGTACCGTGCACAGAATGGAAACCCATTTTCAAGCACTTTGTTACCCTCAAGAAATGAATTCAGCTGGTTTGCTATTACTTTAGCTAGAAAAGGCAGATTTGAAATAGGTCTATAATTGTTTAAAGCAGTAGGGTCTGGGTTTGGTTTCTTAAGCAGAGTTTTAACCACAGCCATTTTTAAGGCAGAGGGAACTATTAGTGATGACAGTGATCTATTTATTATGTCCACTCAAATCATTGAAAACTGCTTTTAGAATGTTGGTTGGAATTGGATCCAAAAAGCAGGTGGAAAAATTGATTTGCATTACCAATTTATTGAGATCTTGTACTGTAATCTGAGAGAAAGATTCCATAGCAAAACTAATCTGATTATGCTGCATATTCAAAGGAGAGCCATCTGTGGGAATTTGATTCCTAATGTTAATAATTGTATTTTGAAAGTAATTAAGAAATTCCTCATGTTTAAAAGTTGAGGATTCAAAATGAGGAGGAGCATCAGAGGACCGATTTACCAGCTTGTCAATAATGGAAAAAGTATCCTAGAGTTATTTTTGTTTGTTTAAATAAGGGGGGAAAAATAAGAACATCTGGCTGCCCTCAGAGCCGTGCTATACTTTAATTGATGTTGCTTCCAGATTTCAGTGAACATGCAATTTGTTATTTCTCCACCTGCATTTCAGTTTGCGACCTTCTCTTTTCATTTGGCATAAATCTGGATTTACCCAAGGTGAGATACACTTTAGGGAGATTTTTCTAGTTTTAACTGGGGCCACTTTGTGAAAGACCCTTGACAGAAGGTTATTGTAAGTGTCTACTACCTCATCAGTTGACTGAGAGTTTGTAGCAGTAGGCGGTATTAATCTTCGCATATGAGACAGCTCTGGTGCAGTTGAAGAATGTATTACCTGTTTTTTAACAGTACACAACAGAGCAGTTTGGGTGGGTAGAGGTACATTGATCTAAAAAAGGATAGCAAGATGATCAGAAATGGTTAGATCTAACACTAACAGGTTGTGAACGGCTAAGCCACGAGTAATGACTAGGTCTAAAGTATGGCCATGATTGTGAGTAGGTCCTTTAACATGCTGAACATAATCTAGGGAATCTAGGAGCCTTAAAAATGCCACTGACTTTGGATCAGAGTCACGTATGTAGATTAAGATCTCCAAGTATAATAACTGTCATATTTACATATACTACTCCACGCAACTCCTCGTCCAGGCCCTGGTACTCTCCCGCCTAGACTACTGCAACTCCCTCCTGGCCGGCCTCCCGTCTGCTCCAGCTCATCCAGAACTCCGCTGCTCGCCTGGTGTTCTCTCTGCATCCCTTCTCCCACGCTACTCCACTGCTCCGCTCACTCCCCTGGCTCCCGATCACCGATCGCATCCAGTTTAAGACTCTTGTACTCGCCTACCGATGACTTGACCAGACTGCACCCAGCTACCTCAAGACCCTCATCTCTCCCTACACCCCCACCCGACCTCTGGCCATAGAAGACTGGCCGTACCTCCTCTACGCTCCCCTGCCTCCAGAGCCCGCTCCTTCTCCACCCTCGCCCGGCAGTGGTGGAACGACCTTCCTACAGATGTCAGGACTGCCCAGTTCCTGACCACCTTCCAGCACCTCCTCAAGACACACCTCTTCAGACAACACCTGTAAAACTCAACTCTTCCCTTCTGGACAATATAGCACTGTGACAGGATGACGTTTTGGTGACGTCAGGCCAGATGCAGGAACAGAAAAACAAAGGCAAGTACTGCAGTGCAAAATGACGCTGCACACTGTTTATTTTTAAATAACAAAAGTCAAAATAAATATTTAAACAAAACAGACTTGCACACAGAGCAAGATTTAAACAAAACAAGTCACGAACACAAACAATAAATAAATGATCCAGGTCAGGCTGGGCAAATCGCCTTCACTGTTCCTAGATTATTTTTGTTTTTCTCTCTCGCTCCTCGCTCGCTCTCGTTCTTCCTCTGAACACCCACCCCGAACATGGAAAGTTGCAGGCTTTTTATACCGTGGCTGAGGGGTTTAACTAGCTGGCAATTATTCTATTACCCCTCGTCCACAATCTGCACAAGTTTTTTTTTAATTACTGTGGATGGGGCTTCCCATCCACACTACTAAACAAAACAATAACAAAATCTTTTAAATACAATATTTAACAATCATTTAAATACAATAAATAAATACAAAAACAATACCCACGGTGCTTCGCCATCATATAAATACATAAATCATATAACAAACAAATACAAAACAATAATCTGCACAGGGGCGGAGGGGGAGACCCCATTCTAAAAATAAATAAACAAATACATGTACAGGGCTCCTCGCCCTGTTACACATCCCCCCCTTGTGCAAAGCACACATGGCCCAACACCCCCTCAGTCTCAGAGTCCCGGAAGAGGGGAAAGCAAGGTGTTTCTGGGGGCGGCCATGGTGGAATGTCCACCACCCCCCACTTCTTCGTGGCTAGCAGCTTCCTCTTCCGGGCTGCCAGTCACACTATCTCCTGCCGCGAAAGTGTGGCTGGGGGAGCTGGTCTCTTGACCTCCCCCCCCTACCCCTTCTTCAAGACCGGCAGCTCCCCTTTGCGGGGCTCCAGCCACAGTACTTCCTGCTGCATGGCAGGACTGGCAGCGACCCCAGGCAAAGCGGGACCTTCAGCAACCCCAGGTGAAGCGGGACCTTCAGCAACCCCAGACGAAGCGGGACCTTCAGCAACCCCAGGCGAAGTGGAGCAGCAGGCAGCCTCAGGCGATGCAGAGCAGCGGGCAGCCCCAGGCGATGCGGAGCAGCAGGCAGCCCCAGGCGATGCGGAGCAACAGGCAGCCCCCAGGCGCCCCAGGCGGCGGAGCACAGGCAGCCCCAGGCGATGCGGAGCAACAGGCAGCCCCAGGCGATGCGGAGCAACAGGCAGCCCCAGGCGTGCAGAGCAACAGGCAGCCCCAGGCGTGCAGCAGGGAGCAGCAGGCAGCCCCAGGCGATGCGGAGCAACAGGCAGCCCCAGGCGATGCGGAGCAGCAGGCAGCCCCAGGCGATGCGGAGCAACAGGCAGCCCCAGGCGATGCGGAGCAACAGGCAGTTCCAGGCGATGCGGAGCAACAGGCAACTCCAGGTGATCCAGCCGTGGCATCCCTGAGCGGAAAGGATGTGGCATCCCTGAGTAGAGCGGGCATGGCATCCCTGAGCAGTGCAAGGCAGGCATCCTTGGGCGGTGCAAGGCAGGCATCCTTGGGCAGTGGAAGGCAGGCATCCTTGGGCGGTGCAAGGCAGGCATCCCCAGGCGATGGCAAACTGGCATCCCCAGGCGATGCATGACAGGGCAGTGGTGGTCCCTCGGGAGGCGACGGCAGGAGGGGAGCCAGGACCAGCGGTGGTGCTGGGGTTGGTGCTCTTCTCAGCCGCTGCAACCCAGCGGTTTTCCCCCTTGCTCTGCTCAGCAGCATATGCAAAGGGGGCTGCGGACTGCCTGCCTCCTGTCCCGGTCCGTCCTGTCGTGAAGGGAGTGGCAGCTCCTGCTCCTCTCCCTCAGGCGGTGGTGGAGACAGAGGCAGCTCCTGCTGCTTTGCTCCTGGCGAAGGTGGTAGGGGATCCTCCCCTTCTGGCTGCGAAGGCAGCAGGGGCTCCTCCCCGTCTGGGCGAGGGGCGGCAGGGGCTCCTCCCCTTCTGGCTGCAGCGGGGGAACCAGCAGGCATGCTCCCTCTGCTGGTGGTGGTGATGGAGACAGAGGCAGCTCCTGCTGCTCTGCTCCTGCCATTGGAGGTGGTGGAGGCAGGACCAGCAGGTACTCTCCCTCTGCTGGTGGAAGTGGGAGCGGCACCCAGTCCTCCCACAGAGGTGGAGGTGGAACAAGCAGGTATTCTCCCTCTGCTGGTGGGGGTGGGAGCGACAAGCAGTCCTCCCACGGCGGTGGAGGCGGAACCAGCAGGTATTCTCCCTCTGCTGGCGGAGATGGGAGCGGCACGCAGTCCTCCCATGGAGGTGGAACCAACAAGTACTCTCCCTCTGCTGGTGGGACTGGGAGCAGCAGGCGCCCCTCTGGTAGGAGGGAGCAGTTGAGTGGGGAATGCCCCCGCTCTCCGCAGATGGGGCACCAGCAGGATGCCTTTACATTGTGGAGGAAGGCCTCCCAGCTGATCTCCTCTGGTGGCTGTGGACGCACCGACTCCCCCCTCTTGGGCTGTGGACGCACGGACTCCCCCCTCTTGGGCTGTGAACACACTGACTCCCCCCTCTTGGGCTGTGGACATTTGGGCTCCTCCCACTCAGGCGCAGGACGTTCGGGCTCCTCCCACTTGGGGCGTAGGACATCCGGGCTCCTCCTACTCCAGGTCTGTGTCCTGGAAGACCTCCAGGCAGTGGTGCTCCTCATGCCCGTAGCGCATGCAATTGGTGCACCACTCTTCTTCCTCCCATACCTTCCTTCCTCTCTGCCTCCTTCTCCTCTCACCTCTCTCCTGTTGCAGCTCCTTCCCATCCTCCTTCCTCACTCCACACGTAATAGAAAAAAATGGAAAAAAAAACATAGACATACCTCTCAGCCTGAGGGTAAGCATAATCTTGAATGTATATCTCGCCTATATTGAAGCATGATGCTATAGGATAGTATTGGCACAATAACTTGTTTACAGCTAAAAAAAAAACGGGAAAACACTGTAACATTTAACATTTATAAATATCAAGAAACGAGTGGATATAAGCAGATACTATTTCATGAACTAAATTTGTCAAGCATGTTTTTGTTTCCTTAATACTGATACTAATGGAATGAATTAACTATTATTTTATTTATAAATATTTATTTTTAGAAACTAATCGAGAGTAGTGTCCATGATTGTTTATAAAGACCCTGAGAATAAACGTGTATTATGACATTGCAATCACTCAGAAACAATGTCTTGTAATCTGTCCAAACATTAATATTTTTCAACAAAACTTTCAGGAAGTACTGTAAGGTCCACAGAATAACACATTTTTATACATGTGTCTCTAAGCAGAATACATAAAATATGAAATATCGCGTTGAAACAAAAAGCGAAAATGTTTATATGTTTTCTGAAGTGTGTTCTGAAAAAAGGACACCATTTCCAAGATGCTGCTGTAAAAAATAGTTTTAGTGAATTTTTATAGGAAGAGAGTCAACTACAGCGAAATAAAACTGGTCCTGGGGGATCATCCCACTGAAAAACGTGTGGTCCTTAACAGGTTAACTACATTATATATATATATATATATAGAGAGAGAGAGAGAGAGAGAGAGAGAGAGAGAGAGAGAGAGAGAGAGAACAGCGTAAAAGTGGAGTAAGTGGGAAGCACTTGCGTGTCACTACGCAAGCAAACTTCTTTTCTAGTCTGTCCTATACACCCTGCTGAAGCACTTTACTGAAGGAGAAATTAATCAAATTGTATTGTAAATACACTTGTGTTTTTCGACACAAGTATATTTACTTTTCTGTCTGTCTTATAGGATCACTAATTACACCTTTGTATTGGTTGAAGCACTTTTCTAGTGAAGGGATTAAGCAACTTGCACTTTAGTTATACCGTGCTGACTGCGCAAATATATTTAATTATTGGTTTGTCGTATGTACCCATCTTATAAAACCCTCTAATTGTATTAGTGTCACAAGCCGTTGGCTGTGACGTTGAGGGGATGAAGTAATTTGCATTGTACCTTGACAGATAATGGTTAACTAGGAAACAGCTGTGTATGATTTGTCATGCTGCATCTGAAGTGGGGTAGGGGGGGTATAAATGACTGACAGAAAGACAGTCAGGGTGGGAGACCGGAAAGCAGAGAGTATTTTCGAGCCAACAGCTCATGGAATTACAGAGAAGCGTGTGAGAGAGACGAAATCTAGTAAATGACCGTGTGGAGAGAGACTGACGTGGAAGCTTTATATTCAGAGCAAATACAAACTAACTTGCAGTGAATCATTTGTATGTTTCATTAAGAGTTGTGATTGTTTAAGCAACCGATTGTTTGTGGTTGTGTTTCTAGGTATATTGTGGTACTGGGATATTAGGTTACGACGGGATCCAGCAGTGGTGGACTATAAGTGTAGTAGCTGCCACTGCGCAGGAAAATACCTGTGACATTTGGCGTAGTCGGCAGGATCCCGGGTACACTTGGTTCCCAAGACCAACAGTATGCACAGCCCACACACAGGGTCCTTGGGGCCTTCTGCGGTTGATAGTTCAGGGGAGATGGCGGGAATGGAGGCTGCATGGCCTAACCCATGATGATGCCCTTATTGTATCTCTTAACACTACGCCATCATAACGCCAAAATCCAAACACCAAGGTGGTCCCTACATTGAAAAAGGTTGGGAACCACTGCTTTATAGTATTAATGCTGTTAGTTTGCAAAGACACCAGACTGCCTGAAATGTCTTTAAGCTATTATTCGACATAGACCTGTGACCACTCTATTTAAGCATTAATAAACCGAAGGAGTAAATGTATACTCCAATTTGTGAAACTTTGAATACCTGAATCTGTGTGATTATTCTTGATTAACTGTTGTCTGGGTATGTGAACATCTGTCAGCTAGTACGCGAACAACGCACTGTAGGAATTTATACAATCGATTTGTCCTCCTGTTTGCCTCCCCCTTATTCTATTACAGAATTAAAGAAGTGCTCGAACAGGACAAAACCTAGAGCTTCTGTTGTTTGTCTTGATGGCTCTTTTCATGTCTGCGTAGGAGAATTGCTCTCCTCAGCATGGTGCATACTATCATTCCAAATGCAGCCCTAATGAAAGTATTTTTTTGAAAATAACATTTTGATCTGCTGTACAGTATGTGGGTGTGCAAGTGACAGATAGCAGTATTCTACAATACATCATTCTGCACGTGCCCAGTGACTGTGCAGGTAGGAGGAAGGGCTTCATAAGTCAAGTTAAGTGCAGATTCCGATGGAAAACTGAAAATCTAATAAAACTCATAAAACATTCATGCACCAGGTGTTATGTGGGCTGCTGAGCGTTTTATAAATGTGTGAGGTGTTCTCGTGTCCTGCCTTCCCTGTAGGTACATTTTACTCCCCTTTTTTGATGGCTGGGGTTTATTTTTTGTATAATCTTTTTTCTGGAAAGCTGCATCTACATCTCAATATAGCGAATAATAATAATTATTATTATTATGTTTTTCACTTTTATTTTGTCATTTTGTGCTGACTGATTAAGATATTAGGTAGGGTAGGCAACCTGCACAGAAAATGTATTTGTCACCAGAAACCTGAGATAGAATTGCAACCTTTTTATGCACAAATGGGAGTATATTATTATTATTATTATTATTATTATTATTATTATTATTATTATTATTATTATTATTTGTTAAAAGCCCTTGCCCCTGTGGTTCACAAAGTAATAGCACTATTGTGTTTAGTGCTGGGTGAGTCATGTGAGAGAAAGTTTTCTGCTTCAATTTCAGATGTGCGTTTTTGATCTTGGCCGATGGCCCTCAGGGAGTGCAGCTAAGTGACTCAGTCAATCTAACAATATACACAGATACTTTAAATGAACCAGCTCTAGTAGAACTTATTTGCAATATTTCAGAAGATCGTTTCATGGATGTTCCATAGTCCCTTTATTAAAGAAGTGGCCAACTCATGAAAAACAACTCGCATCACTCCCACAAGCCAAGCTGTGTCAATTTCACCTGTTTTAATGGGCAAATCAAAACCTTACAGGGCATCAGCGATAGTAAGATAGATATAGAGATTCTGCATGGCTAATGTTTCGCACTTAGGTGGATATTCATTCCGACATATTTTTTTTTTTTGTTGTTGTTGTTAGAGCCATCGTGTGTGCCCTATTGATTTTCAAACAGCATAATACAGTATTAGTGTTTTTTTTCTTATTGTGTTCCAGTTTATTTGCAGAGCCAAAATCCAGCATTTTCCAGTCTTATTGTGTCAGCTGGCTTCTACATGAAATCCAATGCTATCTATTCTGCATACAGTACAGGGGGGTTTTACATGGATTTACATAGATTTATATTATATTATACATTATAGCTAAGTTATGCAGCTGGCCGCTTCAGGCTACTGTTACTTCATTTTTAAACTTTCTACACTCCATATACAGCTGTCAATCCCAACAGAGTACATGTACAGTCAGTCAGCTGTCAATCCCAACAGAGTACATGTACAGTCATTCACCTGTCAATCCCAACAGAGTACATGTACAGTCACTCACCTGTCAATCCAAACAGAGTACATGTACAGTCAGCTGTCAATCCCAACAGAGTACATGTACAGTCAGCTGTCACACTCATTTTACTTATAACGTTTTCGGAATCAGACTGAACAACAAAATCATGGATGAGGGCATTCCCAAGATTATCACATTATGAAAAGTTTGTGCTCAATGTATTCAAGCCGAAGAAAATTTAAATGTTCTGTGTAAATGAATACAATTCAGTTGGGCCTAGGTTTAATCTTAGCATTCTTTTCCATATTCCTATTATTCGTGTGGTTGGTGTTATTGAAACAGACATATTGAAAGTAGAACAGCATTCTAAAACTATTTTTTTTTTTTTTTTTAATTAAACCATTTTAGAAACATTGCCTTTGGGACAATGAAAAAAACTGTAAAGAGTTATTTAATCCTAATTGGTGTTTGCCGAAGTGTTGACAATATAACTAACGGCTTTTCTATTTTAGAATGAAATGGTGTAATTTTCAACCACTGCGGGGGAAAATACCATTTCATTTACAGCTCCTAGATGGTAAGTCTGTCTGATTTTATTAGCACTGTACTTTAGAGAACAAACTCCTCCCATACCAACACACACATGGTTCCTTGGTATGAGTTTATACTTTTAATACAACAAGGAAGAACTGATAAACAACGAAAGTCATTACTGAGTTTAGTGGACACATGCAGCATAACTGACAGCAGGTTACCTTACAATACTTAGTATTCTAATCATAGCTAGATGTAGGGGCACTGTTAGATTACTGTGGGCATTAATGTTTCTTTTTAATTATATATATTTTTTAATTAAATTAGAATGACAGTACTTAAAGGTCTTAAGACAGGCCTGGCTTCACCAAGACTCAAACAAGCAATCAGGAAGCATAATAGTGGTCTAGTTAAGCGATGAAGGCTCTACCGTGTGATAGTTGACCACGACTGGAGTTATGCGTCCTGAGCCGAAAGTGATGGAGCTAAAGAAACTCAAAGTCAATGTGAATGGGCAGTGTTGTGGTGCAGCTTTTAATTCCTACACAAATAGCAGACAAAGGTGAAAGAAGGAAGTTTAAGCACTCTTGTGCATATTTATTTACAAGCAAAAACACAAATAAATGTTAATCAAACAAAGGGTACTGCGACTTTAAATATGGTAGAACTATCCACATGACAGCCCAGGCAGAGCAAGGTTATAAACAAGTGTTATTCTTGTAAGCAGGCACAGCTGGAGATTCTGGGCTGGCAGGTAATAGTCTCAGGTTGTTCTGGAGGTAGTTACCTGCTTTCAGTCTGAGAAATAAAAGGAGAATTGTAGTCCTTGGTTTGGTTGTTGTGCTGTGCTCCTTGCCCTGGGTTTGTTTCCCACAAGTGGCGAGACTGCTCCTTATATACACCTGTTGCTGGGCTTAATTGATTGTTAATTAATTAATTAAGTCTCAGCCACAGTCTGCACATGTATTTGTCTGCACATGCCAAACTGGAAGAACAGCACTATAGCAGGGCTTGCACCCTGTATCCTTCTGCTGAGAAAAGTTTTAGGAATATAGTCCCAAAATTTTTCATAAAGGATCACATACATAATTAGAGAAATAAAAACAAACAACTTTTTTACTTGTCAGAGCTGCTTTTAGTTTATCTGAACAGTGCCAGATATCTGAATGGAGCTGTCTGTGTCTCGGTTTGTTGTTGTTGAAATGCTGTCTGAGCTCCAGTCTAGCTGACAGGCTGTGATTGGCTTATTCGGCAGTTGCAGGAACAGGACTGGTTGCTTTCGTCGGTGCAAAGTGTTTATTGACTGGTTTTGGTGGATAATAAAATAAATTTGGACCAATCATCTTTTTTTTTTTGTATTTGCTGTCCAGCTTTCAATACAGCAAGCCAAAATGAAAAAGCTGGTACTTGCATGGATTGATTTTAAATGTGATTCATAAGCGATGCAGTGACGTTCCAGCAGACATCTACTGTCTATCCAGTTATAGCTGATGATACTGAATCGTTTTGTAATTTTTCAAAATGCTGACAGCAGTGCTGTAATTTGGAATTCTTGGCTGAGACAGGATGAGTCACACAGCTTGGATGGCGCCAGTTCGCGTCCAGGCTGTGCAAAGAGGCCGAACTTTGCTGGGGACTCCGAAGGCTCTGGAGCTCCCGGGGTGGGGGATGGGAAACCGGCAGGGATTCCTTCTCCTCATCGCACAACAGCGAACCTTACTGGTCAGACACCGAGCACATTCAGAGTGAATAAAAAGCAGTGCTGATCTCTGTTTTCCGGGTTCGGTAGCCTGCCCACTTCTGCTCTGGACTGCTAGGCATAAAAGCGATTCTGGCTTTAGGCTTCTGATATCAGAGGATGCTCACATGCCCTGTGCTGTGTGGGGATCTGCTGCGGTGAGGAGAAAAAAAACATAATTGGGCATTCCAAATTGGGGGGGGAAAATAAATAAAAATAATAATTGGTCACTCTAAATTTTAAAAATAAAATAAATACATAAATATGTTTGGAAAACAGTTTAGAATATTATTATTTTATAGGAATAGGTTTCACACTTTCCTGTGAGTTCAATGAGCATATCAATTGACACTGTGGGTAGTTTGTTTCTGATTTTGAAACATTTACAGTTTTTTTTTTTTTTTTTCAACAATGTGATAAATGAATACACACAATGTAAAGACCAGTGTTATCAGAGTACTGAAACAAATCATCCCGCTAAACTTTCTTTAATGTGATCTTTCTGGTGATTAATACAAGCGATAAAGCATTACTATATACTTATTTTAAGCCAGACTTTATCCACTGAATATTGTACATTTAATATAATATCATCATTAAATTGAACTTTAGTTTTCTTTCTAAAAACCAAAAGCACAGTATATCAACATAATTACCCTATATGACCAGATAACCTTTGTATACACACTGGTGGTTTGCATACCAACCAAATGATGTAGCATATGTGTGGGTTTGATTCCAGCAAGTGTTGACTCAATATACATGTAAGGCTAACCTTAGCACTGTAAGATAGCTTGGCAGCCTTTTTGAAATTGAAGTAAATCCTACTTTGCTAGCAGAAAGATCACCATGGAGACCAGAGATAGTTACTTGGCCCCTTGCTCCTCCATATTGGAACTGCTACTGTAAAAACCCTAGAAAACTGTGGGATTAGATGTATACCAAGAGATAAATCATCACAATAAACTTATTTTAGGCAAACCTTATCTACTAAATAGTGTAAATATCATGAATTGTTATTTACTATAATAATACAAATCTGAATTGTATTGTTTCTTATCGACATTATTATTTTTTGCAGCTACTGTAGGGGCTAGGTTGATAAATATTGCTCTTTGTAGCAAGTTTGGTTGGGACATTGTCATGCTGGTTATACTACTGTGTTCAGTGCAGAACCCAGCCATCACTGGGAAAATGAATATTAAACAATTACTGTAGATATCAGAGCTTGCAACATCAAAGAGGCGCAACAAATTTCTTAAAGTATCACATTGGAACATGCAGCTTGGGCAAACGTGCTAACAAAATTAAATGAAACATGTAGGAGACATTTCTGCCATGATCTGGCTTTCATAAAAAATGCTTCATTATTTAATAGCAAAAAAAGATGAAATATCACCTTGGGACTGGTGAAAAGTGAAAAAAAAAAAAGACGGGTTACATTGTGGAATGCTGACCACAAATTTCAGGAATAATTGAATGTTGTCTTCCTCCTGTTCTGCCTGTTTGCTGAAATAGATGATTAAACTGTTGAAATGTGTCCAATATATAAAACAAAAAGGGTTTAATTTGCAGACTCCCTAAATGATGTGTTCATGAACTCAGGCCCCCTTGATATATATATTATAGCTTTATTTAATGCGCTGCTCGAACCATTATACTGGGGCCATTTTATTAGCAGAAAGAGCAGAGTGCATGTGGGAATATTCCCTTCCATGGCAACCTGGCTTGACTACAGTCCTTTAATATACTGAACATTTTACATGGGCACGACTGTGTGATCTTGAATTGGGAAACAAAATTATGTACAAATGAAGTAAAGGGTAGATTTGTTTTATTTTTTTATTGCACAGTAATTTATCTGACTGTCTAATGAGGCCTGCAAGAAAGATTATATGTAGCAGGAGGAGCCTTGTTACACATCTTCATCCCTGGGGTCTCAAAACCCTATCAATGAATAAAACTTTTGAAAATATTGCTAAGTTAACACGTTGAAGTGTTAGTGTCACATGTGACTATCACTGTAGTGTGTAGGGCGTTTTGTTTTTTTTCTTTTGCACTTTATTGATAATTGTTCTTTTTGTCACATTATTAACTTTGTATATGTTTGCTGTGAGATTATTATTGTTTGCAGTGTTTACCCACTTGTTGTGGAGATTAGATTTTGTATTATTATTTAATTGTGTTTTCATTGGTTGTCATTTTCTTTCATGCACAGGGAATGGATTGTGATTAGTCCCTATTGCTCCAAGGACCTACAATCAGCCACAGGTGCATTCAGAGACACCCATTATAGGGTTGCCACCTGGCCCCATAATTCCGGAACACTGTGGGACAGGACAGGTTTTTAAGTTGCCCTTAAAATGAAAGAAATAAACATGTGAATTGAGCACTAAACACTTGCTTAATTCATACCGCTTCTTAATTATCCGAATCATTGTAATAATACAAATCTTACAAAATAAAAAAGCATCTTGAATAAACATGTGTGTAGGTTTATTCAAGATAATTTTTTTATTTTGTAAAATTAGTATTTCAGTTCTCAATATTTAAAAGTTGCTATTTATACCCTGTTAATTAGTAATATATAGCCCTAATTTACACTGATTCACCCAATTAAATAATAACACTGATCAGGTGTTCACACTGTCTGGTGTCAGGAATAGTGAACAGCTGGTCAGTATTAATAATTTGAGCAGGAGAAGGTGATATACTATTAGAAACTATAAAGAAACTTTAAAATATATATTTTTAAAACTATTAATACAATAAATAAATATTGATGATGGTACTTATTTATTTATTTAATTTGTTAAAAGCTATTACTGTATTGTCATGCTGCCTCGAGATAATTAATCAACAGAATCAATTTAGCAAAGGTTTAGTGCTCAATTCACGTGTTGATTTCCTTCAGTTTAAAGGCAACTTCAAAATCCTGTTCTGTCTCTCAGTGTTCCGGAATTATGGGGCCAGGTGACAACCCTAACCCATTACCACCATTGACAGCCCTATAAAAGGGGAACCAAAACTCACCATAGGGAGAGTGTGAGCTGCTGGTGGCGCCTGGAGACTGGATGGATAGGAAGTTGGGCATTTTGTGGAGCAAGAACAACACATAGAGCTGCAGTCTGGCGAAAGGGTTCCAAGTTGAGGGAGGACCGCTTAAATACAATACAAAGAGACGTATTATGGATATTCAAGTATAAGACAAGTCAACAGTATAATGCTGTATGTAGAGAATATTGAATGTGGATTATTGTCAGACTGCATCTAAAAGTGTGGTTGCATGACCTCCAAGTATCAGCTGAGTACACAGGGGGTCTGAAAGACACAGGAACTCGCGCACTGCCACTTGTGAGGGACGTGCCAATATTAATGACCTATATGTTTTGGCTATGGTTCAAAGGCACCCACACTGTTGACATTGCTGCTACAGAGGAGTGAACGGCAGGGCCCAGGAGATCGAATACCAGCAGCACAACACACACACCCGAACTGCAAGGCCCTACTCTACATTAAGTACCAGTGGACGTGTTGGCAGGCAATTCATAGAGCCGGGGAGCCGAAAGCGGGGTGTGTTTGGAACTAGACAGAGTTTTGGTTGGAGTGGGAGTAAGTGTTGTTCATGTCCTTTTTTTCTACAGGAACTACAGTGCGGTGTCAGTGAGGGTGCGAAGGCGGCAAAGGTCAAGCAGGCCGTGGCCATTATAATAGAGCATACAGCGACCTGCGTACAGGATTGGATCTTGAGGCCCCCAAGGGTTCAGGTGATATTGTTGTACCATATTTTCCATACATACCTGTTAAAGAGGAAAGACTTAGACTAGACTAAGAGACTTAGACTACCTAAGAGTTTGCTACCACGGGACAGATAGAGATGAGGATTTGCTTTTTATGTTTTTTAGGGTTTTAGTGAGGTTTTGGGACTTTTAGTGTTTCCATGTCAATCTGTGAAATTTGTCTGTTATATGTACCTGTGTTTAATAAAGCTTGTTGAAATTTACTTACCTGTTGTGTTTCCTGTACACTCATTGGGGAAGGTCCGGATTGTCACCTCGAAGTCCAAAATTACCTGTAGGGGAGAAAAAAAGGGTATATATAAATTGATACTTACCAGTGTTAACGATAACCCCTGACATTAGCTGGTCAATTTCCTATCCTATATTTTTGTGGGCAGCTCCCTTTTAATATAGACCATTTTATAATGACACAAATATGTAGAAATTGAGAGATGAATCAATCCATCCTACACGCTGTAACAAATTGAACTCTTCCAGAGATCAGTTAAATTGAAGAAATGTCTGTATTTTTATTTATTTTACAACAGGTATATCTAGATACTGCAATTGGTGTAAAGCGACCCAAAGCAGTAAAAATCTTGATACATTTATTTCATGTGCAGAGAGGACAGAAGTACCTGTAGTTTAATTGGGTCCTATTTTTTGCTGTTCTGGCCAAGTTTAGTTTTACCTGTGTGATCTGTATTATTATAGCATTGGCTTACTGTATTAGGGGAGTAAGCCATCTGCCAATGGTTTATTTTAATTTTGTAATTTGCTGAGTTTCTGTATTAAAACAGTATAAAAGCATTATCTTGGTGGTGCAAGTAACAAGTGTTCGTCAACATTTTGAAAATTATATAAATATAATGGTGTGAATGTGGCAACTTTTTTTTTTTTTTTTTTTTTTTTTTTAAGTAGAATGGGAAAGCAACGGGTCTTATGTTTTTCTATGCTGTCAATAATCAAACAAATGGGAACTTTTGGAAAATGCAAAAAAGTGTACTTGGTCTGGCTTGATGAGATATTGCTGAAGCTGTTTCCATTCAGGGTAAAAAGGGCAGTGTCACATGCTCCTCTGTAGTATTTGCATGTTTGGCGTGGCTATGTATTTTACAATTACTCCCAATACTGTTTTGTTTATGTATTTAAAAAAAAAAAAAAAAACATTCAAAACTAAGTCTATATAAAAGTTGTTTAATGTACATTAAACAGTGTGTGTCTTTGTGACAAACATGTTTCCATGTAAAATGAACTTGATTTACAATGAATAGATACGTTAGTGTGGTGAGTATCCCTCAAGTACTATATTTACTGTAATTATATTTTCCATACAATCATTTTAAAAGGCATTTTCACAAAAAAATACATTCAAAAGTGAGTCTATATAGAAGTTGTTTAATGTAATGGCTAACCCATATATATATATATATATATATATGAAGAATACATCCAATTGATAAGGACCATCCCTGAGTCATAATAAATAACATTCAATAAATAACATCATTCTGCATGAGTTTACAGCATTTTTAATATCGAGTTTGATGCATAGCCCCATTGTAATTCCCAGATGTATAGCTTAACATTAAATAAATTCAATACCCAACAGATTTAGATGCAGGCATGTGCTGCAAAAATAGGTGTCGGGGGTCATCTCGCTCTGTTTAACAATAAGCCAAGGCTCCAGGGTTTTGCTTTCGTTGATATGTTTTATATAAAAAAAAAAAAAAAAAAAATGTTATGTGTAATATCTTTGGGTTCTCGGAGGAGATTTTTCATTCTCCCTTCTCATTGTTCACAGACCGTACCATTTTCCCAGAAGTAATTCTACTGCTTGCTGTTGTAATGACAGCAATTCAGTTTACCACACACTAAAATATCATATACAGTTTGTTGAAAATTATATGGGTCCTTTTGTAGTGTAGTCCAGTGTAAAAACCTGTACACCGTAGGGCGTATATACAGGCTCAAACAATGGAGCAGTAAGATGACAATCACGAGAAGGGGTGTGTAATGGAGGGGGGGGGGGGGGGGGATCTGTGCTGACTATCTGGCGCATGCGTGGTACTGCAGGAAGGGGGCAGCAGCCTTGTAGATCCGCCTGTCAGTCATGGCAGTGACACTGAGAGGTGGGGAAGAGGGTGTGTTGGCTTTCCCTCTCTCTCTCTCTCTCTCTCTCTCTCTCTTGCTCAGCCCATAAGTACTGCGCTTGGTTATGCATTTGGGTGGCCGGAGAGAGATGCCCAGTGACGCTGGCGGAAGACTTCGGTGTAAACAAAGAGCAGACTAGCACAGCTGAGTGAGTGAGCCTGCCTTAAAAGAAACTAAAAAGTAAAAGAAATAATTACATACCCGAGGGGACGTGTGTAGTTATATGGGGAACTCTGGCCACCCCAGTGTATTAAATAGCTGAGCGCAGGTCAGAAGCCCATACTGACCAGCTTAGCGGCAGTGGGGGCACTGCATAAGCAGCACTTTTGTTTTGTAGTTTTATTACTGTTTTACTTTCCCTTTTCATTATGTTTTCATTATTATTTTGAGCACCTGTGAGTGCGCCAGCTTTTAACTGTTTACAGTATTGGTATTCGTGAGGTCCTGTGTACCATTGCCGGTACTCAGGCCACGGACAACAACGTCCTCTGCAGGCCAAAATAAATCAGTGCACCGGAGTGGCGTTTCAACTAAAGTTTTGTTTCTGTGTCAGTGAATTGCCCACCACACTTCCACAGGGTAGGAAAAGAAAATTGGGAGCGAGAGAGAAAGGAAGTAGGGTCTGAAACAAAAACAAGAGAGAGTAAAGTTAGTAACATTGAAAGAAAGGGGTTAACTAGTTATTGAGCTGGGTGGTTGTTCCTAGTTAAAATCATATCTATAAATCTAGAGTAAAAAGCTGCGGAAGATATTTGAGTACTGTATTAGATAAAATGATGGCGTGTACTAGCCCAGTATCAGCCAGAATAGAGCAGCGGAGATAGCGAAACGCTACAGGGAAATTCCCAAATTCATCCAGTAAATAAACATATGTATTAAAACCATTGTGAGGAAGGGTACTACAAAAGAGATTTATTGCTGCCTTGAGCCTCGTTGTTACAGCAGTATACAGAGGGGACGCCATTTAAGGGAAGGAGGAGCTAGCCCACTGAGTGAAACACCAGTCTACAGAAGGGTAATCTGAAACGCAGCAGCTGCGTGAGTACAGTGTTTGTTTTCCGGGAATTATTATTTAAATAATAGTTAGAGAGGGTGTTTACCGCGTTTCATATTAGGCTTCAGAGCAGCATTCCCCACTAAAATATTGTGGAGGGCAACAGAAGTAACTCTGCGATCATTGGCAGGCCACATATACATATTATAACCCCCTTATCCCCAAACATTAAAAATGGAATACGTTTTTAATTTACCTTCGGTAACAAGTGAACTTGCTTGTAATATTGATATAGATATAGATGGCAAAATAAGTTTCCTTTTGTCACACAGGTTAGTTATCTATCATAGTATTGTATAAGCCTGTTATTTTTTACCAATAGTTAAAAAGGCATTGGTCTGTTGACATTTAAATGACATTGAAAAGGGAAATATTTGCATGTGTTCAATAAACACCACAGGAAAATATTGTTATATTAATATATAAGGTTAAAGATGTGCTAACCATATTCCTTTAGTTATATTCAGCATGTTAGTG
Organism: Huso huso; assembly: GCA_036884735.1. Lineage (NCBI taxonomy): Eukaryota > Metazoa > Chordata > Actinopteri > Acipenseriformes > Acipenseridae > Huso > Huso huso. The sequence goes on along the minus strand of CM072663.1, from coordinate 78,833,656 downwards.
TTTTTTCTTGCATTGCTACTGCTTAAGCTTATTCTCAGTTCTGTATCTGGTTGAATAGAATTGTGAAACACACTGCTGCTGTTTGAAAGGGACTTGGCAAATATCAATAGCTTTTGATACATCCGTGCCCTGCATCTAAAAGCTAGTATCCTTTCACTGTAGGCTATTGCACGGCTCTGTGATGATCTTGCTTGTTAGACATTGAGAGACTTAGTGCTGCTCGGTAAATTATAGTTTTCATTAAAAAAAATAAAAAATAAAATAAAAAACCATGTTTTAAATGATATAAAGCTTATACTTCATATCTAGGTGAAGGAATTCAGTCTAAACTGATTCATTATAAGCACATATCTAATTCATGTCAGGTTTAATATGTAGGGCTGCAGGTGAAGACATTACGAAAAATAGGACAACCAAATCGTGCCAACGTCTAGCCTTTGGAAGATGTGGCAAGATGCAATGCAATAGTTCTTGAGTTTGCACATTGCATTCTGTTCATCAAAATTGTGTTTAGACTCAAGTTGTATTTCTATCATCTGATACCCCATTGCTTATAATCATTAGCTTTATTAGTCTAGTAACTGCACAACTTCTAATCATGCAAGACCTTGTCATACCTGTTTTGCACTACCATTAGCTACATAGGTTTCAAATGGTGTTTTCATTTAAAACAGGATATCTGGTACTACTTTACATTCAAATGTGTATTCCTTATTCTCAGGCTATCTGTTGCACTTGCTCTTCCTGGGTCATTTTACCCCAGCAGTGTCTTCCAAGTCAAAGTATACTATGAGCGGAACACGTTTCAGGCAGTGGGAATCAGCTGGTTGTTGAATGGCAGGAGATAAGCCATTGAATGGTTGGAGATAATATCACTCTCCAGGTGAAATGACCAAGCTACTGCAACACTACCAAGAAGCATGGTTTGTTTTTTGTACATATAAACGGCAATTAAAGCTATTGTATTTAAAGAAAATGAATGAAAGAATGAGGCAAACCTGGATTTCTTTTTTTTTTTTTTTTTAATGTACCAGTCACTGTGGCATATAAAGAAATCTATATGTTCACTATGCTGACAGTTTTGGTATCCAGTCAAAAGAGTACATTATCACAATCCTTCTTCATTTTAGAAGGATTGCTTTAAAGCGATGGTTCTCAATCTATGGTCTGCCGACTCTCTTCAGGTGGTCCATGGAAAGGTTACATAATTACAGAAAGGCAGCGGCAGCATAGTTTATAGATACCATTGCAAAACCCAAAATTTGGAGAATATCTCCAAGTTTTAAAAAAAAAAAGGGTCGGAACTCTCCATCCATATATAGTTTGAGTGTCTAAAATGTTTTCTTTACTAGGGAATGTTCGTGTATTACACTCACGTGCACACTCAACACAGCAGCTTGTAAACTAAGGGATAACACACGACAGGGCGTGTATTGTGTTGCATTAACATACTGCTGTAGCTGGGTTGGAGGCACGAAGCAAAGCAACACAAAGCACAAGCCCTGGTGTGTTATCCCGCTTATAAAACAATACAATAAAAAATATAGTGGTTTTTATTTTTCAAAAAAAAAAAGTTTTATTATATATCCTTCCACTTTGGAGACTAAATAATCCCTCAAACAAGGTTATATTTGTTGTAAACATTAAACTGGAGGTTTTAAATGTTTCCATTTATTGTAATTAGTTCAAATGAATGAAGTCTCTGTGCTGGTCTCATCGCTTCATAAACAGAGTTCATAACTTTCAATCATGGGGTTTCCATGCGGGTCAATTTACATGTGAAATGGCGATGCGCGTGCACGTTTGGGAGAATTACTCGGGTAAACAGGTTTGTGACAGTAAAAAATGTCCAAAGAGAGGGATAGGGTAAATCTCATTTACTCGTGTGAATGACGAAACACACGGGAAAATCCACGTCCAGTTTCGCATGGAAACCCGCATTTCACGTGTAAATGTTAATGGGCGTGTTTATCCTTAAGTGACATCACTATAAATATTGCAAGGAAGCAGGTCAGTTGTTACAGTGGATTCCAAGACGGCAGAAAGTAAGTGGCTCATGGGCTGTTTTATGGTTAGCAGTGGTGTAGTTCACCTTGATGATAATGCGGGTGGGTTTTTTATTATTGTTTTTTGCTGTGTCTGTCCTGTCATGTTGTTGTATATCTCTTCTGGGTTTACAGTCCTGTATAAAACCACTTGCCTTGAACTGCGTTATGCCCTTGTTATTGGATTAAAGCAGCTGTTTGTGAATACCCTTGCTGTAAAAACTATGCTAAGTTAAACACGAAGAGCAAGTGAGCTGCTTACTAAATGTCTGTCACTGATTTCTCTTGATTTTGATCACAGCTATGTCCGAAGACAACGTGTGTCTGCCCGCCACTCAGGTTTGCTGGACCGAGGAGGAAACCCGTGCATTAATAAGTATAGTTAGTGATTTGGATATGTTGAGCCACCTCGATCGCCCGAAACAGCGTAAGAAGCATGTGTACCAACAAGTGGTTGATGCCCTTTCAGAAAGAGGTCCCACAAGCTAGGGACAAATTTAAACTGAAACAGTCCTACCTGCAGGAACAAGCAAGGAGGTGCTGTTCGGGAGAAACGGGACGGTCCCGGTTTCTGTTCTGGGAAGGCATGGACTGTTTATTGGGGAAGCGCCCACTTGATTGATACCTCCCAGGACGCTGCATCTGAAGCAGGTAACATCTATTGCGTGTACATGTGCATTCAGTAACTTTCATTACTGTTAATTAAAAGTAATTGTGCTACTTTTTATTTCATTACTTTCAGACTGCTCCACCAGTGCTACACACCAGTGTCAGCAGCCATGACCTCCTCCAGTAGTACACAACTACAAGCTGAACAGGTGACCGAACACACCGGTTCAGATTCCATGGATGAGGCAACTGAGGAAGGCGAATCGATGGGGGAGGAATCAATGGGTGAGGAATGGGTGAATGAGACTGCACATTCACAAGTAGATGAGGCAGATGGAGGTGAGTCTCTGTTTTATCTGTATACATTTTTTTTGTGTCATCAGTTTAACTGAACTCTGTATACATATATGTCAAATTAACGATCGATATTGTATATTATATTTTTAACCCCCAATTCACCCCCGAAGCGCGTCCAACAACACCCTTCTGTAGTGGAGTACAGGCGGTCGAGTCTACCGGAGATGAGACGGATGCAATGCCAGATGCAACAGCAACAGGTCCTGTTCCAGCAGGCGCAGCGTCACCATCAGCGTGACTGGTCAACATGGATGAGACAACAGCAGCAGCAACATCAGGAAACTGTGGCGATGTTCTCTGAGTTCTTGCAGAGCATTGCTGAGGCTGTGACATCCAACCCACCTATGGTTGACGTTGGCACTGACCCAGCTGTGGCCTCTCCTGGCACAAGCCAAGACAGTATTGCCCCCCACCATCAGGGGACCATCTACCCGGTGTCCACGTCACCCTCCAAAGAAAGGCCCCTGTACCAGGGGAGGAGGACGTACCCCACAACAGTAAAATACTGTATGTAAATAAATACTGACAAAATAAAATTTGAAATGAATGTATTGATTGTGTTTTATTTGTTTACATCATTAATATTTAACACTATGGTAATTACAACAAAACTTAAAATAAAGGAGAGAGTCTCTGACAGCACGAGCCTCCTCAGATTGCTGGTGTCCAATTGAAACTGGCGGCTGAGGTAACCTTCTCCTTGTTTGTCTCACAGGCATCAGCCTCTGATTCCTGAACACCTTGTTTTATTCTTGACACAGGTTGTGCAGGATACAGCAGGCAGTGGCAATTTTGGGCACAAACTACTGTTGCACTTCAGACCATTTCAGCAGTATCCACCACCTCCCTTTCAAGTGCCCAAAAGCCTGTTCAATCACTACCCGTACTCGCCCAAGCGTGGTGTTGAATGCTTCCTCTGCAGCTGTCAGATGTCCGGACGTTTAGGGTTTCATAAGCCAGGGAAGTAGGGGGCACCACCGACTAGATATATCCCCTATATACTGTATTGGGGAATATAGGGGAATATAGATTACTATCGTAAAAAAGATGTGAAATATATGCAAAAGTCAATCTATTGTATTTTGAGTCATTACTGACATCCCCCAAACATCTTAAAGTATTACTATCGAGCGCTTAATTTGAAACTACAGCATTAAACACAAATGCTGTTAAGTGAGGAATATATGAGGAAAATGTAAAATCTTAACACTGTCTTTCATTATACACATAACTGAATAGCCTATTTCCATTAAGAATACATTAATCCCTTAGAAATACTAACCTGCGGAAGTGCGTGTTGACGTGTATACAATCCTGAAGACTGGAAGATCGAGATGTCTCTAAACCTTTGAAATAAAGGAACAAGACATGTCAAAATGATTTAAATAAACAGTATTTTAACACATTATGGACGTTTGCCTTTATAAAGTACTTTACATGAAAAGTCATAATATATTCCTTACAGAGATGTTGTCAAGACCTATGTAAACACAATATACACTATATACAGACGTGCTCAAATTTGTTGGTACCCCTCCACAAAAAACGAAGAATGCACAATTTTCTCTGAAATAACTTGAAAATGACAAAAGTAATTGGCATCCACCATTGTTTATTCCATATTTAATAGAAATCAGACTTTGCTTTTGATTTTTTATTCAACATAATATTGTAAATAATAAAACAAATGAAAATGGCATGGACAAAAATGATGGGACCGCTAACCTAATATTTTGTTGCACAACCTTTAGAGGCAATCACTGCAATCAAACGTTTTCTGTAGCTCCCAATGAGACTTCTGCACCTGTTAACAGGTAGTTTGGCCCACTCTTCCTGAGCAAACTGCTCCAGCTGTCTCAGGTTTGATGGGTGCCTTCTCCAGACTGCAAGTTTCAGCTCTTTCCATAGATGTTCGATAGGATTCAGATCCGGACTCATAGAAGGCCACTTCAGAATAGTCCAATGTTTTGTTCTTATCCATTCTTGGGTGCTTTTAGCTGTGTGTTTTGGGTCATTATCCTGTTGGAGGACCCATGACCTGCGACTGAGACAGCTTTCTGACACTGGGCAGTACGTTTCGCTCCAGAATGCCTTGATAGTCTTGAGATTTCATTGTGCCCTGCACAGATTCAAGGCACCCTGTGCCAGGCGCAGCAAAGCAGCCCCAAAACATAACCGAGCCTCCTCCATGTTTCACTGTAGGTATGGTGTTCTTTTCTTTGAAAGCTTCATTTTTTCGTCTGTGAACATAGAGCTGATGTGACTTGCCAAAAGCTCCAGTTTTGACTCATCTGTCCAAAGGACATTCTCCCAGAAGGATTGTGGCTTGTCAATATGCATTTTAGCAAATTCCAGTCTGGCTTTTTTTATGTTTTTCTTTCAAAAGTGGAGTCCTCCTGGGTCTTCTTCCATGGAGCCCACTTTCAAAAAAATCGACGGATGGTGCGATCAGAAACTGACGTACCTTCACCTTGGAGTTCAGCTTGTATCTCTTTGGCAGTTATCCTTGGTTCTTTTTCTACCATTCGCACTATCCTTCTGTTCAATCTGGGGTCGATTTTCCTCTGCGTCGCGCCCAGGAGGTTGGCTACAGTTCCATGGACCTTAAACTTCTTAATAACATTTGCAACTGTTGTCACAGGAACATCAAGCTGCTTGGAGATGGTCTTGTAGCCTTTACCTTTACCATGCTTGTCTATTATTTTCTTTCTGATCTCCTCAGACAACTCTCTCCTTTGCTTTCTCTGGTCCATGTTCAGTGTGGTGCACACAATGATACCAAACAGCACAGTGACTACTTTTCTCCATTTAAATAGGCTGAATGACTGATTACAAGATTGGAGATATGTGTGATACTAATTAAAGAAACTAATTAGTTTGAAATATCACTATAATCCAATTATTTATTATCTTTTCTAAGGGGTACCAACAAATGTGTCCAGGCCATTTTAGAATATCTTTGTAGAATAAGCAATAATTCATCTCTTTTCACAGCTTCTTTGCTTTATTCTATGACATACCAAAGGCATGCAAGTATACATGATAAAAGGGCTTTTAATTTCATCACTTTTCGGGAGGAATGAAGCATTATTTCAATGAGCTGTAAGGGTACCAACAAATTTGAGCACGTCTGTATGTATTATAGTACTTTCTGTTGAGGTAATCTCTCAGACAGTGCCGTGGTGCTTTGATGGGAATGTGGGTAGCATCAATCATACCCATTACTTGGGGCAACCCGTGCTTTTCACTGACACGCAGAGCAATGCTTTTTGCTTCCGTTACATCAGGCATAGCTATGTACGTGTTGCAGTGCCTCTGAACAAGGGAATTGACAAACTTGTAAATACAGCGATGAATTGTGGTTTTATGCACCCCAAACACATTGCCAGCTACCCTGTACTCAGCTGAGTACATAATTCCTTTTTGGCTGCATATCTTCCTTTACCAGTTCCACTATAATGCTGAATGTTGCCCTGGTGACGTGAAATGACTCTATCCACTGCAGATCTGTGAAAGAGTGATGCAGCACAACCACTTCACACCAGCAAGATGGATGAGGATGTTAACAAGGCATAAGGATTTGCTGGTAGAAGATGTTTGGAGGTTCAAGCTCCCAAAACAAAGGGGAAACATCCACTGTTCCCAATCCAGACAGCCTTGGGAGCATACATGGAAGATGTGTGGCACAGAGCTTTAGAATCCTACGTCTCCGCCGGTTTTCAGCCATGGTGATCTGCAATACCTGTGTTGGTCAGATTAATTTTTAATTAATGAGTCGTCAGATAAATTAGTTGAAACTGGATTCAATAGTAACGACAAGCCAACCCACTTGACATTTGAAAAACAATTTGGTCAAGAGCAGTGTGACAGGATGGCTGGGCGGTGACGTCAGACAGAAGCAGGAACTAAAAACACTGACACCAAACTGCAGTTTTAAACAGAAAAAAACGTGATGGCGCCATTTTATTCAAATAATACAAAATAAAATAAATATTTTTAACACAAAACAAAGTGCTCACAGAGCGAAAATAAATATTTTAAATAAAACAAATCACAAACACAAAATATAAATACAGGTCAGGCTGGGCAGTCGCTGTCACTGTTCCTGTATATTTTAAAGTTTGTTTTCTCTCTCCTCGCTCTCTCCACTCTCGCTCCTCATACACCCACCTTCAGTGCAGCGAGCTGCAGGCTTTTATGGAGGTGACCATCTCTCGATTAGCAACAAATCAATCACTCAATTAACTCAGGAGATGGCCACCTTCTGCACAAGGTTTTTAAATTATTCCTGGCAGAGGACGAGCACCAATCTCGCCTCTGCCAGAACACGTTTTAAAAATAAACAAAACAATAACAAACACGGCGCACGCCGTCATTAACACAACGATAATAATAAATACAAATAAATCATACACCAAAAAGACACGGCTTTCGCCATCATTTAAATACAATAACTAAATCATAATAATAAACTACAAATACAAAATAAACTGCACAGGGGTGGAGGGGGAAACCCCGTTCTAAAAAATAAACAAAATACAGTTACACAGCAGGGCTCTCTGCCGCCCTGCTACAAGCAGTAAAACACATTATTAACCAAGCAGGCACGAGGTATTTTGCTTTATTACAGCAGCTTAGATTCACTCGTGTACCAGTTCTCTGCGCATGGAAACCACATTTTCACAAAATGTCACTAGTAATCTTCAAAAACAGCACGAGTACTTTACACATAGCTAATTTACATATCAATCCCCACCTTTCCCATTCATTTGCATGACGTCGGGTGAAAAGTCCGGTTTACTCAAGTAAAATAAACTGAGCAAACGGAAACCCAAAAAGGCATTTTACACGAGACATTTTTCTTGTGTAAGTGTCTCGAGTTAAAAAAAAAAAAAAAAAAACTTGCATGGAAACCCCATCATGTTAGCCTTGTTAATGACCAAAATGACAATCATGTATTTTTGTTGATAATGAAAAGATACAGAAAAGGAGGCAAAGACAAAGTTCACTATCCATGCCTTACTACCGCTGACCTGGAGAAGCTAATACAAAAATACATTATTGGCATTTTAAATACTTGGTCACTAATTGCGGTTTATGTCAGCACTGTTTACGGAGCGATTGAGACCAGAGGTTAACGTAACACAATTGAGTACTTTTGACTAGCCAAATTATGCACTGAAGCATACATTATCGACAATTAGATTTTCAAGATAAACTGTTTTTAAGTCGATTACCATTTCTTTATGTTTCATCAAATCAATAAAAAAAACAGCTGCTGAAGCATTTTTCTTTTCTTAGATTTCATTTAGTTGTTGACTTGTTAAATCTTTGTGTCTCTTGTTTTGTATTTTTTTCTTGTAATTCTAGCCACTTGTCCACTGTCATGCCTCCAAAAAGATCAAATGTGATGAAAGGAATGTCACTTATTTTTAAAAACGTTAAAAGACCTCTCACAACAATGTGTATATTTATTGCAAGTTTAATAAAAATAAGTTCCGCCGTTCATTGTACAGTACAATATAACTGCACGGTAAAAAATCCTCAACAGCCAATCAGCGTGCAGCATCCAAACATTCCATTTTATAAATAAAGATTATAGCTAGAGAGTTGTAGTTCCGACTGTGCTGGTACCGCATGGGTGTACTGTAACTTCACAGATTATTAATTCACACAAATCTTCTTCTGTAATTATCAATTTAAAAATAAAACAATCCAGTTTTTTTTCCCCCTGTAGGTAAATTAGTGTTATGAAAAGTAAACTAGAACCATTCTTAAAACTTTTAAAATAACTTTGCTCACAGAAACAGGCCCACCCATCGCATTAAAACAAATAAAGGCAAGTCTACGGTTATTCTTAGTATTACAGTGTTATGTTTTGTTTTGCTTGTTTGTTTGTTTTATGTGCTTATTTTTCAGTCAGCTATACTGTTTTTTGTGTGGTCTGCCAAGATCAAAAAAAAAAAATTCAGGTGGTCCACGAACAAAGAACCACTGCTTTAAAGATTTCAAGAAATTCCTGATACAATTACATCCATTTTGATATGCACTTCTACTTGCAATTCTTGCTGTCATGGGGAATGCTACCTCTAAATTTAGCAGCTAAATAACATTTTTCCTGGTGCTAAATTAATAAAAGATACATAATAAAACCAGTGTTCTATTCAATGTAAGCAGCACACTTCAAAGAAACGTGTTCATGTACTTGCCTGATACTTCTGGTGACACCAGTCAAGAACAGTTATCTGAAATAGATTAAAGAGATCTTAAGCTATTACAATAAAGAAAATACAAACTTATTTGATAAATATCATACCTGATACTTCCTATACATATTTTTTATTAATGTTATAGGGCTTTTTTGGTGTGCAATGAATGCCCCCTTTAAGGCTGAACAGATTTAAGTTAGATTTTAATTGCTAAATAAATAATAAATTAAACCACACATAGAGATATCCCTGAATTAGTTTCCCTATCTTTTGTGAAATCTCAGTTTGAATCTTGTGTTTAATTCTGACCTGAAAGAGATAAGAAACCTGAATGTGTAATAGCTTATCACACTTTGAGACTTAATTAACTGTTACAAATACAGGCACCACCTTCCATGCATTTTATTATAACCTGGTATAAATATGGATTTTGTATTTCTAAAGTAAAAACAAATAATTTCCAGTGGCAAACAAGCATGCTGCTTGACCACAGTTAGTGTCCCTTTGTTAGCGGAAGGCAATTTTAAGTTATAAAAATAAATAAAAAGGAACATCTGCATGGTATTGTCAGGATGTGGATGGTGGTGCAGGAGAAAGTCAATGTCCACAAAGGCAGTATAATAATTAAATAGTCCAGTTTAAAAGGCTATCCCCTCTACCATCCATTCTACTGTAAATTGTCTACCTCATCAACGGAGAACCATTCTGTATTTGTCAACCTTTTTCTTTGTTTCTAGTCTTATGTCACTTATTGGCACACATACAACTTTTTTCACTAGTAAATAGTGACAACTTGACTTTTCGAAAAATGACTTGTCGATATTTTAAATGTAAATATGGCCTGCTAAAACTTATTTTGAATCACTTCGTCAGTACATGACTTAACTGGTGAAATACTGTATTGGCAATGCATTGAGAGGCATGACCTGACTCTCCTTTGATGATGGCCTCATGTCAGAAGCAATGGTTCAGGAGGTGTGGATGTGTAGATTTCTTTTAAATAAGCCCATAATTCATTAGACGTAACAAAAATGAAGAAAACACATTACTTCATTGTGGCTATCGATGGACATGTATGTTATATTGTTTGATATATTACCTGACATCATGACAATATTTTAGTTGCTCTGGAGTTCAGTAATGAAGGCTAGTCAAGATTGTTGAGTTTTTGTTGTGAGTGTTTTGTTTTTTGAATGTCTAAGGTTATAAATCTTTACAATAACTACTTGGTGGCTCTAGACAGGCTGACTGTACCAATTTCCAGGAGACAGTATGGAGGCGACTAAAGAGTAATGACAACATAAAAGTAAGTTCAGCTTTCATCCACATTCATTAACCCAACACCTGGTTCCTGCACAGCCATTCTGTGTTGCAACCATGTATCAATCCTTACAGCTGCAAAGCTTTTTGTCAGAGTGGAAATACACTGGCGTACAAGACATTTATCAAACCTTGGTGGAAATAATAACTAGGAACAGAGGCGGATTAAGACTTCTTGGCCCTGGGGCACAAAGAACATTGGGGACCCCCTCCCCCCATTAAAATAGCAGTAAAATGCATGAATAGGCCCGTAGAACGTTTACCTGCTGCATTAATATAAAGCAAAATATTATCACAACATAGTACGCTTAAATGAAACTGCTTGATTTTGTCACATACAAAAAACTAAATAAAATGCCTATGTCTGCATTCGGAAAAACATGAACGATTACAAACCCACATTCGTTAGCCCACTGCCCCATACAAAAAACTCTTTTATTTGCAGAACCATAATACCTTTAAACAACGTATATCATTACTAAAAGAGGCAACCACAGCAACCTTCCTTAATGGAATATTTTACCAGAAAACACTCAACCTGCTGCAGAATAAAGTTGTTCAAAAGGGAAAAAAGTGATAAAATAAGATACATGTATATAACACGATATAATACATGACCTGTGAAATGATTAAAAAAAATAAACGGAATGTGTAGGTAATTGAAAAATGAACTATAGTTACCTACATTTCAGTTTTACATCAGGATGTGTTTTGTGTGTAAACTAGTGAATAATACAATGTTCTTTAAATACTGGGATAGCAGCCCTACTGCTTCAGATATTTAATAAATCCCAACCGTTTATATTCACACTAAATAGTTACATCCATGACTCCATGCACTCAAGTCAAATATCTTTTCAAAACTAAAGAAACTTAGCAAGTAACTGTATTGTTTAGCAAATTCACACAGGTAGCCATTTCAGGCCCAGCATTATGGGCGGGCATTAGGGGGCCTGGCCCGTCCAGTTTACGTCCAGTTTAGGTCCAGTGCCCCCCGCCCCCAGTTTCAGATTCTAAATTGATTCAGTACCGTCAGCTTCCAGTTCTAGCGGTAGATGCCCGCACGAATGTCTCAGCACCAACTGTGAATCAAATTTAAAATCAATCTGCGCAAGTGCTGGCTTTTTCTTTTTGACTTGCTGTATTTTTAAGCGTAGTTCACTATTGGACAGTAAATACTTAACAAAGACACAATTGGTCCAAATTAATTTTATTATCCACCAAAACCAGCCAATCAATACTTTGCATCAACAAAAGCAACCAATCCTGTACCTGCAACTGCCTAGAGCCAATCACAGCTCGACTGGAGCACAGACACATTTTTCAACAACAACAAAGCGATACGCGGACAGTTACTAAATTTTGCTCCATTCATATGTAGATTCAGGAGCGAAAGGTTTTGGCTGAAGGTACAAAATGGTGAGTTAGGAGGCATTTTAGAGTGGTATTTAATGAGAGATTGTAGTGGTAGTTCAGTCTCCATCGTACACGGACTGTTCAGTAATTGCTCCGTTCATTCATTAGGCAATGTCCAGATTATAAATAGGGGTTAAAACCCTACAAGTTAATAAAACATTTAAATCGATTTACTAATTAAAAATGCATTGTTTTTCTCTTTATATGGATGTCGTCCTTGTTTTTTATTTTTAAAAAAAATGTTCGGGACTATTTTCTTAGAACGTCTTTACTCAGCGGAAAGGTACCTGACAAATCAGTACAAGTTCAAGGTAAATTTAGGTTTTAAGGTTTTGTTTTGTTTTTTGTAAAGAAAACAATGATAAAATAATTTTCTAATAGAGATAGTGCCCTCTCGATGATGGCTCTACCATATAGTTGACCTTGACTTTCAACTCGGGACGCATAAGTCCCGTCACGGTCAACTATCGCACGACGAGCCATCATCGACTGGCACTATCGCTTAAATATAAAAAAAACCTATGAGAAATTATTAATCAAATCAAATTAAAGTAAAGCAAAGTATAATAATAATAATAATAATAATAATAATAATAATAATAATGTCTTGTTGCTTCTGGTGTTTGGAACCCCCTTCGTAGGGCCGCTTTGTCAGATTGTTTATATAAGAGCGTATGCTTTTTATGTTTAGTATTGAATAGACAGTTGAAAGCATTATATGTACATTCGTTACTTTACAGTAATTTGTTGTGTGTGGGAACCTGTTTATTGCAATCTCTGTAGAGGGCCTGCTCACTGTATGTATTTTTTTCAAATATTGTTACTCAGACACCCCACTGTTGCTAATGCGGTAATAATAATAATTAAAAAAAAAAAAAAACTTTTACGGATAGAACTGTGGTAATTCGTGCTGTGTGGATAGTTCATAATATTGCGGTGTCATATGATTTATTTATTTATTTGTTTGTTTATTGTCATCACTGTGAAGTAAAATAGTAGAGGATACGCGTTAAAATGAGCCTGCCGTAATTTAGTGGATGACCCCACCCACCCTGTCCCAGAGTTCATCCTGCCGCCGGGCCTGAGCCATTTACAACAACACACACTCTTAGCATCTGACCAATCACACATCACTTATTTGCATATTAGAGCCCCGAGACGTAATACTGTATTTGATTTGATAGCGGAGAGATCTTTCAGCGACAAAATTCTATACTTACAAACACATGGATATTGTATTATATTAGATTAAAGAATATTTATTTATTGATACATTCTAGATTTATTTACTGCTATATTTTGATCCACCAGTTACAGTGGATGGGACCCCTGGGCACGGGTCCCATGGGCCTGTGTGTTAATCCGCCACTGCGTAGGAATAATCAAACAGTTCAATTTAATAAAAGTCATTGGAACCTATATATCAGTGTAATTGGAGGATAAGTGCAAGGTTTGTGCTGCAGCTACCTACTTGTTGTTGTTAAATTACAGGATAGATGCAATTTCTCAAACTGTTGTTTATTCTGCATTGTCTTTTTTAACTACATTGCAAGTGGGACTCTTGTCCTACCAGTTAATGTAATTGATTTCTATCGCATTTACTGATTTTACATTGATATTATCCTAAAAGTATATAAAGCTTGGTACCATGAGTTTATAAAAGGTGTCCCATTCCTCTCAACATATTAATGAATCAATCAACACCAAATAAATAAATACACAGTAACCTAAGGCATAACATATCTGGATGCTAAATGAAAAGAAGTAGAATTCGCAGAATGCTTCAAGTGGCAGACAAATTCCCAAAACGTGGCTTAATTGAAAGATTGGCTGCTTTAATAATTGCATTAAATACAAGGATATGTGTGTGCTGGAGCATTTGTTTGTTTTTTTATACCATGGACCTGCCTATAGTGAAATATAGCAAAGAAACTTATCACTATTATAACACATTTATTTTCAGAAAAAAAGAAGGTATCTAAATGATGGATATTGCCGAAATGTTTTTTTTTTTTTTAATCACTCGATCATTCATCCTTGAGCATGACACACTTGAGTGACTATGACTGAAGCATTTGCACTTAATCACCTAATTAGTGAGACAGTTGATTGGACACTGGATATGGAGAGATTTCAGCTGTTGAATTGCAAGCTTGAATAAAAGCAATAAAGAAAATCACAGAACAAAAACAATATGCCACGTCTGTCAAGAGAGCAGCGCCTTCGTGCATTCGGCATGTTGGAGGCTAGACTAGGGCAGTGTACTGTGGTTCGCGGTCTTGGGTGCTCACAGCCAGCAATTTCAAACCTGGACAAACGGGATAACCAGACACACTCTGTCAATGACAGGCCACGAACTGGGAGACCAAGAGTCACAACACCTGCCCAAGATCGACAGATCATTTTGCAGCATCTTCGTGATGTCAATTGTTAATCAGCACAATAAAAAAGTCACTGCACCTGCTCTAAAACAGGGTTTGTAATTTTCAATCACATCTAGTGAATTTTATCCAAATATAAGTGATATGTTTCTTTTGATGCTCAGTATATATATATATATATATATATATATATATATATATTCTTTTTAGCAGCAGTGGGCAGTGGTTTCAGGCCTGTTAATCAGCCAATGGTCACAGCTTCTAATGCCTCTACTACTTGCCAGAAAAAATACCCTTTCCCACTGTGCAGTGGTTTAATTATGTTTCAGCAGACTTTCTTAACTAAGGTAGCCAGAAACACACACAACCTACAGCTTATGTTCCTGTTTGTATGCGTTTCAGAGCTGTGAAATATACATGCCACATTGAGTGTAGCATTTCTAAGCCCTTTAACAAGGTGAAGTGTTACGTGTGTGGGTCGTCACTGAACAATCCTGAGGCAGACACAGAGCATTGGGTCTCGACATGCCGTACAGGCACGCAGATTTAATTAACACAAGTGCTGACACTAGGGTACCAGCAATGGTAACCCTAGTGTCACATTTAATGAAGAAAACAAAACAAAACTAAGCTCAAAATAAAAGTTTGCCACACAAATGCCTCTTCAAACGGCCTCGGCTGGGCAATGCCTTCGTGAGCACCGTCGTGCAGTTGAAGGGTTTTGTAGTAGTTAATCCTGCGGAGCGGACGCTCTCCTCCTTGATGTCAGCAAAGCACAAGCTTTTGCTCGGCGCCCATCTGTATAGCAGTGGCCATGCAACAGCCTCGAGCTGTAGCGCAAACGGTTTTTGAGCTCCACGCAGCCAATCCGGACCTCCCGATCAGCTCAGCGCCGGGCAAACCTAACTGCCCCCTTGGGGGATTTTCTGGCTGGATCATACAGCCAGGTGTATAATAACCTCTACTTGCTTGTATTGTACTGAGCTTCGCATAATGCATTATCAGTGACTTTCCTTAACAATGCAAACTCTTTGTCAAAAATAGATTGTAATTAAGTGTTTTTTTGTAAAATGAAAAAAAAAAAGTCACATGCCTGACATTTAAAATATCATGCATTTTTCTTGCTGAAAAGCAAAGAATTTGTGTGTTAAGAGTTTTTTTTTCTTCCTATTTTTAAATAGTCTAGTTTGTCTAACTAGTGTATGGCGTGTATAAGGGACGGTCCAAGGTACAGCTTTCTCAGTGATTTGTTCCAAACCAGAAACAAGAACGTGACCATCTTCTGCTACAAAGATGAAAATACAGCAGAATTATGTAACTACAGTAGTATTTAATGGGATTACACATGCATCTCTACATTTTGCTGTAGCACACATTCTAATTTAGTTAGAACCCCATGGACTCAATCCTCAAAGCTCTTTACTCCAAGTATTACATTATCACTCAATAATGTCACCAAAAAAATAAGACTTCAGGCATTTCATGTAGGGTCTTACTTGCTTTAGAATTGTATTAAGTGAGCTAATTATGATTTGGAGTAAATACCTTTTAGAATATTTCCCTATGTTTGACATTTTCTGAAAATGTAGTTATCTGCACACTTTTCATTTTTTTATTCCACTTATACAGAGAAAATAAGACAGACTATTCCACATTCTATAAGAACATTACGTTTTAACATTTAGTTTGATCGGCTGCCATGTTGTTTTATTTGTTATAGTGTGCTTCTTTGTTATTTCACGATTCAGTAATTAATAATTCAACATATTAGGTTAATTCACAGTTAGCCTTTGTTGACAGTAAATTATACATGTATCATACTTTACTGTGTAAAGATCTGTCCTGGTATGGTTTTCGATATATATTAAAGGAAGTTTAATGTCCATGATACAGAATGTGATAATATTAGCAGGATATACAACTTGAACTGGGGAAAAAAATTCCCATTCAACAAATTAATGATTATTATTCCTCCAGACAGAGGTTTTATATAATGTGATGTCTGTTCTTTATCATTCAGTATCTGTTATTTATTCTACATGAACTAATTTGCTTTAGTTTAAAAAAAGGCATGTCACAAAGTTAATTACCATGGATTATAGAGTTTGGTTTGCAATGATACCTGAGGCAAAGCTCTGACACTTTTAGTTTCCTAATACATGGTAATACCTGATGTGGAGGGCCTTATTGCTTGTATACTTCAATATTTTCTGAAAGTTATGAGGGAGTGGGCAGGTCGAACCGCTGGCAAGCTCCTCAGACGCGGACTGTCACCAGCACAGTTCCAGTCCCCATGGCTCCGCTGGGTGACCTAAGGCATTGACTACAGGGCACACCAGCAGCAAACAACCGGGCCCACCCGGCAGGCAGAGGGAACGCAGGACATGGCCAGCCCACACACCAGCGTCACATGAGGCGTTTTCAGGGCCACCCCAAACTGCCCCGCCACAGCCTCAGCAGTCCGAGCAGGGCCCCTGAAGGCTGGCGGCCTCAGACCCCCTTTTCGGCACAACAGCTGCAGTACTGGCGCGCTTGCACCTCAGACTCCTGGGTGCTCGCCACCATGCAAAACGGTTACGTGCTTCAGTTCCGCTTGAGACCTCCTCCCTTTTGAGGTATCACAAATACTTTCATGACAGACCCTCTCCAGGCCTCGGTACTTCAGAAGGAAGCAGCCGCCTTGCTGTGCAAGCGAGCCATTCATCTCGTAGACCCCACCTCCCACGGAGAGGGGTACTACTCAAGGTATTTTCTGGTACCCAAAAAAGATGCCGGCTTTCGCCCCATCTTGGACCTGAGGCTCCTCAATGGGTTCTTAAAAGAAAGGAGGTTCCAAATGCTGACGCACCGCCACATTCTCCAGTCCGTCTGGCCGGGTGACTGGCTCACCACCGTGGACTTACGGGACGCATACTTTCACGTTCCCATTCGTCCAGAGCACAGGAAGTATCTCCACTTCTCTTTTCAAAGAAGCGTTTAAGAGTTTGCTGTGCTGCTATTCGGCCTCTCCCTAGCTCCTTGTGCGTTTTCAAAGTGCATGGACGCTATCTTGGCCCCCGTGCGGCTGCAGGGATCTCGACGACTAGTTGATTGTTCCCAGTCACAAGAGGGAGCAATGGCCCATACGGCGGTCGTGACAGAGCATCTGGCGAGGCTGGGCCTCACCATCACCGATGCAAAGAGTCGGCTTACACCAGTGCAGTGCACGACGGACTTGGGGCTCTGGCTGGAATCCAGTACGATGCGCGCGTACCTGTCAGACGACAGAGTTGCAGCTATCCGGGTTGCCTCTCCCTGTTTCAACAGGGATCGCAGGTCACCCCTCCTATTGTGCCAGAAACTATTGGGTTTGATGGCCACAGCCATATCGGCCATTCAGCTGGGTCTGCTTCGCATGTGCCTGCTACAAGCGTGGCTCAATGCATTCCACCTCAACACCAAACGTGACAGACACCGTCGGCTGACTCTGTCTCATGCATGCTCGGCAGCCATACGCTGGTGGAGGACGACCTCTCACCTACGCGAAGGTGTGCGAATGGGAGTAGTGTTGAACCGCCAAGTGATGACGACAGATGTCTCCAACTTGGGTTGTGGGGCGGTCTGGGAAGGAAGAGGAGTACGCGGATCCTGGCCTGACCGCTGGACATCCCTGCACATAAACATGTTGGAGTTGCAAGTGGTCTCCCTTGCTCTCCACCACTTCCTCCCGGTGCTGAACGGTACACATGTGTTGATCCGGATGGATAACACAACAGTGGTGGTGTATGTCAATCACCAGGGTGGCCTACAGTCCCCAGGGTTGCATCACATGGCCTTTAGGCTATTAACATGGGCTCAGAGGTTCTTGCTGTCCCTATGGGCGACGCACATTCCCGAAGTGGTGAACTGGGCAGCGGACCTCCTCTCCAGGAACGGTCCGCATCCGTTAGAGTGGCGACTCCACCCTCAGATATTGGAGCGCATTTGGGAATGGTTCGAGAAGGCGCAGGTCGATCTCTTCGCCTTGGCAGAGATGACGAATTGCCCCTTATGGTACTCCCTCCACCGCTTAGGCTGTCTACTCGGCGTAGACGCCCTAGCGCACGAATGGCCCAAAGCATTTTGTACACTTTCCCGCCTATACCGCAGCTCCCGGCCTTTCTCGAAAAGGTCAAGTTAGAGAAAGCATCAGTTCTCCTAGTGGTCCCCAAGTGGCCCAGGAGAATCTGGTTTTCGACCCTGTGCCAGCTGTTGCATGGCCAGCCCTGGGAGATCCCACTGCGCATGGATCTCCTCACTGAGGCGAAAGGTTCTCTTTGGCACCCGGAACCCGGGCAGGTTCCAGCTATGGGTCTGGCCCCTGAAATGGACCGCTGGTTAGCCCTAGGGCTATCAGATGCAGTTCTAGGTATGTTGCAGAGCGCTAGGGCAGACTCCACTAGGTCCTTGTACACCTATAAGTGGAGGTATCTCCAGGTGCGCATTTTTTGGCTAACCGATTTTTTAAAGGCGCTCAGCGATTACACCCTCCCAGGAGGACTGCTCCCCGAATGGAGCCTTAACCCTTTGCGGTCCATTTATTCAGCGCATCTCAGGCACGTCAGGTCCAATTTATTTTCACACGCGCAGTTTATTTTAGACACGCTGTTTAAAAGTATTTTTTTCCCCCAGTAAAACAGGTTTAAAAGGCACTGCATATCAATAGGACACTCAGTACTGCATCTCCAGCCCCGCCCCACCCCTTGTTCGCTGTATTTTTCACAAACCTCTTCATAGTCGTGTATACCAATGAGTCATCTCCTGATCACTCATTTTATCACCAAACTCCTCAATAATGTGATCCAAGTCATTATTTTATTACTATAACATCTCAAAAACTTCTGCAAATGTCTGTGATATTCTTTGAACGCTGGATGCAGAAGCAGCTATCTTGTTTGTTTACGTCCGTGTTATCTCTGTGGTGCCAGGGCTATGTGTATTGCTCAGATCTGCCCCTTTTTTTCGGCTTCTCTCGGCTCCTATCGGTCTCACTCGGCCATTGAATGGTGCTAGAGTCCCCCCAGATGTTTACAAAAACAGCAATACACGTACATATATTGCACTCTAAAGGTTGATTTAAAAAAAAAAAAAAAAAAAAAAATTTTTTACTCTGACAGCGGTAGTGAAACGTTATATACAAGTACATTAAATGTAAAACTTATTCAAACAAGTGAAGAACTGTGTTTTATTGGTATGCACATACATATCAGTTTATTGCTTTCACTTTTTTTTTTAAATGTCAAAAAAGGAAACACTATAAACTGAATTCAGTACTGTAAACAAGTTTCAATACTATTCTCAAAACGGCAGGCTGTATTCCATAGTGCTTTTGGTGTCACGGGTAGGATTGACAGCAGTAACCAAACAGTTAATTATAACAAAATACTTTGTTATAATTAACTTGGACCTTTGTGGCCAAATTAGAACTATTAATAGCCCTGCACAGGTAATCCTTGATCCCCAGGGGTCCGTAAATACACAATGGACAGTTTAAAATTAATAAAACAAACTTTATTAATTCTCCATGGGGTAAAAATGATTTTTTTTTTTTTTTAAGCACACACGAGGAATACTCCCACACAATAATACCATAAAAATGAACAGAGGAGTTCCCCTCGTGTGGGTAAAAGCACACACAATAAACAGAAAAGAAAAAAAAAACATCCAAGAATAAAAATACAGTCCACAGTTAGCTGCCAAAAAGGCTGCAAAAGAAAAAGATGGAGAACATCAAGCTCTACAGTCACCACCACCCAGAATAAATGTCCTCCAGGAGGCGCTGGACCCGTCAGGCGATGTCTCCTACTCCACCGTCAAACCTGGAGGGGAGATCCCAGGAAACCTGGGAAAGGACACAGACTGACTTTCAGGGACAAGGAATACAGGTAATTAAATCAGAATCGCTGTAGTACAGCCCAGTTGTTTTACTTCCCTTTGGCCTGTCTGACTCCTTCGTGTCTCCACCTCTCTCTCACAGCCTAGATGAGTCCGTGTCACGGCTGCCCCCCTGGATACTGTAACCGGTAAGTACTTCCAAACATCAGCTGCCCCAGCGGTGCCTTGAAACAATGCACACGGAACAACTCAATGGAGAGTAAGTATTTGTTGTAAATTGCTCTTCTGTAGCTAACTAACCAGAAACAGACTTTCAAAAGAATGAAAAGAAACCTTACTCCCCTTCGTGATCTTCCCAGGTTTTGGCCAGCACTCGCAAACTGGCCTCCTCCGGGGCCCGAGCAGCCTCTGCTTAAGGAATGGATTTACTGCGTGCCCAGGCAAGTAACTCGGAAATGTTCAGCCTTCCAACAATAGCCGTATCACTGCCTCTCTTCCTCTCCTTCTAGCTAGCATCCCCCTTAGGCCAACTCACCTGATTCAAGTGCAAAGTGAAAGAAAAAAACAAAAAAACACTGCAGCAAAACTAGAAAATGTACACAGGCTCACCCCGGCACAAACCATAATGTAAGCCAAGGGAGAGCACAGTTTAATAACAAAAATAGCCTGCGTTAACCACACTACTGTAGTCATAAGTCTGTTCTTCCTTCTTACTGATAGCTATACGCAGTACAGAGCCAACATGAGGTGTAATTCAAAAATAGAGTGAGGTACCGTAGCCAATATAAGTGGGAAAAAAAGAACAGTCCCAATACAAACAAAACACAAAATCCAGTACAGTACCTGAGCTCTTCCTTCAACCCCTTCTGAATCCTTCTTTCCAAAAGTAATTCCAACACAACACCGTTCCACATCAACTCGCAATGCACTGTCTCGCACTTCCAGTAAAGAAAGACCCACCCCTTCCTGGTTCTCCAGCCTCCACTTTTATACTCCCCTTCCTAACCACTCGCCAGTCTTGCTCTGTGCTCAGCCTTGGTGAGTGTGCAGTGGCAGAAACAAATAGTGCAACAAAGAAAAAACAAGTGAGTGTTTCGGTGCAGCAGATTCACTCGTGCAGGAAACACACAGTGAAGCAAAAAACAAACACACAGTGAAACAAAGTAAACAAGGTTTGTCACCTGTGACATTGGTCCTACAGTTTTATGCTTACATTTGTGTGGCTATTTCCCCCAAAACAACAACGAACATAGTTTATGACGTTTGAAATTAAATACTGATAATCGATAATACAGTATCACGTCTTTCTTAATAGCTTGTCTAACTAGGGATCCACCTGTAATTCATAACTTAAGTTTATCAATAAATTCACAGTTACTATTTTAACTGTCTTATCTCTTCATACAACGTTTTTTACTGAATTAAAAAAAAAAAAATCTGGTATTGTTCAATATTGAAGATTATATAACATGGCTAGGCAAAGATCTGCATGCAGCTACCAATAATTACTTGGCACGAAACCCCGCACAAGCAGAACTAAGAACTTGAACTTGATACAGATGTGGAAGCGACTGTAAATGTAAATCAGTACTAGGATAGAAACAAAAATCATATCCATCTTCCCACAGAATATAATGAGTAAAAGTTAAATAAATTAATATTTTATGGTTTTTTACATTTGCTTTTGTAATTTCTAAATATTGTGTATATAAATCAGTGAACAAACCCAAAATTGAGAAGAACGGTAGTTGCTTGTACAAGTTAGAAAAACTTGTTGGAAACTACAGAGACTCTCTATACAACTCCAAGCGTTTTGCTGTTTTCACCATGTTCCAGCGGCAAAACTAAATCACTTAGAATTACCATCTGTACCACTACCAAAAGTTAGAAACTTTCTTACATCAAATGTGAAAAAAAGAGATATAAGTCGTTAAACTAAGGTAAAATTGTCTCTCTTTCTTCTTCCTTCTCTTCCGTTTCTTACTTTAATAGTGTGTAGCGACTTTTCAAACAGAAAAGCTAAATAACTGGACATCTACCAATCATGTGATTCCACATGTTGGTCCATGTCAAAATAAACCAAGGAACGCAAGCAGTTTGATATCCACACCATTTATATTAAACAATTTATTTATGTTTTAAAACAGCACATATCGCAGGGAAAAAAAAAATGACCGTGGTTTGAACTTGCAACATGATGTCCTTGAAAAGCACATGACCTTATCCCGCTGCGCCACTGCGCAGTTGTTGAAATTGGTTTAGTTTTTAAGCTTACATCCATGTCTGACCAGCTTTCGCTGAAAACCTGAATGCTGCTAGATTCTAGAAATTTTCTATTTCCTGTTTGAAAATTTCCAGTTTCCTGTTTGTTTGGTAGATACCATAGAATGGAATTGTACACAAGAGTGACATGTAGCATCCTTGTATAAATCTCTGATAAATTGTAGTTACTCGTTTAATTAGAAATAAATAAAGGAATAATTTATTAGGTAGAAATAAATCAATGATTTAAATAAATGCATAGAGGAATAAATATATTTAGAAATAAATATTTTCAAATAAATAAATATAGAAATGTATGTGCTCCTGACCGGAGGGTTGCGAGTTCATTCCCCATCGTGTTGCCGATTGCAGATGAAAAGATGTAATGTGCATTCAGAAAGGAATACCATTTAATCGTCCTTATTATAAATCACATACCGTGACCCAAGTAAAAAATCCCCAGCTATGACCAGCAAAGAAAAAAGCCGACATAAAGTGCTCAGAGAAGTTATCTAATTAAATTCAAAGACACCTTCTCATTATTATTGTTTGGTACTGAAAACATACATACATTTAAAACTTTGCATATGATTAGTATCAAATTAGCTTTATTATTATGATTACTTATTTCTTAGCAGACACCCTTATCCAGAGCGACTTACAAGATATCACATTATACAGGTATCACATTATTTTTTACATACAAATTACCCATTTATACAGTTGGGTTTTTACTGGAGCAATCTAGGTAAAGTACATTGCTCAAGGGTACAGCAGCAGTGTCCCCCACCTGGGATTAAACCCACGACCCTCCCGTCAAGAGTCCAGAGCCCTAACCACTACTCCACACTGCTGCCCGGGGGGCTTATTTGTATCCTAATAGGGAGCTCAAAGCAACCCACGAACACATATGAGTGATTCGGCGGGGCTGACGGACCACCCTGTACTAGTGTATGAACTATCCTTAAGAGCACAGAAAATATAAACCATGTTCACAGCGCTGTATGGTGCATAACCGTAGAACTGTATAAGAACAATAACTGCAGAAAGATGGACACACACATATGGATGTGTCACAAAGACGGCCGGAGTGGGTGGCGTCAGACCAGAAGCAGGAAATAAACAGACAGAGAGGTGTGGTTTGGTGAAGCTGAGCGAATGCTTTCGCTCAGCGTTTAGTAAACAGAACAGAAAATAAAAGGTTTGAAACACAAAAACACAGGACACGGCACTTGCGCCAAAATAAAAAGACAAACAAAACGAACTATACCGACACAACACGGTGAGCAGATTTTAACTACTACTACTACTATTATTATTATTATTATTATTATTATTATTATTATTATTATTATTATTATTATTATTATTACCTCCGTCTCCAATCCCGTTCTCCACTCACTGAACACCCAACCCCGAGTGACAGAAACGTGCATCTATATATACTGTTGTGCTGGGATTCAATTACTAATTAATTATTCACTTGAATCCCAGCACGTGAATTAATTCTGTGCAACCCCGTGCTCACATACTACCTTTAACCAGCACGTGAAGTGATTTGTGCCCTCCTCGTGCCTAAATACAAATATACAATTTAAATCACACGTGAAACACAGACCCGTTTATATCCCGTGTACCAATCTCTATACACCAACATTAACACACGCACGCAACATACAACACATAATATGCACACAGGGGCGGGGCACATTGCCACAGGATGATATATATCATAATTAATAAAGTGCCACGTCAATCACATTGAAACTGGAAAATGAATGATTACCATGCACAGGCATGATGGAAAATATTGTAAAGTGACTGCATCTGTATTTGTCACCTTTTTTTATAACTCTTTTGTCCAAAATCCACGGCCAAACATATATTTAAGAAAAATAAAACCGTGCTTAGTTCTTCTCAGTGCTGTAAAGGAGCGGGCCGGAAATGTCCGCTCCAGCAACTACCCCGCTCCGCTCCGCTCCCCCGCTCCATATACAATTGGCTCGCTATGCTCCGCTCACACTCTATGGGTGTTCCTGCGCGTGAGACTGACAGCTGAGACCTCAGTCAGAACTGTGGCACAAGCAGGGGGGCGTGGCCACTGTACAGCATGTTCTTTGTGTGTGTGTGTGTGTGTGTGTGTTCTGTGATTGGTTGTTTATGTTCTGTTAATGTTCGTTGTTAGGCACATTGGACCTGCATGGCAGTGCTAGTAGCCTTCATCCTAGCCCGCAAAAGGACGCTCACAGAATTGTTCCCATAAAGCGCACCGTCGGGTCTGTGATTTTTCATGCGAAAAGCATCTGAGAGTAGAAATAACTGTATGGGGGGGCTCTTGTTGACTGATGGACAATAATAATGTATCGGTTCATGTTTATCTGTTCAATCTATCTGTTCAACTCCACCAAACAGGGGCATTTACCCACTTTTTTATTTACCACTACACCACTGACTGTTTTTACTTGTTTACAATAACAAATAGTAGATTAACAGCAAAAATGAGCTGATTTACTTTTAAATTATTGATGCCAGCAGCTTTGCTCGCCTTAAAAAATTCCCAGCTCGCTGCGCTCGTCTTAAATAATTCCCACCTCGCTTCGCTCACCTTAAAAAAAATTCCCGGGTTGCTGAATTCACCAGCTACTCACTACTATTCTCTCCTAGCAGAACTTTTCATCTCTGATTCCATTACAGCACACCATGCTGGTGCGGCGTGCTGCTCTTTCACTTTTCTATAAGGCACATGAGACGCACTGTTATCACTGATTTTATTAATCGCTATTTAAATAATTGCAAAAGAGAAGTTATAAATATATTTATTTCACGCCTCCACCTGCTGTTTTAATTGCATTTGGATCATTCCAGACACCACCTGATATGTGAGAGCAACAAACTCAGCAATGCATTATCCAGCATTGGTTAAAAAAATAAATGAAACAGACATATTTGTTATATTTGCCTTGGATAAAGGCGTCTGCTAAATAAACAAATAATAATAATAAATAATAATATAAGGTAGGCTATGTTAGGTGGATGACAGAGTCCTAATATTGTGAATGAGGCTCTTTTGATAAAAAATAAATGAATAGGTAATAGTAATAGTTCCCTACTTATTTTGAATATTAACTTTTAAATATTTAGCCGTGCTGTTTTGAGAATAGGCCTATACAGTGTATATCTTAGTGGTAATATATTTGTTTTAATTAGTCATGGCCCCAAAGGAATCGGTATACTCTCATTTAGCCCAGAGAAAAATATTCTTGATAACACAGTAACCTGCAATGCCTGGCTTGTTTTGTTGGATGTTGTGGGAAAGTTTGCAAGAAAGTGGAACTTATTTTCATTCCTTCTTCACTAAGCTGGGAGCTTCGTTGGATTGAAGTGAAGGACAATTTATGAATTATATTGAAACTGTGGAGATTCTGGGGAGACTTCAGGGATTTTCTGGATTCTACCAATTTTATGTCAAGCAGCTACATACAGTAAGTTCAAATATTACTTACTGTGTTCGATTTTATTCTGATATTGATAGGTTATATATTTAAAACAAGACAATTTTACCAGCAAAGCATTTTGTTAACTTTGCATTTACTATAAGTCTGCATTATTAATGTATTCTATTGTGAATTTGTGATAGTGTAATCTAGCACTGCAGAAGCGCAAATATTTGTTGACGGAAAAATGTACCCATTTCTGTTGTTTTACACGTTTTATTGCAAACGGTGCCAATAAGCACAGTCGGGACATCAGATGTTATCCATTTAAAGTACAATTGCATGCATTATGCTGCTTCTGTAATTAGAAGTAGACCCCAAAGAGCTTTTCTTTCAGTTTACGGTGTGCACAATTCTACAAACTGACACATGTGCTTTTAGGCATTAATATACTGTATACGTATTTTATTTAGTTCCAATCCATATACTGTATTAAACCAAAATCATGAAATTGCTGTTAATATATCAATGCAACTGCCTTATCGATATAAACAATTTAAACATGTTTAAACAGGAAAGCATGCATAACAGTTGCAGTTTTTTTTATTACTGCATTGATCATTAATACATTAACAAAAAAAAACAAAAAACATCAAAGTCACAGCATGCATTATATTTGGGCCGGGACATTTCAATTTAAGCAGAGTGTGACATTAACAGAATTGACATTAAATTAGACTGTATTATGGCTACATCTGTCTTCTTTTCATACATTTACAATGTAAAACCACAGAATCAGCATCGCAATGAGCCACAGGCCAGACCCCAACAGCAGCAGGAACAATGCCATTGGGACCAACAGCTAAACAAACAAACTCAACAACAGAAAAATTACATGTCATTTGTTCACAATCAGCCAGATCTTCAGGAAACACTGAGCAAACTGCCCCCGCCAAACAAAGTCTTGCCAGATGACAACTCCACATTCTGGTACGCAGTGCACCAACAAAGTCCAAAACTGTTTGGGAAGACATTGTAGATGTCAATAAAGTTGATAATGCTTCACAGAAGTTGAAGGAAGTCAATCATCAACTGTCACTTCCCATACACTTACCTTGCATTCTCATAATCCCTTGTACTGGTTGCCATTATTGGTCTTGTTCATCATCTTCATTGCTGGAAATATATTGCTTCATGCTCTTTGAGGTATTCTTGTATATATGGGCTAAATGCCTGTCCATGTGTGCCCTGATCTACCTGTGCCTTACCTTCATGTTGTCCGTATGTCATCCTAAAGCATACTTGTCTGCGCCTGTGATGATGCCTCTCGCATTCCCTGTCTGTCTTTCTCTCTGTAGTAGTGCTTGTAAGGATAACCAAGAACACTTCAGTCTATGTTGAGCACTTTCCTTGGCACACATGTGTCTCAGCATCTTTATTCTGGTTACAACCCAGCTAAGGGAATGGTCACAATCCACTTGAAGTTGTACAAAGAGCATTTCAATGTAAAGTGGAGCGTTCAAAAAAAGAAGCCAAGTTAGAACAACAATTGTGTCAATCTTGGGCCCCAGCACCTTTCCAATTGTGTCTATTTGCTTGATGCTTGACAAGGTTGCCCCAATTGCTTCTCCTAACTTGGGCTTTTGTGTTTGATATCACCACTTTAAACGGCTGTTGGGTTTTTCTAACTTTTTACATTGTTTTTGTTATAGATAAAACCTACAGTAATTATGAGTTGTTTTTCCTCTACTATAAATTGTCCCACCTAAGCAAATTAAACTGAATAATAGTTCAGTTGAAATGCAACTGCATTTTCTTCCTGTTTGAAATTTCTTTTTTTAATACAAAAAGAACTGTAATTATTATTAAGAACTTAACCTCTCTAATATACTACATTTGTATTGGTTTATTAGGTCACTCTGTGTACTGTGTAAAATGGCTGTTTTATATGACCTTGTATTTGGAGTCTTCTGCAGTATCTGTTTTACATCTTGTGCCATTTTACCAATGTGAAGAGGTTTTTGAATAAAACTGTATCCAGCTCTGTATGGTTCATAAAGAACACCACATGTGTCAGGGCCATTGTCTTGTTAAAGTGTTTTATTATTATTATTATTATTATTTATTTCTTAGCAGACGCCCTTATCCAGGGCGACTTACAATCGTAAGCAAATAGGCAACTGTAAGTGTTATATTTGTAAAATGCATAATTAAGCAAAAGCATGGTATTAACTTGTTTGTGTGAGCTGTTGAAACTTGCACCACAAAAGAAAATAACACTGTGACACACTGAAGTTAAACACCATTCAGTTGCTGGCAGATGTAGATCTGCTCACACCACTGGTTTAGTACATTTCACAGGTTGTCTAGGAATCTGTGCACCACTCAAATGATAGTAGAGGACTTGGCTTTGGTTTATCTGAATTTTTCACATGGAGCGCTTCAACAAGTTCCTGTGGGCATTCCGCCAGCTTGCATTTAAATGCTTTGCAGCTGTGAATTTGTTGGCCAGCTTACACCCTTCAACCTGAATCAAATATAAATGAATATGTATGATTTTACCTGCAGTGTGTGTAACTTTTCTCAACCTGTATAAGGTGACCAGTATTTTGAATAAAAAAAGGTTGATAACCAAAATATATATTGTGACAGAGATCGAATGATTCTTGGTGTTAGATCTCCCTCTCGACCTGTGAGGGCACAGTGCAAGAGGAACAGAGTACCCTTAATTAAATGGCACGACAATTTATTCCGTAGGGTAGATGGAAGTCGGTCATTTAGGAAAGGGGCGGAGCTACGGCACCCAAGCTCATTGACCCGGATGGTAAGCGGCGTGGCATCCGAGGACTGGAGGAGCGGATGCGCTCGTTAACCTCGGGGTCATGGGCGAGGGTATAAATAGGGGGCATGGCTTGAGTGATCTGTTCCTTTGTAGATGGTTAGCAAACAAACCTAGAAGGAGCCCGTGAACTGTGAAATAAGAAACCGTGAGTGTTCTGTGTATTCGTCTGTCTCGTAACACTGTTTGTTTTGTGTTGTTTGTCGTTAAAAGAATACTAGCACGATCCGGAACTGTAGCCGCCGGCCAGCATTAAACCCGGACATCAGCACTCACCTTTTTCACTTCACCACTTTGCCACACGTGGTTTTAGAAGTGGGATATGGATTACGTAGCACTTCTCGGGCCCGCTGGTGCAGCTGGACAGCAGACGGGAGGTGGAGGAGAGATGGAGAGAGGAGAGGTACACCGCGCTGATCGAGAGGGTCAGGCTGGCGATACCTCCCACAGCGTCAGCAGAACGCGGCTTGATAGCACCCAAGGCGAGGACGCACAAAATGACGGCGGAAGATGACCCAGAAGCATACCTGGTGGCATTTGAGTGGTTGGCTACCACCGCATCATGGCCCCGACAGTTCTGGGCAAGCCAGCTAGGACCCTGCCTGATTGGGGAAGCACAGGCAGCATACCAGGCGATGGGGGATGACGACGCCGCTCAATATGACCTGGTAAAACTGGCTATTCTCCGCCGTCTCAATATTACGGAGGAAATGCACCGAGTGAGGTTCAGGGAGTACAGGAGGTCCCGAACATACGCCCCAGGGTGGTCGCACAGAAACTCTGTGACCACATGATACACTGGCTCACCCCGGCGCTAAAAACAACCGCACAGATGGGTGAGGCCATCGTTATCGAGCAGTTTTGTCATGTGGTCGGCGCCGAGACCCAAGCATGGATACGGCGCCACAACCCCGACACCCTGGACCAGGCAGTAAAGCTCGCCGAGGACTTCGAGGACTCCCTGGTATCAGCCCAGACTATGCTACTCACCCTGCCACCTCAACGGAGCAGCCGAGCCCCACCTCCTCTCTCTGCTCCACCAACCCCACCACCGGGACCGGGTCAATGACCTCCTAGAGCACCGACCCCAATGGGTGACCTTGCCTCCTCCGGAGACCAAGGTTGGCCCCCAGCTGGGGTAGAGGTGCTACCCCTGCCCCGTTGCCATACCAGCAGCGGGACAGACCATTAACTACTGTGCCCTCCTTTCCCCCAACCTGTTTTAGGTGCCGCCAGCCGGGTCACCAGGCTAGGTCATGCCCATTTGCGATGGAGTGCGACGTGGCCGTGTGCAATCTGGCATCTGAAGCGGGTAAGCGAGGGAAAAATGGTCGGGAGGGGCCTTGTATTGTTAATGTGATTTGGGGAAATGTGAAAACCCATGCATTAGTGGACACAGGGTGTGGTCAGACCTTAATTAGAGCATCTCTCTTAGGCGGTATGGTGTGGCAGCCACAAGGTCAGGTGGGGATCTCCTGTATCCATGGAGACACGGCAACATAACCCACAGTTAAAGCATATTTATCGGTCGGTCCGATTGAACGTCACCTGGTAGTTGGGGTGGCGGAAAGGCTACCACATCCAGTTATTCTGGGTCGAGACTGGCCCAGCTATAAAGATTTGGTGAAATTAAGGGCAGTCCCGGCCATACACGCAAATGTGGCAGAAAAAGCAGAAAGGGAAATGATTGGTAATGTTTTTCCCTTTCAAACGGAAATGTTTTCTCCTCTGTTCCGGCCGAGAAAAACAAATAAAGAGAGAAGGTTGCGGAAATGGGAGGGAGCATTAATGAGACAAGGCTGGGGGCTGGTGGGACCCTGCTACAATGGTGACAAACGCCAGTCAAAGGGGGTCGGAACGCAGTGTGACCGAGAGGGCGAGGTTACTGGGCCATCAAGGGCAGATGTTACTCCCGCCCCTCTCAATATACCGGACATGTGGCACTCAAGCGCGGACATAGTGTGGGGCCAACATAACGACCCCTCACTAGTGCACACTTGGGGACAGGTCCGGTCTATTGAAGGTAAGGATGTTGAAGGCACTGGGGCGCTAGTATTTCCACATTTCATTATCAAGGGGCAATTACTGTATAGGGTAAACCTTGCCACGGGCACAGGACAGCCTGTAACACAATTATTGGTTCCCCTGTCTTGTCGACTGGAGGTCATGAGGCTGGCGCATGATATCCCTTTTGCGGGGCACCTCGGAGCTGACAAGACAAGGGAGCGAATATTGGCTCGATTTTATTGGGTAGGACTTCATAAAGATGTGTTGAAATATGTAGCCACATGCCCAGACTGCCAGCGAGTAGCGCCGGGTCGAGTGCGCCCCGCCCCTTTGGTTCCACTGCCGATTATTTCCACCCCCTTTGAACGCATTGCAATGGACATAGTCGGCCCTTTGCTACCTTCTGACTCCGGGTATACCCATATATTAGTGGTGGTAGATTACGCAACACGATACCCGGAGGCAGTTCCATTGAGGTCCACTAGTGCCGCTGCGATAGCCAAAGAGCTAGTGCAGATTATGGCTAGAGTAGGGATCCCCAAGGAGATATTGACTGATCATGGAACTAATTTCTTGTCAAATACGCTACAGCAGGTATATAAACTACTAAAAATACGTCCCATCAGAACGTCGGTTTATCATCCACAGACGGACGGATTGGTGGAACGTTTCAATCAGACTCTAAAGGCGATGCTGAGACGATTTGTAAATCAAGAGCAAAAACATTGGGCATCGCTTCTTCCCTACCTCCTTTTCGCAGTGAGAGAGGTGCCGCAGAGTTCGACAGGGTTCTCCCCCTTCGAGCTCTTGTACGGCCGACAGCCTCGCGGCATTCTCGATCTGTTGAGAGAGGGGTGGGAGGAGCACAAAGGCTCGTCCAAAAATGTAGTGCAGCATGTGCTCCTACTTAGAGATCGCCTAGATTTGGTCGGTCGTTTGGCCCAAGACAATCTCAAATCGGCTCAGCATCGACAACAGCAGCATTACAATCAAAATGCATTAATCCGAACCTTTCGGCCGGGAGACAAGGTAATGCTGCTACTTCCCTCATCAGAATCCAAACTATGTGCTAAATGGCAAGGGCCATATGAAATGATTCGGGCTATAGGAAAGATGAATTACGAAATTAGCCCGATCGCCGTAACGAAAAAGAAATTTATCACATAAATTTATTAAAGCCCTGGCAGGCAAGAGAGGTTTTATTCATAGCCCCAGGCAATATAGAGGATGATTTGGGGCCCGAGCTAAAACCCTCTGGCACAAAGAACATTTCGATGGGGGAACAGTTACTTCCTGATCAGCAACGTGAACTACGCATGTTAATTGAGGAATTTAGCGATGTTTTTTCTAACACGCCCGGTAGAACTAACCTTGCTGAATATGACATTATCTCTCCCCCAGGTGTCACAGTGCGAGAGAGACCTTATCAGATCCCGGAAAGTCAACGGAGTGGCGTTCGCAAAGAGGTATGGGACATGCTCGAACTTGGGGTGATTGAGCCTTCCAGGAGCGAGTGGTGCAGTCCAATTGTGATAGTGGCCAAAAAGGACGGCACCAACCGCTTCTGCGTTGATTTCCGCAAGGTAAACGCTATTGCCAAGTTTGATGCGTATCCCATGCATCGGGTCGACGAGCTTCTAGATAGACTGGGGACTGCAAGGTTTATTTCCACTCTGGACCTGAAGAAGGGATATTGGCAGATCCCGTTAACTCGTAGTTCTAGAGAGAAAACTGCATTTTCAACACCAGAGGGGCTGTTTCATTTTACAACCATGCCATTTGGGTTACATGGTGCACCTGCTGCCTTCCAGAGATTGATGGACCAGGTTTTACACCCACATCGTGAATATGCGGCAGCGTATATTGATGATGTGGTTATTTACAGCTCCACCTGGCGAGAGCATTTGGCCAGGATCACAGCCGTCCTTCAGTCTCTAAGGGCAGCCCAGCTGACAGCTAACTTGCGAAAATGTGCGTTTGCCAAAAAAGAGACACAATATTTGGGATTTATAATGGGGAATGGCAGGGTGAAACCCGTTGTCTCCAAGGTCCAGGCCTTGGTGGACGCGGCAATCCACAAAACCAAGGCTCAGGTGAGGTCTCTACTGGGGTTAGCCGGTTATTACCGCCGCTTTATCCCCGGGTATGCCACCGTGGTTAATCCCTTAGTTGACCTCACCAGAAAGAGCGCACAAAATTCAATTAAATGGTCAGAAGAATGGCAGGGGGCGTTTGATATTGTTAAGCAGAGACTTTGCCAGGCCCCCGCGCTCATCACTCCAGACTTCACCAAGAGATTCATCCTCCACACCGATGCTTCGGATGTCGGTTTGGGTGCAGTCCTGTCCCAAATGGTAGGCGGAGTAGAACATCCTGTTCTGTACATAAGTAAAAAAATGCTCCCTCGGGAGCGCAACTACTCCGTGGTCGAAAAAGAGTGTTTGGCCATCAAATGGGCTACTCACTCTTTGACATACTACCTGCTGTGACACTCATTTGATCTTGTCACTGACCACGCCCCACTCAAGTGGTTAAGCACAGTGAAAGACAGCAATGCCCGGATAACTAGGTGTTATATGGCATTACAGCCCTTCATGTACCACATGGTACACCGTGCAGGGAAAGACCACCAAAATGCGGATTATTTTTCCCGGGAGGGGGGAGTAATGGGAAAGGTAGATTCAGCCGAGTGTTCCTTTGGCTCCACTCTGAGCGGTGGGATATGTGACAGAGATCGAATGATTCTTGGTGTTAGATCTCCCTCTCGACCTGTGAGGGCACGGTGCAAGAGGAACAGAGTACACTTAATTAAATGGCATGACAATTTATTCTGTAGGGTAGATGGAAGTTGGTCATTTAGGAAAGGGGCGGAGCTACGGCACCCAAGCTCATTGACCCAGATGGTAAGCGGCGTGGCATTCGAGGACTGGAGGAGCGGATGCGCTCGTTAACCTCGGGGTCATGGGTGAGGGTATAAATAGGGGGCATGGCTTGAGTGATCTGTTCCTTTATAGATGGTTAGCAAACAAACCTAGAAGGAGCCCGTGAACTGTGAAATAAGAAACCGTGAGTGTTCTGTGTATTCGTCTGTCTCGTAACACTGTTTGTTTTGTGTTGTTTGTCGTTAAAAGAATACTAGCACGATCCGGAACTGTAGCCGCCGGCCAGCATTAAACCTGGACATCAGCACTCACCTTTTTCACTTCAGAACTGTCTTTGCACCACGAGCACTTAATTCACGCACTGTAGGAACTGTGTCTGTGTTTGTGTTTTGTGTGGGTGAGGAAAGACGGGACTTTTTGGTTATGGTCAAACCCGTGGGATTTTACAAGCGGAGTGATACACGCCGCTGTACCACTTCCATCGTTATTATTGTTTACAGGTTGTTGCCACAAGGTTCTGGACATTATAAACATTAATAAACACCCTTGCACCTGTACAATACGTTGTCTGTGTGATTACTCCGCTCTGCACTGCACTCACCTGCACGTATTCACCACTTTGCCACAATATCTACTGTACATACTGTTAAAGAATTTTTGAATCAGCATTTTTAGTTTTAAAATGGAAACACCTCAGATCTAAGCCTCTTTACATTGCTGTCATTGTACAGAATGTACAATAAGCAACTCTCAAAACTATTTATAAGATTAGGTCATTTTATCTATCTATATACCAACTATCTAGTACCCGAGTCCATTTGTGCCATAATTCACCAAATACCAAAGGGTTAAATGTCTCTTTCAAAATAGATACTGAAAATATTTGTATAGTCAAACCTCAGAGTTATGAACACCAAACTTACGAACTGACCGGTCTATCAAATACCCCACTTTTAGCCGAAAGTATGCAATCACTCAGTCAAGTGTACAATGCAACTAGATAGGCACTCCTATAAGCGGCGTGCTGAATATGGAGAAGGTAAAACTACTGTACCAACAAATGTATCCAGACAAAGGGGAGGCAGATTTCAATGCAAGTATGGGCAATTTTACCAGGAATATTTTAGTTTTAAACAAAGCACAGGTTTTCTTTCTCAAGCCAAAGGAGGCTGAATAACTGAGCAAGCTGCATGAATGCATTTTGTTTAAAAACAAGCACAACGTTAACCCAGGTTTTCATGGACGTTTAAATCTGTGGTAACTTAAATTTTTCCATTTATAGTACTGTTTCGAAGACTTTAGAACCATAACAATATGAGTATTGAATTACTGTACTGTATCCTGTGTGAACGATTGTTCTGTTTTTGGTAAGGAACACCAGAACTGGCAGTATGAAAGGTGACACTGGAGACAGATGTACCTTTGAAAAGTAGGCCGTTTTTATTATTTCTTTTTTTTAAATTGTTCAAACAGAACAAACACTTCATAAAAAGAAAATCAACAAAAGAAAACCTGCCCACTTGGGCCCTAACTAAACTTCTTGAGGGCCCTATGCTACTCTCAGTGCAAGTAAAAACACAATAATAAACAAAAGTCCAGTCCAGGTTTTCCCGCTGTCCACCGGGTTAATTAAGGTCACCTCTTTGAAGTCTCCAGACACAGACCCACACAAGGTAAGTACCACGTTCACAAGTAATTTTGTAATCCACAAGTGATTTGATTGTAACTGTTGTTTATTCCTTTTCCAGGTAAGTATTGCTGGGTTTTTGTTCTCAAACTGAAATACGGTAGCTGTCTTGTGCCGTCTGTAGAAATTAAAAAGGGTCTTGTTGTTTTACCTGTTTTGTATGTAAAAAGTTGCAGATTATGGAAGTTTGACATTTCTGTGTTTCTCACTGTCAATACCAATCTTGTGTGTGTACTGTATATAAAAGATATATATAAACAAATATGGTATCTGTAAACAATAACGTTATATGTAATACATTATGCATTTTTAATATCATTTATTCCAGACATAACAGCACAAGCCACAGAGCAACAACATTCATGAAAACTTTAGTGATCATTTACTTTCAACTTTCAAGTTCTGAAATCCAAAAATAAATATAAAAAATAGGTTACTTTGAAATCGGCGGAATCGTTTATAAACAGGTAGGTCGCATAGTTAATACATTAAGCATTAATTAGTTAAAGATTGTTTTAGCTGCGCATGTCAAAGACGTTTTTAATGAAAACAAACTAGATCTGATTATACACATCACAAAGAAATCATGCCGTCCTGTCAAAAAAGTTAGTAAATGACAGCAAAATGCAGCCGACAACTGCTGCACGTGCACATCACTCGTATTTTACCACAGACTGTGGGACGATCTCATTTTACGCATGCGCAATGCACCAGGGGATACAGGTTTCTGAGGGGGTACAGGTTTCTGAGGGGGTACTAAATTGCTTACAACACCTGTTAACTCACGATGTAACTCAGAAATGACGTCAGATAAAAAAAAAAACTTCCACCAACGGGCCGTTCACATAAATTCCTCTTGCCTTTGAATTCTAAACATTGTAGATGCGTGTGTCATACAGAATCATACAAATAAGATGGAGTGAAAAACCTGAAATAGCAATTTAGACAACAGCTAATAACAGATATCAGGCTTAAAGAGCATTGAAAACAAGCAAGAAACAAAGGAGGTCTTTAGAGTTGATTTGAA
This sequence comes from Huso huso, assembly GCA_036884735.1. Classification (NCBI taxonomy): domain Eukaryota; kingdom Metazoa; phylum Chordata; class Actinopteri; order Acipenseriformes; family Acipenseridae; genus Huso; species Huso huso. Next base: position 78,797,328 of record CM072663.1, on the reverse strand, counting down.
GCGAGCGACTGTGGGATGTGCAAACACTAAAGCTGGGAGAGAGTTCCAGAGAGTCGGGGCCATGAAGCTAAAAGAGTGCTCCCCGAGTGTGGTGCACTTTTGCTTGGGTATAACAAGCAAGCCAGAGTCAGAGGACCTCAGCTTGCGTGCAGGGACATAGCGGGTCAGCAGGTTGGAGAGATACTCTGGACCTGTGTGATGAAGGGCCTTGTAGGCAAGCAGGAGAATTTTGAAAGTAATCCTGAACTTTACAGGTAGCCAGTGCAGCTGGGCAAGACAGGGGTAATGTGATCATGTTTTTTTTACATCTGGTAAGGATCCTACCAGCGGCATTTTGAACCAGCTGCAATCGGTTTATGGCGTGTGACGGAAGACCACCATAGACACTTTTAATATGCGTAAACAATACATATAAGGAGAAAGGATATGAAACAGACTTCAACCTATGACAAGCTTCTTAATGAAATACATATTTTTAAATGAAGCAGTTACTATTAATTAATAGATACAAACAATAAACAGACAATGCATTTTTAATAATGGACACCATTTAATAATAAGGCATACTTGCAACTTTAGTATCCATGTTAATTTTCATTCTATGTATTGCTCTATTTTGTTTTTCACTTCTATTGTGCTTTATGTATTAAACATGCAGATGGAACTACATATCTCCCCTAATATTCCGTGCTATTAATGAATGGGTAACACACAATGAACGAGCAAAAAAAAAAAAAAAAAGCTGAATTCAGGAGTTGTAAAATTTACAAAAGAGCATCCTGCAGAAAATTGAAAAGAGATTTTTTTTTTTTTTTTACTGTGTTGCCACAATTAAATGCGCAACACCTCCAAGGCATTAGTACTATTTGTAGTAGTGATTGCAAGAATAATAATAATAACAGGCCTAATCTACCCGCTACCAAACCAAACCAAACCACGCCCCAGTCTTGACTGCTCATGAATATGCATGACAGTGGCAATCTCTGACAGCACTTCGGCGATAAAGAGCTCTTGTCAGGCCAGGTGAAAACATCGATCATAGAAATAATAACACGTATGTGTTAAGGAGCGGTGTCTCTAAATAAATATAGGTGAATTGTGTTTAAAAATGCAATCGTTTTAAAAAGATAAGGCTTGGAATAGGAAATGAGGCAGATTTTACATTATATAGATAGGGGAAAAGTTGCTACCGGAACTCTTTGGATTCCCATGATGCACTGCTTAGGCATGGACGTAAGTTCCAATGTTAAATCGGCGGAGTTGACCATCTTGTGTAGATAGAAGATTTTTGTCTATTCCCACCACCTCTTCACTGCTGCTACGTTTCCTTTTAAACCCCAGAATTCCCGTGGACAGGTCACCTGACTTTTAACCAGCAGGATTCTGGTAATTGAAGTCCATTATTTCCAACACGCTATTTACACAGATGACAAATGTCTTTCTTTTGACTTTGAATACAGGGGCAAGATATCACTATCCCCACGTTTCTGATACTAACTCCTTGTATTAAAACCTGACTGTTTGTCACACCTTGTATTATTCTTCAGATTGAGGGTGTAGATAGCAGGTGTACACATTTGTTAAAACCATTGAAAACTCTTTTTCATAGCTACAGACATTTCAGACTTACAGTGCAAAAACCTTCCCAAAGTGTTCGTACCTCAGAGGCTCTACTGTATTTTCTACACATGTATTTTTAACACAACAACATTTTAATTTGTTGAGTACCTTTACTCAAAACTGCCCTTTCACATTAGTAATTCTTCCTAGCAGCTTTTAAAAGTAATACCATACCTGCTAACTAGTAGATCCAACTATCCACCCACATCTCAATTTCACAGCTGGCTTATAGACTTGAAGAGAGCACATTAACCATTTGCCCCCAAGAAACTGCTGCTGTAATAAGAGGCTTGCTGTTCGAAATCCATGTGGGTTAAAGCTGAATAAGGAAGCGTAGGAAGATGCCTTAAAGGGCTGCTTTGTATAACCATCTGCAGTTATAATATCAAGTTGATCTTTATGCTGCTGAAGTTATCATTTTGGCTACTGTCTGGCAAAAACAACCACCAAACTGCGTCAATCACTTTAGAAAAGGTCAATGAAAATGTAGTGATGTGAGTAAGCACATTAGAAAATATAACAAAGAAAAGCAATAGGTTTTGTAGTGCTGTATGATATATTAAATGTAATTTCAGTTCTAATGTTTGGCTTATGTCATACTCCCACACTGCCTCAAGAGGCACTCAGTTCTTCTTGTTTTAAAGTTATTGATCCTATCCTAACATCCTAGTGTATGGGTGGATCTATTTGACAACAGAATGCAAGTATGAGGTGTATTTCTTTATGACCTTTGAACTGTGGTTATTGTATTTATTACTGTAGTACGGAGCCCGGGAGGGGACAGGAGAGAAAAAAAAATATATATCTCGTGCGCACGTCTTACTATCTCGTGGCCATAAGATATCTAGCTTGTGCGTGTGACTTACTATCTCGTGCACACAAGTATTATCTCGCGGCCACGAGATAAAATAGCTATCTTATATGTTTGTGCATCAGATGATCCCGATAGCCAGTATGTGTCTTTTACTTTGCTGTTACATAGCTAGTTCCCTTTCAATTCAAAGACGACCAACAACCAATTTATGTCTGCCACAGGACAGGTATTTACTGAGCATTTTATGTCAGAGCTGCCGATAGGGAGTGACGTCCTCGGCCCTACCTACCGAGAGAATAAGTAGTCACTCCACGGAGATCACATTCTCTTTTGCTTCTTACAATCAGGTAGGTAAGGTAGGTATAAACTAACCTCTCCAGTGGCGTGATTGAGTCTTTGTAAAAGAGCTCTCACTTCAAGTTTTTCTGTTAGTTCCCCAGCAATTTATTGCTCGAAGTCGGCTTGCCACTTCCCCAGAATCAGAAACTCGGCTTAAAACGCGGCGCAACTTTGCAACTTCCACTGTAGAGTAGACTCTATGCATACATTGACACACCCACCTCGGTGCGTTGGATCTAAAAAAAAGCAGCTGATGTAAGCTACGCGCTGCTTCGGTTGTGTGAATGCACGCGGTCCAGACTGGTAGTGTCTGTAGGCAGTGCTCCACACTGCTGCAAGCTACGTGTTGCCTCGGATGTGTGACTGCACGCGGTCCAAATTAGACAACCAGCCCAGTAGCCTCGGTGCTTACCTCAGTGCCCTCTGTGCCTCGGTGCTTCAGCGCCCTCGGTGCTCAAACACTCCCTGCATCGGTGCTCTTGGTGCTTCAGGTGCCCCAGAGCCTCTGTGCTTCGGCGCTCTCTGTGCTCAAACGCTCCCTGCATCGGTGCCCACGGTGCCTTGGTGCTTCGGCGCTCTCGGTGCTAGGATGCTCTGTACTTCAATGCCCTCAGGCCTTAGTGCATCGGTGCTTAGGCACCCTTAGTGTTCAGACGCTCCTTGCATCTGTGCTTTGCCCCGGCATGTCGAGATGTCAAAGTTCCACCCTTGCATGTCCTGAGGGTTGCTTTCCCCACAGGACAAACACTTTATTTGTGTCAGGTGCCTGGGAATGCAGCACGCCTCCTCCGACTTAGGAGATGAGACGTTCTGCTCAATCTGTGCAGCATCCCAGCTTCGGACCATGCGCAGGAGGCTCGCAGAGTTTACAGATGCAGCTTCCTCAGCCAGCTCAGCTGAGCCCTCTGCAGCGTTGGGAGCCCCCCCCCCCTCCTCCACCTGCCTTCGAGCCTGTTGCAGAGCATACCCTGCGCACAGGTTCCAGCCCATCGAGCTCACAGCCGCTCATGGTCTCCGTCAAGGAGCAGTAAGCGGGCGAGACATTCAAAGCAGGATAAGGACATCTCAGAACTGATGGCTCAGGTTCTGGAGTATCTGGTCAGGCAGCAGGCTCTTCCCCCTGCTCCTGCCTCAGCTCCGCCTCCAGCACCTGCCCCAGAACCAACCCCGTCCTCACCGGCGGTTGCCCCGGATGTCTCAGAGCGAGACGAGGTGATGAGCCAGGAGGAACAGGACGCGATTTCATTCGTGGCTTCCTGGGATGGAGACTCCTTCGCACAGCAGAACGTCCAGGAGATAACCCAGGAGATGGGCCCCACCTCTGAGGTTTCCTCAGAGACTGGTGTTACCCCTTCCTCGAGCTCAGTCCGGGCACTTATGGAGCAAGCCTCCAACTTCCTCCAGGTCCCCTGGAAGGCAGCACCTGAACAGCGGTGCCCTGTTTTTAGACCGGCGCAGGCTTTGACCCCCCGGATTTTCTGGAGGAGGTACAGTCTTCTTGGCACTGACCGGCCTCGGTGCCGAGTGTCTCCAAACACGCAGCCCTGCTGGCCTCCTTGGAAAGTGCGGGGGCACTGGGCCTAGCGCAATTCCCGCCGATGTATTCTACCATCGTGGCCCTGGTGTGAGCCCCTCCGGTAGGAGGTTTGTCTAAGGACCCTGCATGCCCTAACGGCCAATGCAGGATAACAGAGACCCACCTTAAAAAAGCGTACGCAGGCAAAGCGCAAGTAATGCGCCTGGCCAACACGGCAGGTCTCCTGAGGCCTACCTGGATGGCATCTTGTGATCGGTGCCCCTCCCTGAACCAGTAGCTTCAAAGCTGTGCTTGGTCTCGGGTTTGCTGCTGCAAATTTCAGGCTTCCAAGGGCAAGCCCTGGGCAGAAGCCTGGCAGGCCTGGTAGTGGTGTGCAGACAGCATAGGCTGTCACAGGCCAGGGTCCTGGATGCGGCAGTCGGCCTTACTGGGCGCGCCTATCTCCCCTGGCCACTTTCTCAAATTGTGTGGATGCCATCCTAGCCAACTTGTGGCTGCAAGGAATCAGGGTGTTCAACTACCTGGACAACTGGTTGATTTGTTCCCAGTCGCACGAAGGAGCAGTGGCCCACACAGCGATCGTGACGGAGCATCTGGTGAGACTAGGTCTCATCCTCAACGAGGCCAAAAGCCAATTAATACCTGTGCAAAGTACGGTTTACTTGGGTCTCCTGATGGATTCCCTTAGAATGCGAGCCTACCTCTTGGACGACAGAGTGGCCGCCATTACAACTGTCTAACCCTGTTTCAGCAGGGATCTACAGTATTAGTGTTGTGCCAGAAACTATTGGGTCTGATGGCCGCAGCTTCATCAACCATCCAGCTAGGGTTACTCGACATGCGCCTGATTCAAGTGTAGCTCAATGCCTTCCGGCTACATCCCAAATGTGTCAGACACCGTCGGCTGACCGTGTCTCGCATATGCTGGGAAGCGCTGCGCTGGTGGAGGAAATCCTCTCACCTGCGAAAAGCGTAAGGATGGGAGTGATCCACAGCTGTCAAGTGGTGATGACAGACGCATCCAACTCGGTTGAGGTGCGGTCTGAGCAGGCAGAGGAGTCCACGGGTCCTGGTCAGGTCGCAAGACATCCCTGCACATAAATGCGCTGGAAATGCGACCGGTTCAACTTGCTCTCCGGCATTTCCTCTCCCTGGAGTAGTGAATTGGGCGGCGGACCTCCTCTCGAGGGAGGGTCCTCATCCATCAGGTGGTACAGTGCATTTAGGAAAGGTTCAGGAGGGCCCAAGACGCCCTTGTATGCATTCCCGCCAATACCATTGCTCCCGGCCTTCCTAGAGAAAGTTAGGAGAGAAGAGGTGACAGTTCTCCTGGTGGCCCCCAGATGGCCAAGGAGAATCTGGTTTGCAAACCTTTGCCAGGTGCTGCAAGACCAGCCCTGGGAGATCCCATTGCTCATGGATCTCATCAGTCAGGTGAGAGGCACTCTCTGGCACCCAGAACCGGGCAGGCTTCATGTGGGTCTGGCCCCTGAACGGGACCGTCTGTCCACCTTGGGGCTCTCAGACACAGTTGTCAGTACACTGCAGAATGCTAGGGCCCCCTCCACAAGGTGGTTGTACTATAAGTGGAGGTATTTCCAAAATTGGTGTAAGGCCAAAGGTCATGACCCTATTTATTGCCCTATAGCAATCATTTTAGTTTCTGCAAGACTTGCTAGAGGAGGGTAGATCCCCTTCTACGCTGAAAATGTACCTAGCAGCCATATCTACATGCCATGTCCCCACTGACCCAGTGTCCCCAGGCGCTCATATACTAGTGACCCGTTTTCTAAAGGGCGCTCGGAGGTTACATCCTCCTAGAAAGGACATCCTCCCCCAGTGGTGTCAAGACGTGGTATTGGAGGCTCTCACTAAGGCCCCGTTTCAGCCTATACATTCTATAGAGTTGAAATATTTCTCTATGAAGACAGCCTTTTTATTAGCCATCACCTCCGCAAAGTGGGTTAGTGAGCTACAGGCTCTGTCAGTGCACAGCTCCTGTATGTGTGTTTGGGATGATGGAAACAGGATGTCGTTATGCATGAACCTCACTTACCTCCCTAAGGTGGTTATGGCTTTCCACTTGAATAAATCAGTGGAACTAGAGGCTTTCCACCCCCCTCCTTTTTCTTCTGAGGAGGATCGGAGATTGAATTCCCTCTGCTGGTTCGGGCATTGAGATGTCATGTAGACAGGACGAGAGCGCTGCGTCAGTCTGACCAGCTCTTCATCTGTCATGGTGAAAGGACCCTGGGTCAAGCCCTCTCGATGCACCGACTGTCCCACTGGATTGTGGACACAGTTTAGACTGCATATACCAATGCTGGCCTACCCCCACCTGGGAAGGTGGCCGCGCACTCTACCAGAGGAGTGGCTACATTATGGGCTCTCTTTAGAGGAGCCTCATTGAATGATATATGTACTGCGGCTAGCAGGGCTACTCCGCATACATTCACCAGGTTCTGCCGACTTAAGGTGGTAGATCCCTCTATGCCTTCATTAGGCACAAGGGTCCTTGAGGTTGTATGCTCACACCACAAACATTAGTTTCATGGTAGCGAGACGTCACTCATCTACTGTCTCTGCTCAAGTTTCTTCGTGACAGCTTTGATATACTTTCCCAAAAGTATTGGTTGTTGGTCGTCTTCGAATTGAAAGGGAACAATGTTATGGATGTAACACCGGTTCCCTGAAAGAGAAGACGACCAACAAACCTTGCGAGGTCGCATCACTCGTATTCGCGGGTTCGATGCAAAAGAGAACGTGATCTCCGTGGATTGGCTATTTATTCCCTCGGTAGGCGGGACCGAGGACATCACTCCCCGGAGGGGCCTATCGGCAGCTCTGACATAAAATGCTCAGTAAATACCTGACCTGTGGCAGACATATCCCAAAAGTATTGGTTGTTGGTCGTCTTCTCTTTCAGGGAACCAGGGTTACATCCATAACCTATCGTTATTGTATTAAGAAGCTTTTCGAAAATGATTTAATGTTATTGCTTTTGATTTATAGCAGGCACGTTTTCTGTCTTAGTTTTGTATCATCAAGGCAGAATGGATTTTTTTTTTTTTCTGCCAGCTCATTTAAATTTAAAATTAGATTCACATATAATGAAAAATTCCAATCCTTTGGGTTTATTGTTGTAATAGGTAACGTGGGTTTTGTATGTGAAGAGTAATTTAAAAGAATTATGTTACATTTTTTATTCCTCAGCAGTGTGTCAGGGTCTTCTGGTTGCTTTCCCCATGTGCTTTAAGTTTAACCCATATAAAGTATTGAATCTAATTTGTGTTTTCTATGTCTTTTTAAGCAGTAACAACATTTAACTTTTTTTTTTGCGTGAACGATTCTGGAACAGCATTTATAACAAATACTTATAATACAGTACTACTCATTCATTAATTGAATTTTCTTTCTTCAAATGCATTAATATTATACATATGGACTAGTCCTTATATTATACAGTACAGTACGTATCCTATTTCAAATTTTCCTTGAAACCTCTTAAATTCATTGTTGTAATCTATTTACAGTTACAGTAAGACTGTGTGCATGTGTGATTTTAACAGTAAGTGCCAATATTAACCATTCACTGTGTCAGCTTGTAGTTAAGGTCTGTTGAGGCGGCTGATAAACAGAGTCAATGCGGTGTGAATCTTTTACAGTATATACCAAGTTCTGATTGCTCTTTCCTATCAAATCTGTCAACCAGTCAAATGTCTTGTGCTTATTCCATGTGGTATACTGTGTACCTAACTTAGACATTACATAGAAAAGATATTCTGACTTCCTTTCAGAACTATTGTCTGGAACTTTTGTGGGAAGTCTTACTGATGTTTCATATCGCTTAGCAACCAAGAGTGTCATTAAAAATAATCAAAAGACACAAGGCTTAAAAGAATGAGCTGCTCAGCTCAGTGTCTTTTTGTTACAGTCTGCATGTTCTTTTTACTTAGGATATAGGATGAGCAAAGGTATGCTTTTTGAGGACTTTTTATCTGTAGCTTTTAAAATGATGATTAAAAATAATAATCATAATGAATTACTTTTAAAACCAGTGACCTGTAAAATTGTTGGTATTTAATGACCAGCTTTAATACAGTGCCTGAGAGTAAAGTTATGTGATTTATCTTCTTTTAAACTAGGCTACCAAATTGAAATTAACAAGGGGTTATCCTGGTACTTCAGAATGGTTACGTGTTTCTATCTGTAGTAAAAGCCTTATTGTACAGTAGCTGGACAAGTATGAACAAGGATAAGCTTGGAAAATATAGCCACAGAGGGGTACGGTTATCTTTAAGGTTCCCTGGCGACATGCAGTAATTGACTTAGCAGTAACTTTTGTACATTAAAAGAAACAAATTGAAACATGTTTTGATCCCTCATTATACAGTGCCTGTACATCCTTTACTACAGAGAAGACAAAGCCGATCAAGCTTAATAGAAAAATACATGAAACGTAACTTTGTATTGCATTAGCCTTATGTGCTGACCACAACTCTTGGGGATATTCAAATCTCCTATACAAAATAATGTTTTAGGTTCTAAAATCCCACGGAGCTGGTTCTATTTATTGAGATTAGGCCTGCCTTTAATAGATAAGTCCCTGTAATAGGTTAGTTTTCTTAAAAATAATAAGTCATTCTTCAGGTAATCTTCAATCAAAGGAGTTTAATTCAAGAACAAAGCAAATCCAAAGACAGTACAGGATGCAACTCCAACAGAAGCTGCAGGTCAACCTACAGGTCTCGACAGGTTGTATTAGAGCCAAAAGACCTGCAGGTAATCCGAGCAATGAAATACAAGTTCTAGACATTAATATACAGGGCAGGTTACATCCCACAGGTCGTGGAAATTTTCTATTTTCATCAATGAACAGAGTTAGCCCCCCTTTTTTGGAGGCGCACCAGCTGGTGCCCTGTGACAACACCTTTAGTTTGAAGTTTTGTTGATTAGAACCAGTTTTATTTCAGTTGATTGTGGTTCGCATCTATGCTCAAAATCCGCTTTTTAAGTAGAAACAACTCATGCATAAACAAGGGTCATCTGTCTGAGATCACAACTGTTCTTTGAACTATAAAAGATTCAATTTGTTATCATGATTCTTAGATATGCAGGCACCTTTTGGCTGCGTGCAAAGCTACAGACAGGGCCTCAATGATTTACCACTTCTTTAAAGGGGTACATAAAATTATTTCAACTTATACAAAACCTTACATCCTTGTTATAATGGCAGTGGAGCAAAATGTTTGATGATAATTTTAAACTAGAAGATATTTTGCTTGTCAATTAATTATTGCTCTTGAATTTATGTTCGCTATTCATTTAATGGGCTTGGCTCTCAGTAGGCTAATATCCTGGCGCATCATTGTTTATGTAAGCAGTAATACTTGCTGGAAGGAACACAATTATGTTTAAAATGTACCTCAATTTTAACCAAGATCAGACCAATATTACTTGAAAACTTGTTATTACATTTTAATTTCATATACGTGTACTAGTGTGTAAGCCTATAGGCACCAGAACAAAACTTGTTTAAACTTTGTATAAAAGAAAGGGTTGCATGTAGTTGGACTCATGATATGCAACAAAGAGTTACATATTATAATAATATTACATTTGCAACTTATAAATATGCACCCACCCAATGTATAAATGGGTCATTCTACAGAAATTGGACAAATTGAGTCCCCACCTCAAAGTAAAGTGTATTTAAACATAACAAAAAGGTTTTGTCAGATGCAATATGCATTTATTTCTTTAGCTGCTTTCATTAACATTTAGCAAATATGCATAATTATTTTATGCAATATTAACATTTAAGGGTGATTGTTTCTAAAAGTGCAGTGTCCCCGCTTCCAGCTCTTATTCTTTCTCATCAAAACAAATGCATTTTATGGAATCATTTTAAAACATGACAAAAATTTTTTAAAAGGAATGTTGTATCATAGTATAATGTTGAACTAGTATTTTAAAATATTTTTTCTATTTTTGAATAAAAAGCCATTGAAAACGGGTCATTAACAGACAGTGTATTGCCACCTAGTGAAAATATGCCTTAGGCCACCCCTTTGAGCATGTGATCATGAAAAGAGACCACATGGTGAGTAGATCAGTTTCAAACATTTCCGTACATGCTGTTCTGCAATATTTTAATGTTTTACGAAACAAATGATTATAGGTTAAAATTATTTCTTGATATGTTCAAAATCAGGCAAGGTCAGAATGTGTAGGCCTCAGATTTTTATAAATTCTTAAAAACGCTTGATTAGATTGTCACGACCAGGGCATTGTTCTGTGTCTGCATGACTTGTATGTTGTCCCTTTGTCTTGTCCTGTGTATGTGTTGCATGTAATGTTAGGGTGCCACCACGCCACTGAGAATGGGGAGAGGAGCGAGGGATGGATTGAAAGGTTCGAGCGCTGAAGGTCTGGAGGAACCGAGTAATCAGAATTCTAGTGAGAGATAGCCAATGAGATTGGGCCTGTGAGAGACTCAAGCCTGGGAGTGATGTGGGGTGAGAGCCAGAGAAAGTGAAAGCAGGGGTCAGTGTGTTAAGGAAGGATTTAGGTCTTTTTATTGTTTTAGTGGCGTGGTCTTGGCCCGAACAGGGACCGTGTTATTTAGATTCATAAATGGATTATTATTTGCACCTGGCAACGCTCCCCGTCTTCTGGTTTATCATCAAGGGCACGGGTCATTACAATATTTTGGGGTACATATTCCCTTGTATGATGGCCTTGTGATTGAAATATTTGCCTATTAATAATAATGAATATATAATATAAATATGTTGCTCTATTTAACAATGCCAAGTCAGTAAGGGGGTTATGTAAGGTGAAATGGTCAATAAAGGCCTTAACCCCATCAAATCCAATAGGATAGAAATGCACACAATAGAGTTGCACTACGCCTATCCTTACATCAGCCCCAATGTGTTTTAATGTTTTACGATTTCCAATAAAACCTATTTTGGAATCTGTGCAGTGTCATTATAAATGGTTTATTTCTTTACATATTTATTTTAAATCACTGTTTAAATCTTTAAGTGTCATTACTGTAACAAGCTGTCATTACCGTAACTGTAATGTCATTACTGTAACAATAGTTATTTTAGTGAATAAAACTGCAGCAGCATCGGCAGGAGTGAAAGTTATATTAGCAAAGGGTTAAGGGGTCCATATTTTATAAAATAAAATAGTTTGGTATACTTTTAATCATTGCTAACATATTTTTTAATAAAAATATCAGTACAAAACCTGCTAAAAGTGCCAAAACTAAGTTTAACTTTAATTTGTATTAGTCAATAAATAGGTTTATCTTTTGAAAAATTAAATACATATTTTCACAAATGTGTAATGTTATAATGCCTAATTGATTTTATGTATATTTCTTTATACAACATATTTTAGTTGTGTTACGGTAATGACAGATTTATGTGCTAAAACATTTTTGAACAAAAATATTTTAAAATACATTAAAATTTCAGCTCAGCTGAGTTATGTTATATGCAGATAAGATTTTTTTCTTATATAATTTTGCTTGTTTCACAAAAACAAATATTACATCAATTTCTTAATTTTTTGGAACCCAAATTTGTCCCCTTTCCGTAGAATGACCCAAATATGAATTTAGGTCATACTCAAATTAATAAAAAAAAAAGTAAAAAAAAATTACTTGCAGTTTACTTCTTTTTGTTTGACCAACAGTATTTGTTTTCTGGCTGTGGCCGACTGTGATGTCACTGTTTTGAATGGACTTTGCAGTAGAAGAGAACACCAAGTGACCAGTGAATTAAATCTGTATGTATTTATTTATTTATTTATTTATTTATTTTGTGCTTTGCACGAATGGGTGTCTGTTGTACCTGTGGTGCAAGGCAATAAAAAAATTAAGAAAACCCCATTTAAACTGAATTGTTCTTGACAAATAATTGTCTGTTATTTCCATGCAATTACACCGTGTAACAATTTTTTTTTTTTTTGGTTCCTGGGTAGTAAGTGTTATTTCCTAATTGCTTATGCCTCAAAAGTATAGAAAATGGCTATTATTCCCCACAAACTTTGCTTTTGTGACCAGGACAGTGATATTTTGAAATTTACCTATTTTCCAGAACATTCCAGATAGATTCAGTGCTGAGTAAACTTGGAGTAACTTCTAGAACTTTCTAGAACTTTCCAGTAATATATATAGTATTATAAATACAGGGGCCCACCAGTTCAGTTTAGTTCCAGCTGCCTAAGTGGATACATATCTGCATTTTTCTGAGATGGCATCAAGAGGCTGCAATGGTGGCATTCCTGATGGGTCTCCAAGGCGGTTTTACCAAGTTTCCCTGCTATCTTTGCCTATGGGACAGCAGGGACACCAAGGCGCACTACCACAGGCGGGACTGGCCACAGCGGACCGAGTTCTCTGTGGGGAGGAACAACATCAAGTGGGAGCCACTGGTGGACCCCAGGAAGGTGCTGATGCCACCACTGCACATCAAATTGGGCCTTATGAAACAATTTGTCAGAGCTCTAGATAAGGAGTCGGCAGCCTTCAAGTACCTTCAAGACTTCTTCCCTAAGCTGTCTGAGGCAAAGGTCAAAGCCGGTGTCTTCGTCGGACCACAGATAAAGAAGATCCTGGAGTGCAATGAATTCCCCAAGAAGCTCACTAGTAAGGAGAAAGCGGCTTGGAACAGCTTTGTTGCAGTGGTTCGGGGCTTCCTGGGCAATCACAAGGCCGAAAACTATGTGGAGCTGGTTGAGACTCTGGTGAAGAACTACGGCACAATGGGCTGTAGGATGTCCCTCAAAGTCCATATCCTTGATGCTCATCTTGATAAATTCAAGAACATGGGAGCGTACTCAGAGGAGCAAGGCGAGCGCTTCCACCAGGATATACTGGACTTTGAACGCCGCTACCAAGGACAGTATAACGAGAACATGATGGGAGACTACATTTGGGGGCTGATTCGTGAAAGTGATTTACAGTATAATCGTAAATCTCGAAAAACTACTCACTTCTAAATCTTTTGTAGTCATTTTTGTATTACTTTAGTATAAATACATGTTAATTTGGATTCATATGTTGTTTTTTTCTGACTTTATGTGAACGAAAAGACACAAATTCTCATTGGAAATAGGTAAATTTCAAAATATCACTGTCTGGTAACAAAAGCAAAGTTTGTGGGGAATAATAGCCATTTTCTATACTTTTGAGGCATAAGCAATTAGGAAATAACACTTACTACCCAGGAACAAAAATTGTGTTACATAGTGTTATCTGTGCCTTTGACTAGCTTACAATATATATATGCATTTGTATATCTGCAATATTCAATTACAGGCAAATAGATCACAGCACATATATCTGTCAGTCCCGATTTTTATAAAGCACTTAGAAACTGTCATTGGGACCCATACTTTCCTTATGGATATTTTCATTGGTGCACAGGTTTTCTTTCTGTACGTGACCTACTCTAATCTCCATTGGTCACTTACTCTAATTACACAAGTCAGTAAAGATGTATCTACGAAATAGCTACAACTCTAATAGATAATTGATATTAAGTACAGATAACTTTAAGCACGTATTTTCTCTAATGTATGGCGTATTTTATAAACGCACAGTGTCGTTTGCTTGAAACGAGGGGCACTCTAGCAACTTCGTAGGTTCTCCCATGTTCCACTCCTAAAGAAACCTTCGTGGGTGTGGCTTGCCTTTTAATGAGATCCGCTGAGGAGGGACAAACAAACAGACAATCCTTATTCCTGATTGGTACAGTCTCCTATCATTTTGGTGACTCGCTTGTTAACTAACACACTAGGGGAGTTCAACACACAATAAGGAACCAAACGTTGCATTTTGGGGATCGTAGTCCCACTAGCACAGTAACCACAGGAAAATGGTTAAGCATAGAAATTAGCAACTATATACAATTATGTCTCAATAATTGGCATTAGCATACAGCGACAGCACCAGGTAACAGTTTTGGTAAACCGGTACATAACTTACATAAAGGTCTTACTTTTAAAGGCACAGTAAGTGTATCATATCCAGGTGGACAAACACCACAACTCTTTACTAACTTCTCCAGGCCAATCATAAGTGATTTGCAGGGTTGCCTTCTTTTTCTGTGTGATCTCCTCACTGCAGTAGCTTCTTCCCCTTCTGAAGATTCGGGGAACTGAAGAATTACTTCTTCAACAGGATTGACATCCAACGTTGAATCACCCACAGTAACAGTGGTTTCACAGGGACTACTAGAGGCTGTAGTTATCTCCACAGATGGATCACATGATGGTTCAGATGTAGTTACTTCTGGATTTAAAGATGTAGACTCAGGCAAGCTATCAGGTAACAATGTTCTTGGGGGGTAGAACAGTGACTTCAGGCATCACAGATGGAATGTCAACTGATCTAGCATAATTGTAATCATCTTCAGAATCGTTTTTTGATAGGTATGTTGTGTCTGTAGGTCGAAAAGTAGCATCTGAGACAGGTTTGGGTCCCTTGGCTGAATCAAGGGCAACTTTTCTCAGTTCTTTTGCTTTTTTTTCCATCTGAGAGCTCTCGGACAAGACGTAGGCCTTAGGTCCACATCAGGTTCTAACCGTTCTTGTTGTCCTAGTGGTAGTATACGATTTTTGTGCAAGACCTTTTTAGGATCTTCTCCAGTCTCAGGTTTCAGCTGGTATACTGGAAGCTCTGACATCTGGCTCTCCACAAGGTTTCAAACCCCATCGATTTGCAAGTTTGTGTTTCCCTAGAAATCCCAAATTCTGTATCAGGATTTTGTCTCCAGGATTTAAACCATGATACCGTACTTTCTGATCATATCTTTCGTTGTTCTCTTTATTCATTTTGTCAGCAGTAGCTTGAGCTAAGTGATAGGCAGCTTGCAAGTCGCGTCTCAGTCGAGATACGTATCGCAGATATGAAGTGTTAAATGTGCCATCAGCAGACACTCCAAAACATAAAGCCACCAGCAATCTAGCTTCTCGTCCGAACATGAGGAAGTATGGGGAATACCCATTGGCTTTGTTCTGGGTGTAATTATACGCATGCACAAGGTGGCTTATGTGCTGGCTCCATCTAGATTTTTGTTTGGGATCTAAAGTACCCAACATGTTAAATGTTTCTCCTGTGCCATCACTTCCTCCTTGCACTACAACCTTGTGCACCGGTCACTCACAGGACGATAATATGATTAGTGATAATAGTTTTTCAATGCAATAAAATAATCGATGCTAAAACATCATCAATAAAATCACGGTAATTGATTATTGTCCCAACAATGCCACTGTGACAGAGCATAGGCTCTGCACATGGGGGTGCATGGGTGTGTGTGGGTGCTTGGATATATTGTGAAAAGTGTTGAATTTAAATCAAGGGAAGTAATGTTAAAACTTTACAATGCATTAGTAAGACCTCATCTAGAATATTGTGTTCAGTTCTGGTCACCTCGTTACAAAAAGGATAATGCTACTCTAGAAAGAGTGCAAAGAAGAGCGACCAGAATTATCCCAGGTTTAAAAGGCATGTCGTATGCAGACAGGCTAAAAGAATTGAATCTATTCAGTCTTGAAGAAAGAAGACTACGCGGTAGGTAGTATAAAAGGTATTGACAATGTCAACCCAGGGGACTTTTTCGACCTGAAAAAAGAAACAAGGACCAGGGGTCACAAATGGAGATTAGATAAAAGGGCATTCAGAACAGAAAATAGGAGGCACTTTTTACACAGAGAATTGTGAGGGTCTGGAACCAACTCCCCAGTATTATTATTTGTTTATTTATTTAGCAGACGCCTTTATCCTTAGGACTTAGAGAATAGGGTGTGTGAACTATGCATCAGCTGCAGAGTCACTTACAACTACGTCTCACCTGAAAGACGGAGCACAAGGAGGTTAAGTGACTTGCTCAGGGTCACACAATGAGTCAGTTGCTGAGGTGGGATTTGAACCGGGGACCTCCTGGTTACATGCCTGTTTCTTTAACCAGTAATGTTGTTGAAGCTGACACCCTGGGTTCCTTCAAGAAACTGCTTGATGAGATTCTGGGATCAATAAGCTACTAACAACCAAACAAGCAAGATGGGCCGAATGGCCTCCTCTCATTTGTAAACTTTCTTATGTTCTTATGAGTGAGAGTTTGGTGGCTGGCGACCATCTTGGTGAAGGGACAGCCTGTAAAAAAGATGGCCACCGTTTGCGCAGCCACATGGTTTGATGTTAGATTGAATGATTAATTGTTTGATTGAGAATGAATGAAAAACTGTGGAATGTGGCCAGGTGGTGATTGGATGATTGATTGAATCAATCAAGCCCTGGCCACATGGTATAAAAGGGAACAAAAGAGGTTTGTTTGTGGAGAGGGTGTAGGATAGAGGAGAGGAGAGGAGAGGAGAGGAGAGTGGAGTGGAGTGTGTAGGATAGAGGAGAGGAGTGTGTAGGGGAGAGGGTGAGGAGAGAGGAGAGGAGAGGAGAGGAGAGTGTGTAGGATAGAGGAGAGGAGTGTGTAGGGGAGAGGGTGAGGAGAGAGGAGAGGAGAGGAGAGGAGAGAGGAGAGGGTGTAGGGGAGAGGAGGGGAGGAGAGAGGAGAGGAGAGAGAGGCGAGGGTGTAGGAGAGAGGAGAGGGTGTGTACGAGAGTGAGTGCAGAGTGGAGAGAAAACTGAGATAAAAAGTGCAGCAAGAAAGAGTGCACCGGAAAGCCATGCCCGGGACACTACGCCAATATGGACTAATTCAGTATTACTACTAAAATGATGGTTTATTGGCCTTTCACCTCTGAATTTTTAGGTTGAATGTGTTATTCTGATGTTTCTTTTGCACAAACCACATGGAGTAAGCCTTTAAGTCATGTCCTTGGAATATATGAGAATGCATTGTTATCCGGTCTAAATTAACCTTATGCACAATTCAAAGTCAATGCCCCAAAAGGCCCCAGGTTTTATAAAAACATGAATTTTTTAGTCATACCCCATGATTTCGGTTAATACACAGTAGTACAGATGACTGGCAAATTCCAGCAT
Organism: Huso huso; assembly: GCA_036884735.1. NCBI lineage: Eukaryota > Metazoa > Chordata > Actinopteri > Acipenseriformes > Acipenseridae > Huso > Huso huso. Next base: position 78,779,994 of record CM072663.1, on the reverse strand, counting down.
TGCTGCTACTTATATAGACTTTCTCAAATGATTTATTTAGGAAAGCCCAAATGAGATGCATGAGAGTTTAAACTGGGGTCCTGCTGGCAAACTCTGAAAAAAAGAATCATACATATACATTATTTAAATAAAACAGTAACAATCTGAATAATCAACTCAACTTGTTTGTGTTACCTCTGGTAATGGCTTTGCATTAATGAGCTTATGGAAAGTGGTGCATTGACACTTTATACAGAGTTTTATACAGTTTTTGCACTGCACATGCAAAAACAAAATTGCTACTCTTTAGGTACGCAAGCTTTCCCTGACAGCCATACAACTACTGTGGAAATACTGGGAAACAAACTACCCAAATATAATCACTGGATTATTTAATTGTAATTATAAATTGTACTACTGATCCTGTTCTTATGGTACATTCAATAGAAAATCTGTGTTATTTTTTCCCCCTATTAACCTGTTGTGTTGTGTGCATTGCTCTTCTGCTTTGTAGTCATAGAGAACATGCGCTAACCATGCCTATATTGTTGACATTTACATTCGAGTATATGCTTAAAGTAAAGTTCTTCTAGATTTGGAAGGTACAGCACTTTACATTTTTCACCAAAACAGTTTTTTACTAGGGTGTTTAATTCATACATAGTAACTTATTCAGATGCACCATTGTAGAAAATGAATGTGTAAAAGTATGATATTTTGAAGATCAGTTTGCTATGGGTCATTTAACGTCAAACTCCATAGCAGAATACTGAGAATTATTCTATGATAAGCCAGAGGGCTAATAACCTTCCAAAAGGCATTTTTCATTGACTATTGTTATTGAAATAGGAATAGAACATAAGAACATAAGAAATTCTAGAACGAGAAAAGGTCATTCGGCCCAACTATGCTCGCTCGCTTAATGCAAGCGTGGTCCGTTAACACTCAGGAGAGGAAAACAAAAAAAACCTAACCATTTAGTTAGTAGGGGAAATAAAACCTCTGGGAATCCGTGACTAAACTGACTGCCCTTCCTCCACACAGCTAGCTAAAGATCTTATTATGATCACAGAGAGGGTTATACAATATTGTTCCAATGGTTCACCACCCTTTTCGTGAAAAAGCAATGGTTCACCACCCTTTTCGTGAAAAATAATTCTCAGCAGTTACTTTGTTAAACCCCTTGACAATTTTAAATACCTCTATTAAGTCGCCTCTGGCTCTCCTTCTTTCTAGGTTACACAGATTCAGCTCTTTCAGTCTATCTTCATATGACATACCCTTCAATCCTGGAATTTATTGTGTTGCTCTCCTCTGTACTCTCTCCAATGCCTCAATGTCTTTCTTATGACATGGGGACTAGAGCTGGACACAATATTGTAGGTGTGGTCATACCAGTGCATTGTATAATTGTTTTTTTTGTTACTATTCATGCTGCACTTGCCTCTAATGTTTTTGCACCCTATGTGCAAAACTTTGCATTTTTTCACATACAATTTCATCTACCATGTGTCAGCCCAAGCTTGAATCTTGTCAAAATCTCTTTGTGTTATTAAAGTTGCTGATTGGGAGTTCGCTACCCCATTACCCCCCCCATTGCCTGGGATCCAGACTAACCCCTTCTGCCCCCCAGGCACCGTCCGACCAGGCCAGGCCGGCCAACCCACCAGCCGCACCAGCTCTTCCGGAGGAGGAGGACACAGCTATGGCAGTGGTAACCACTGTCTGGCACGACAACTGTGAGGGGCTTAGCCCGGGAGCGGGAGCTGCTGTTGGAATATTGCAACAGCTTCACCACCAGCTCTGAAGATGCCGGCAGGACACACCTAGTGCAGCACGAGATCGATATGGGGGAGGCCAGGCCCATCAAGATGCGGCCCTGGCACCTGCCACTGGCCTGTCAAGCAGCTGCGGAGAAGGTGTTGGGAGAGATGCGAAAGGCAGGCCTGATCAAGCCGTCAGACAGCCCCTGGATATACCAGTGGTTATGGTGCCAAAAAAGAATGTAGAGTGGCGGTTTTGCATCGATTACAGACGGCTGAATGAAGTGACGCAAAAGGACTCTTCAGAGTGTTGCCGTTCGGGCTGTGCAATGTGCCAGCAACATTTGAGCGGCTCATGGAGAAGATGTTGTCTGGAGTTCCCCCCAAGGAGTTTTTGGTCTACTTGGATGAACTGCTGGTGCACAGGGAGACCTTCCAGTCCGCTCTTGAAGCCCTGCGGGAGGTGCTACAGCGAGTAGCTAACCCCAAAACATGTATTTGATCCTTGACCATTTGACGCTTTTTTTTTTCTTCACTAGTTAGGGTTCCCAACAACTTGCCAAATAGAACCAATTAGTTTTGACCAATAAGTTCTATAATTGTATTTATTAATTCTTTAGAAAAATTAACTTTCCTTCACACCGGCCATTGTAAGTTATTGCAGCTGTGCTTTAACACTAGAACCGCTGAATCTTCGAACTACCTAGAACCCCCACGTGGGTCACTGTGACCCATATATTTTTAAACTGCTTTGTTATGAAAATTAAAGACATACTATCGGATACAACTGAAAGGTTTTATTCATGAACATCATATCCAACATTTGGATCGCAGAAACACCGTATTTAAATGGAAAATTAAACATAAAGGCTTTATTTTTAAAATGAGCACATATACAGCACGACTACAAACACTGAAAAACACTAAAATATACATTTCAAAAGAAACGGGTATGTACATTGTGACACAAATGTGTTCACGTAGTTTGGGACCTGGCTAAGGTGTCTGTATTGTAGTGCAGACAAATGTGATCCAGACCGTAATTTGCAAGTATTAAGTTCCTTTAATAGTTCCAAAATTAAATAAATAAACGAAACACACAGAAGTTCTTCACAATGAACAACCACTACAGCGAACACAGTACAGTATTTTCTTCATGGGTGGACTGTTTCTGCTGTTGGTTTGTTGCTGTGTCCCCTTTCCTCTCTTTCCAAGTGCTGTGGAGTCCAGCAGATGGCGCTGTGGAGTCAGGTCCCTCTGGCTTCACTACGTCCAGGTTTGTATTTACTATTTATTGCCCGGTGGTCCTTTGCAGAACTGCACAGCCCAGTCAACCTTTTGTGAAGGTAAAAACACACTACTCTTCAAGTTGATTAATTTATTAACTATACTGTAACTTCAGTCAGAGTACTGTTCATAATTCTATATTACATCTTTCCTTACAGGGTTCCTCTCTTTATGGAAATCAGTCCCGTTGTGCATCGCACCACTTAAAATACCCCGTACGTTGTAAGCTTGAGTTACCGTCCCGGTACCCCGTTGGCTTCAGCCAGGGTTTTCTTAAAAATAAACACCAGTCCCGTACCACAACACATCCAGGAACAAAACACAACACGCCGTACTCACTGTGACCCGCGTTGTTCCTCGTGGTGGTCCTCTGCCGGAAGGTATTTCCACAGTGATCCTTTGTTCTATGTAAAACGTGAAGTGCAGCGTCTCGCTCTCATCTGGTATTAATTGTGCGCGCCACGCTCACCTCTTCGACAAGTTGTAATTTCAAACCGAGGGGAACATCCCGGTTTTGTTTGATATTTAGTTTGTAATGCTTATTGCTCACCACTTTTGTCAAGTTGAAAACTCGAACCGAGTGCAGCGTCCCGTTCTCGTTTGATATTCCGTTTGTAATCCTTAATGCTCACCACTCTGTAATATAGCAGACTCGAGCCAAGTGCAGCGTCGTTCTCGTCTGCTATTTTAATTTCGTCCGTCATATTACTATTCCCCCTTTCTCTCTTACCTAGCAGCCTTTTAAAGTCACCGCCGTTCCCCGTCATGCACTGCCGGGTTTCCTGGTGGTCGTTGGGAAATGTCGTTTCTGGTCCTTCTATGTAGGCATTTAACTTAAAAAACCCATCACAAATATACCCGTACAGGTGTTATATTTTTTTCATTGTTTCTAATACTACAGAAAAACAAAATAACACTACTTCCAGTATGACGGCTGCATTGTATTCTATGGAGGAGTGTACGCGTCTGCAAGCTGACTGTGCCTGCAATTGAACACTATTGTGTAAACTGGTACATACAAACCTGTAAAACCGAAATTTTTTTTTTTTTTTAATAGTAATATAAAAAAAAGAATATATAACATACGTTTCATATTAGGCACATAAGTTGTTATCCTACCTGTCATTTCAGTTTGCTGTATGCATCTAAGTGTAGCTTGCCGTATTCCAATCAAAATGACTACTTCAAGATTGAATATTTCCTTCTGATATATTCCCAGTTGCATTTGTGGAACAAAACGAAGGATTGTTGTCTCCAGGTACATTGAAAAATAAGCAACTAAGCTTTCAATAAATTTGCATCTTGACTAATCCACAATCATAGCAATCTCTGTCTCGTAGTCAGTCTACAAACAAAGAAAGGCTTGAAATAAAAAAAAAAAGTGTGCTGGGAGGAGGGGGCATGTCTTGTTTGCTGCATTTACAAAAAAAAAAATAGAATATCTTACGTTATATTAAAAATAAGACCTGTATTGTAATGCATGGGTCACATTGACCCACATGGCGGTTCTAGGTAGAACTGTTTATAACTTTATAATTTTTTGTGATTCTGGCTATCAAACGCCGTCTGGATATTTAATTCATATATTTAGGAAAAGTCAAAAATGGACACACACATACAATTTACAACGGAAGAGTAATTAAGATTTTAAATAAAAAATGGGCCAAATTGACCCAGATGGCGGTTCTAGTGTTAAAGTCGATTGCCGAGTGCAAATCGTAACGGGATCGCAAGCGACGGTACTTACGATGTGCTTTATGAAACACGCGATCGCATGTCTCTGTGAGCTCGCAAATAGTTCCATAGCGAATCACAATCGCAATTCTTTATGAAACGGGCTCCAGGATCGTCTTTTTTAAAGGGATACACACCTAAAAACAAACAACACAAAAAAAACATAATAAACAGGAAAATTGGCTTAAATAAGACATAAGCCCGATATACGCTCCTTGCAAAGGAGCCGGCTCTTTTGTATAGCGGTATCGGCGCTATGCTTTAGTGCGAGAAGTCCCAGGTTCGTGCCCACTCTCCACCTGTGTGTGGATTGCCTGGCCCTGTGTGATGCACCTCCCTGCGTTAACCGAGAAAGCGAGAAAGAGAGAGACTGCATATGTTAACGGTGTGCTGATACTCATAATTGTCTTTACAAATCTGCAAGTATTACATCCTTTCATTGTGTTGATTTTAAAACAATAAAAGCTGCCCTTTCCTTGCCTTTTCAATGAGTAATGGTAATTAAACGCCGCATGGAAGTGGATTTTCCTCTCATCTGGGGTACTGACATTTTTACTGCCTTTGAAATAATAATATATAATTAATTATGAAATGGATAATTTTTTGTATTACACATAAGGCCTATTTTTACAGTAGATTGGGTATGCGTAAGGAACATAATTAGGATACTCTCAAATACCTTTAAACTTTAACTGGACAGATGGCACTAAATGTAATCAGTAATACAAATAACAATGCAATAACAAAGCGTTTCTGTTTTACTTATGTAATGGAATGGAGCCTTTTTAGCAGAGGAGTCCCTGTGTGGGATTTCGCCCATCTACAAAGCACTTCACACCTGGCTCCTTTATTACCACTTAGCATTGTTCTCTGATGATTACATTTTGCATTGAATTAGAGTGGCAGCTTAAATAAAAGTACAGTATGTAAAACAAAAGCAATGCCCTTCAGACAGAAAATACATAAAAAAAAAAACATAAGATAAAATGAAATGTGTTAATCAAAACAGCTTGAAAAAATTACAAAGCGCAACTGGTTAAACTGGTATAGCAAAATATGCTTCATAATTAGCCACTTGCATACAATTATAATTGTTATATTATTAGTTGTTTCACAATATCTCAGAATGAAGAAAAAAAAGGCTGCAACTTGCAACATTTGCTCATTAGTGCTTTCCTATCATAGCAGTACTACATCTTTATCATATCATCTTAGTCACAAATATTTTCAAACTGTCAAATAACATGTAAGTAAATATATGTATATTAAACATTAGCTGGCATTGTGAAGTATTTGCAGTAAAAAGCATTATGTTAATACTTTGTATTACTTGTAATTGTCTTTCTATACCATTTCATATCACTAGCAACCATGTGTGATTAATCGATCGTAGTTCGGATGATTAATCAATCAAAATAAAATGTCAGTCACTTGTACTTTCATACGTGTTAAGAGGAAATCAGGTGCATTTTGTATATATATTTTTTTAGTAAACAGTTGACTATCAAATGTAACACAATTGCAGAAGGCTAGATCTAGATTTTGCAATTACGAGAAAAACAATAGACACCCATTAAAGATGCAAAGATCTGATAAAACCAACCAAACAAACAAACCTTACAGTTTCACTGGACAATATACACAGTCTCAGTCCAGGTAACAGGTTAAATAGTGTTCTAATCAGATTTGTTTCAAATAAAAAAATATAGGGGTATGCTGATTTATCGATTCACACGGTGAACTATGATATTTTTCTTGATGATACGATTATCAATACAGTGACCCCTGAACCAGTACACTATGATACTTTATTCAAGTTAAATGTGATGTTGCAAAACAATTAATTTCATGTATTGATTTAGTGTCTGTATTGAAAATCCGAGAATAATATTTATTAGTATTTACACGAGAGGGCTCACCCCAGATTTTCTGTGTGTAAAGGATGTTTTTGTCAAGCCCATTGGAAACAAACCAAAGAGCTCAGTCACAGTTAACTTACTGATGAAAGGCAATGGTGAAATTCAACCTGTGTCAGTATGTTTTCAAATCTACAGTGTGGACTCAGTGCATTTTTTTTGCATCAAGGACTCACCCCACATTGTGTCTAAAATGTGTAAAACAAGAATCAAGTACTCAGGGAATACAACAAATCTGAACTACATCTTCATCACCATCGCCATCAAAGTTGAAGCCAGCAACGTCAAATCTGTCAGCCGATATAGGTATGATAATGCCAAGTACTTGCTATGTCAACCTACAGACGTGCTCAAATTTGTTGGTACCCCTCCACAAAAAACGAAGAATGCACAATTTTCTCTGAAGTAACTTGAAACTGACAAAAGTAATTGGCATCCACCATTGTTTATTCCATATTTAATAGAAATCAGACTTTACTTTTGATTTTTTATTCAACATAATATTGTAAATAATAAAACAAATGAAAATGGCATGGACAAAAATGATGGGACCGCTAACCTAATATTTTGTTGCACAACCTTTAGAGGCAATCACTGAATCAAACGTTTTCTGTAGCTCTCAATGAGACTTCTGCACCTGTTAACAGGTAGTTTAGCCCACTCTTCCTGAGCAAACTGCTCCAGCTGTCTCAGGTTTGATGGGTGCCTTCTCCAGACTGCAAGTTTCAGCTCTTTCCATAGATGTTTGATAGGATTCAGATCAGGACTCATAGAAGGCCACTTCAGAATAGTCCAATGTTTTGTTCTTTTCCATTCTTGGGTGCTTTTAGCTGTGTGTTTTGGGTCATTATCCTGTTGGAGGACCCATGACCTGCGACTGAGACAGAGCTTTCTGACATTGGGCAGTACGTTTCGCTCCAGAATGCCTTGATAGTCTTGAGATTTCATTGTGCCCTGCACAGATTCAAGGCACCCTGTGCCAGGCGCAGCAAAGCAGCCCCAAAACATAACCGAGCCTCCTCCATGTTTCACTGTAGGTATGGTGTTCTTTTTCTTTGAAAGCTTCATTTTTTAGTCTGTGAACACAGAGCTGATGTGACTTGCCAAAAAGCTCCAGTTTTGACTCATCTGTCCAAAGGACATTCTCCCAGAAGGATTGTGGCTTGTCAATATGCATTTTAACAAATTCCAGTCTGGCTTTTTTATGTTTTTCTTTCAAAAGTGGAGTCCTCCTGGGTCTTCTTCCATGGAGCCCACTTTTCAAAAAAAAAGCGACGGATGGTGCAATCAGAAACTGACGTACCTTCACCTTGGAGTTCAGCTTGTTTCTCTTTGGCAGTTATCCTTGGTTCTTTTTCTACCATTCGCACTATCCTTCTGTTCAATCTGGGGTCAATTTTCCTCTTGCGGCCGCGCCCAGGGAGGCTGGCTACAGTGCCATGGACCTTCAACTTCTTAATAATATTTGCAACTGTTGTCACAGGAACATCAAGCTGCTTGGAGATGGTCTTGTAGCCTTTACCTTTACCATGCTTGTCTATTATTTTCTTTCTGATCTCCTCAGACAACTCTCTCCTTTGCTTTCTCTGGTCCATGTTCAGTGTGGTGCACACAATGATACCAAACAGCACAGTGACTACTTTTCTCCATTTAAATAGGCTGAATGACTGATTACAAGATTGGAGACATGTGTGATACTAATTAAAGAATCTAATTAGTTTGAAATATCACTATAATCCAATTATTTATTATCTTTTCTAAGGGGTACCAACAAATGTGTCCAGGCCATTCTAGAATATCTTTGTAGAATAAGCAATAATTCATCTCTTTTCACAGCTTCTTTGCTTTATTCTATGACATACCAAAGGCATGCAAGTATACATGATAAAATAGCTTTTAATTTCATCACTTTTCAGGAGGAATGAAGCATTATTTCAATGAGCTGTAAGGGTACCAACAAATTTGAGCACGTCTGTATATAGAAAAGATTAAATCATTAAAAGCTACCTTCAGCATCTGTGCCTGCTTAAAAAACATTACCATTCCCTATTGCATTTAATTTGCAAAAACAATGCGTCCCAACAGTATTGTTGAAAAAGAAAAAATATGCAGTACATACTTTGGAACCTCCAAGGCCTAGAAGTTAGCATTCACCTGTTTGCTTTAAACTGAATCTCCATTTGGAGAACTTTTTATATAAAGGTTGTGTAGTTCTGTAGGTTCAGAACTTTTGAACAACTGATAAAAAATAATACTTTATATCCTTTTGTTTTTAGAAGAGAATTGTTGAAAAACCTGCTGCATGTTTTTGAGAATTAGAATTAACTGAACTCTTCCATGTTTCTAATAACTAGTTTCCATGATACAGAAGAACATGTCTCATTTCTTCTATAATCCAGTGCAGCTTTTCATAAAGCAATGAATTTCCATAGGGGTGTTAAGAGATTCAATGCAGTACACAACATAGTGATGCCTCTAACCTTCTTCCTCTGAGCCCAGACACTTCTGAAGAGCTCTGTCATGTTTGTTGTGACAAAGAGTCAATTGGCTATAAAACCCATGGTAGTATGTGGTTTATGGAGAGTTTAGAGTGCAGAATAGCACTTGAGTACCTTGTGTTGACTCAATGCAATTGAAATAAATTGATTTAAAAGCATAAAACGCTTCAGGTTAATGCAAACCAAGTGGAGAAAAAGTCAAGAATCATTTTCACAGAGAATCTGTACTTTATAAATAAAAACTATATCTTCAAGCTTTATCCTGACAGTTCAGCAGTGTACATCATTTGATTGCAGGATTTTGAATAAGAATGCAGGGAAAAGCTGGTTATAAAATTGTATTCATTATTATACTGCCAAGGGTTGCTATCTTTTAATGAAACCACTTTGTTGGATGTGTCGCATTGACTTCAGGGTGAAACACCCACTTCATAGCTTTCTGTTGATTTTCTAATAATCTGGTACATGTTGTTGATATTTAATTTGTCAAATGTATAGTGCTACATAAACTAAAATGAAGCTATTCTCATAAATGCAAGTGGTGGTTCATATTAATCATAGAACGGCCCATTTTATAATATACCACAATGTAGTGAGAATAATTTTGAAAAACAGTCAGCAGCTCTGACATTTTATTTAGTTTCATCTTAATATCATGTTCTATATATGTAGAATTATACTACCATACAAGTGGATTGCCAAACCCCTGACATTTCAGATACAGTATGGTGTTAAAACCAGCTACTGTATCTGAGATTCAAAAAAGCATTGTATTGTCACTCTAACTCAAGAACATGTGTTTTTTTTTTTTTTTTAAGGCATCATCAACTGGCTCAACTGATGATAAACCAACAAGAGGACATCCTACTAAACTTTTGGACAGCAAAAAAGTGGAGATAAATGCTTTGGTTTGAAATTTTGGGATCCAAGACAAAGCAGTTTGTTGGAAGAAAGAGTTGAGAGTGATACAGGGAGCAGTGTCTGCAGCTAAAAGTGAAACATGGTCGGGGTAGAATATACTAGGGGCTGTATCTCCACATGTAGAGTGGGGGATCTGAGCCAATATGGCCACTTTATTGTGGTCATGTGACTTAAGTTTATGGGTAGGGAAACTGAATGCTTTTAGTAATTGTGTTAATATTTGGTACACAACTGTTCTCAGTGACTCTTTCAATCAAGTTCTAATACTGGTGTTATCCATTAAAAATAACTCTTGTAATGCCACATTTTAACCACTAGCCAAATCAGTGAAGCCTGTAAGAGTCTGACCTAAGAACTTTATGAAAATATGTGCAGGATTTTCAAACGTTCTTAAATGATAACTCCAGTGTTAATCAACAAACCATTATGTATCAATAATTTTTGCATTTTCAATAGGTCATTAAGCCTATCTCATTATTAAATAATCACGCTAACGTGATTTCCGAAATTATGTTGATTTACGAAATAATGTTAATATCTTAACGAGCAGTGCTTCATGCGACTATTTTGTTTGCGTAGGAATTTAAAAGCAAATTTGTGTTAATCCGTCATCATTTATCAGGAGTTAATTTGCACTTGGAAAAGGAGGGTTTAATTAATGAAACACTATAACTCACCTTGAAACAGAAATTGAACAGACCATGGCTGTGATGCCGACGATACAGAGACTACCTAGATAATTCAATATTTGTAGTTATGAAAATATTTTCATAACTACATACTATGAATGAGATCTGTTCACTTGCTTTAACAATTTGTAACCTTAAGCCCGGAACAGACTGCCCGATGACATATGCATGGATGCATGAAGTACAGTGGCAATAGGGCGAATCAATAGGCGAAAAGATAAGGATATGGCAGTAATAAATATCTACAATTTTGGCTAGAACTTAATGCGATGTGATCGTGAAAACCACATGACTACAGACATGCATGTATTCTCTCCCTCTATTAAATACACATATATACATACATACATACATACATACACTGTATTCCAATGGTTTGTATATAATTAATTTATTATTAATAGCGTTATCATTAAATTATACAAAATCACGTTTTTTATTTACAATGAAGGGAACCTATACTGTGTCGCCCAAATGCTTATAAAGTCAGCAAAACATGTTTTCCCTTCATTGTAAATAAAAACGTGATTTGGTATAGTTTAATAATAAGGCTATTAATAATAAACAAATCATGCAGCATTGTCCTAATAGCAGTTAAGTATTCTGTAAACACTTCGTCTAATAGTTAAAAAGTGCAATATGGGGCTTGCTTTCAAAAGATATCGCCACGGACATGAATGGAATACCTAATGTGAATGGAATACCTAATGTGATCACTGACGTGGATTTTGCCTAACATATTTGTAATGTTGTCAGACTCCCTCTCACCTTCACGCGTCTGTAAGCATATATTATAATATCTTCTTATAATACTGTGTTTGGCGGCTGCTTCTATTCATGTTGAGTTAATTTATCAGTACCATAGAAAATGCATGATTAGAGGAATTCACAGAGCAGTTGACTATAAACAAATTGTGTATTGGGTTGGGGGGTTCTATCGTAATTTTAAAAGCTTAACAAATGTATAATGAAGTGTTACATACATGGTATGACATGTATAATATCTAACAACTACAAACACAAATGACACTTCAAGCGTATTTATTTATAGCCTACAATCGGACATAATAAAATACATACAAAAGTAGATGTTAACATAAGAAAATAAATTCCAAACAATATAGATGGCTTACCCCCCCATCCAAAAACTAAATAAAAAAAGTGCCGCCCGATTTTTACCCACACGCCAGATAATCATAAATCAGCATTGTGTATATGAAGTTATCTAAATAAATGTGCATTCTGTATGACAAAATGAACAATTTTAAATTTAGTTTACAAATGATACACAAGATAGATATTCCCATTATTTTTGATTTCCATTTGGCTGCTGCTCGCAGGTGAGAGAGCCATCTCGCTGTATGCTAGTAGTTTCCATATCAGCGAATTCTGCTTCCATTCATTTTCTTGATCTTGTTAACATGCATTTTGATTAACGAGTTCCCCTTATTTAGTCGTTGAGACAGGAAGTGATGTACATGACCTGTGACAATTAAGCTTGTAAATGAGAAATGCATTCATTAACGGATTGATTTAATTAACACATTTTGCTTGAAAATCACTAAAGCTCTCGTTACTATGCCACGAGTTTGATACAATAACACACTTTTTTGAAAATCCTGCCCTATATTTCTGTGGGTCAGACAAATAAACCTCTTTATCCAGTAGGAGCAGGGAAGTTCCTCTCTCTCAAAATGTTGTATCAGCTAATAATGCATTTTTTTTCAATACCTATGAGGTCAAGATAAAATAAAGTGTTAACTTAATAAAGAAAATACAACTTTTTTGTTTTTTTAAGATTTTGTTTTGCTTAATTCATAGATGTTCTAATTTCAGGATAATTAATTTAATAAAAACAAAACAAAACAGGTAATTCCATGAGGCCTGGACTTCTGTCTTCATAAATAAATTAACTCACTAGGTAATTAACATGCTGAAATTAGATGGCTTAAGGTCAATTGTTTTCTCAGGTTGCTTTATACAAGTTAAATACCCGACAGTTAGCTTTGGGCAATGGCTTAAAGCTGTACGAGTCGTGGCATGTAATGGGTGTAACGGGGGCGGGGTAATAAAGCCAAACCAGTATAGGAGTGTGCACAGCTACAGCAGGGGCAACTATGCTAAGGCTAAGGAACCACCATGCCGAGCAGTAATCCGACTACGCCAGCTCTAGAAAGAAAGAACAACTAAAATGTAATGCGTCCCAATTTTGCCCTAGTTTAACAGCACATGTTCTTTTATTGGGAAGGAGCAATGCATGAATCACAAGGAAAGTAGAGGACAAGCAATATGGAGTTCAGTGTTTTTGTTCATAAGATAAAATATGCTTTTTGCATTTACAAACATAAAATATATCAAATGGATCCTTTTTTCCAGGGCTTCGTAAAAACAGAGGCATATTAGTTATCAGCTACACAAATTAGACACAGTAGTTAACATGTCAACATCACAGATTATAAAGCACTGAAAGGCAACTACACATTGATACTGTATCTCTCAACTGCACCACATGCCAAAGCTGGGGACACCACTTCTACACCCTTCCATCCGCAAAAACACTTCCTTCTTAACTTGCTAAAGGTTAGTGTGGATTGTAGTGAAACTTTAGTATCTCGTCGAAGACTGAGATCAAAGAGCCCACCAACAAACTGGTCCCGCAGAACAACATCTTCATCAGCAATCCCCTGGGCATCACGTCTCTGCATGCGTCGGAACAGCTCCTGGAGGCACAGTGCAAACCCCCAAACCATCTCTTCTGGTTTCTGCCGACAACTAAAAAAAAGGGAGCGCACTGTCAAGACAGGTGCCCTATCACCATACAATTCTTCAAATCTATCAAACACTTGGATTACAGTATGTCTATCTCTTTCCCTCAAAATAAAGATTTCTCTATGGGCCTCCGCTTCTAACCCATTTTAAACAAAATCTACCTGCTGCCCCTCTGGAATCTAATAAAGCCTAAACATAGATTGTAAGCTAGACTTCCATTCCCCCAATCTCATGCTACTTTCACCCATATTCCCTCCAAATTTAGCTGACTAGGAAGCCCCCATAATTAAAGGTAACATAGCCCTAGCCACTGGCCTCCTGTCACTATTCTAAAGTATTGTGCACAAGAAAAAAAAATATATATATATATATATATATATATATATATATATATATATATATATATACAGACGTGCTCAAATTTGTTGGTACCCTTACAGCTCATTGAAATAATGATTCATTCCTCCTGAAAAGTGATGAAATTAAAAGCTATTTTATCATGTATACTTGCATGCCTTTGTTTATGTCATAGAATAAAACAAAGAAGACTGTGAAAAAGATTTTTATTCAACATTATTCTACAAAGATATTCTAAAATGGCCTGGACACATTTGTTGGGTACCCCTTAGAAAAGATAATAAATAATTGGATTATAGTGATATTTCAAACAAACGTTTTCTTTTAATTAGTATCACACATGTCTCCAATCTTGTAATCAGTCATTCAGCCTATTTAAATGGAGAAAAGTAGTCACTGTGCTGTTTGGTATCATTGGGTGCACCATACTGAACATGGACCAGAGAAAGCAAAGGAGAGAGTTGTCTGAGGAGATCAGAAAGAAAATAATAGACAAGCATGGTAAAGAAAAGGCTACAAGACCATCTCCATCCAGCTTGATGTTCTTGTGACAACAGTTGCAAATATTATTGTTGAAGTTTAAGGTCCATGGAACTGACTGTAGCCAACCTCCCTGGACACTGGGCAAGAGGAAAATCGACCCCAGATTGAACAGAAGGATAGTGCGAATGGTAGAAAAGAACCAAGGATAACTGCCAAAGAGATACAAGCTGAACTCCAAAAGGTGAACCGAGCGTCAGTCCATGATCGCACCATAGGTATGGTTTTTTTCTTTGAAAGTGGGCTCCATGGAAGAAGATCCAGGAGGACTCCACTTTTGACAGAAAAACAAAAAAAGCCAGACTGGTTTTGCTTAAATGCATATTGACAAGCCACAATCCTTCTGGGAGAATGTCCTTTGGACAGATAAGTCAAAACTGGAGCATTTTGGCAAGTCACATCTGCTTTTTCTATGTTTTTCTTCAAAAAAAAAATGAGTCCTTTCAAAGAAAAGAACACCATACCTACAGCTCAAAACATGGAGGATGGGTTATGTTTTGGGGCTGCTTTGCTGCACCTGGGAGTTCAGCTTGAATCTTTGCAGTTATCAATGGTTCTTTTTTTCTCAAGAGACTATCAAGGCATTCTGGGGCTAAATTTTCCTCTGCCCAGTGTCAGAAAGCTCTGTCTCAGTCACCAGGTCATGGGTCCTCCAACAGGATAATGACCCAAAAACACAATAAAAAGCACCCAAGAATGGATAAGAACAAAACATTGGACTATTCTGAAGATGGCCTTCTATGAGTCCTGATCTGAACCTATCAAACATCTATGGAAAGAGCTGAAACTTGCAGTCTGGAGAAGGCACCCATCAAACCTGAGACAGATGGAGCAGTTTGCTGAGGAACAAGTGGGCCAAACTACCTGTTAACAGGTGCAGAAGTCTCATTGAGAGCTCCAGAAAACGTTTGATTGCAGTGATTGCCTCTAAAGGTTGTGCAACAAAATATTAGGTTAGCGGTCCCATCATTTTTTTGTCCATGCCAACAAATTTGTTTTATTATTTTAGAATATTATGTTGAATAAAAAATCAAAAGCAAAGTCTGATTTCTATTAAATATGGAATAAACAATGGTGGATGCCAATTACTTTTGTCAGTTTCAAGTTATTTCAGAGAAAATTGTGCATTCTTCATTTTTTGTGGAGGGGTACCAACAAATTTGAGCACGTCTGTATATATATATATATGTTGTTTCAATTTAAAAAGTTTATTAAATGGTTGCAAAATCACATTAAAAGCCTATCTAAAAGCCCAAAATAAATGTAAAATCCAAAAAAAGGAAAAAGGGGAAAAAAGTCTTTACCAACAAGTATCCACCAGGCACTGATCTGTAACAGATTCGTAGTCTCGCCTCAGCTGGTCCCAAACTACAAGTCCCAGAAGGCTGTGTCGCAGTACCAGGAAGTAACTCTCAAGACACTCAGTCTTTTCTTAACACAGCATCTCGATCTATTTATGTTCAAGATTGACAACAAGGCAGATCAAAAACAAGGAAGACTAGCATTACTCTGTTCCAACTTAGTTTCAGAAACAGAAAACAAACAAACAAAAAAGGAATCTGATGGCTGCTATCACGGCTGCTGCTGCTACCTGCTGTCCTTCCAAGCCCTCTCAGCTCTGTTGCATCTCCCGGATTGTGCAGCAATCTGGGTTTAAGACGGAGCAGAATTTAACAACAATTAGGGGCAGCTGTGTACAGGCAACTTCCAACCATACCAGTATTACAGTGATCAGTAGCACTTGCAATTGACATGGGATTCTCCATGTGAACATAAAGTGAAGAAAATTAAGGTAATAAAAACAATGTGAATGGAGCACTACACGTGAAACTAAAGTAAAAAAAAAAAATAATAATAATCCAAAGAAATAAACCACAATATTACATTGGGAACAATTAAAACAAATCAAAATTGCTGCCAGAGATCTGATTAAGCCCATCTTCAAACATATTTAAAATGTATGATTACGGTTAATGGATGAACAAATGGTCTCTCAATTCCCAGTTTATAACCTAGAAAACATTAGGTTACGGGTGTAACCCTGGTTTCCTGAAAGAGAAGACGACCACCAACAATACTTTTGGGAAATGCGTGCCACATGTAGGTATTGTTGAGCATTTTGTATCAGAGCTGCCAATAGGAGTCTGGTTTGTGCTGCCAATAGGAGACTAGTTTGATTGCCACACACTGCCTTATTGCACACGGCACAGCTGTCACGTGTCTGGTCTAATTGATCAACTTCAAACTTCATGGAATTATAAAACTGTACAGTCCCTGGGGTCTTTTTTGCATCATTCCCGATGTCAACGGAAGGATGAAGCGTACTCAGCAAAATTACATTTTCACTTGGTTTGCACTTGTAGACTGTTAGAGTGCAGCCCTTCTGCGTCCACAAGTTGATACACGGCCTGTCCATCAACCTCTATCTAAGGTAGGTAATTGCTGTTGTAGAGTACGAGACGGTAAAATCAGGTTATTTGGGAGATAGTAATATGCACAGTTTAAAATTGTTTTTGACAGCTGCAAGTTAATGTTTTTTTCTCTTCCCCCTTTCTCTTGGTCAAAGGGAGATTAAATGCAGCTTTGAAGCCGAGTTGTAAAAATTCCTTTGCGGTACCACAAACTGAAATCTCTGCACAGGCCATTCTGGCAGACTTTGACGAAACAGACACAAGGGTGAGTTTCTTTCCCCAAGAAGTGACTATTTGTTCCCTCGGAAGGCAGGACCAAGGATGTCACTCCCCGGCAGCTTTAATATAAAATGCTCAGCGAATACCTACCTGTGGCAGGCATTTCCCAAAAGTATTGTTGGTGGTCGTCTTCGAATTGAAAGGGAACCATGGATTATTTTGTTGAAGATATAGTAATCAGCACTTGATGAATCTGGCATTTACACATCCCAGACTGAAGACAGCTGCAATTTTAAGAAACAGAAAATAAATATAATTATGAAACAATACAATTGGTCTCTGGTTGGCTTCTATTCTAGTTTAACATTAGAACTACCGGCACAGTCTTTTTGATCGATCGCGGTTTTTAAATGCATTTTTCTCCACTGATTTGGCAGCATGTGGTTTTTTGACTTTTCCTAAATATATGTATTAAACACCTCACAGCATCAGTAGACCCAGGGTTGCAGAAACTTATGGAGATATAATACGTTATACCTAGAACTACCGGAGCTGTCATTTTGACCGTCATAGTAAAAACAGTGGGTTTGGCTTAGTGTGCGTGATTGAGCTGCTGAACTTGAAAGCTTTGTGTTTATTTTGAATAGCTACAACAGGATACTTTTTTCAGACAAGTGATTTATTTATCAACAACTGTAAAAATACGTATTGTCTAGTGAAAACAAATACACAAACACAATGTAGGACTGCACAGCAATTACCTAGCTTAGATAGAGGTTGATTGACTGGCTGTGTATCAGCTTGTGGATGCAGAAGGGCTGCACTGTAACAGTCTGTAACAATTTGGGCTAACTTTTACAGCTTTGATTTATGTTCGGGCGCCAGGTACGTAAATATTATCAAATTTTCAAATAAAACCCAATTTAATATGTTTTAGAGGGCCTAATTATAACTTCTAAATATACATCTTATCCTAGGCCTGTTTGTAAATAGGAACTGAGTACTTAATCAATTAGTCAGTTACGCAATCAAGAGAAAAACAATTAGCCAGTTATTCAGGCAATGAGATTTTTCAAAAATAATATTTACAGAAAGGAAAGATTGGTTAATAAAAAACATAGAAAAAATTATATATGAACTTGTAAGTTCAGAATCAAAACAAATAATACCTAAGCAAGTTATACTAAGTTAGCTTTTCAATTTATCTGTGGCATTACTACATAGTACTTTATACTGTTAATTTCCTCATTAGCCTTAATGTAAATAGCAGTACCAATACATCAAAGCAAAAAACTCACCCAAATACACTGCACTCCAATGTGTAACCAAAGAAAAACTAACTCAGTATTGTGAAGGATGGTCAGCCTTTAATATGAGGAGAAAGTATCCGGAACATGGGGATACGGGTAATTTGTCCTCATTGGGGAAAATAAACAGAAAGACCAGGGCCTTTAGTAACAGTCAGTTAAGACTACAAAACTCCAGTTCCCAGAATTTAGTGCACAGTAGGAAGTCAGCTGACCTGGTAATGGGAGAGCTGGAGGATGAAAAGGATCCTCGCAGTATGCGGGTGTAAGGGCAAGGTGTGTAAACGTGTGCTCTATATTTTCAAAATACTGAAAACAAAAAGAAACAAGAATCCACAGCGTTAACTATACAGGATTGGAACCCAAACAAAGCAAATAAAGGACAACAATAACCAGGTGCTGAAGACAAATGGAACAACCTGGATTTCCCTTGGTGCAGTCAGAGCATGGACCTGGTGTTTAAAAAGGAACAACAGACCAGATGTCCTAATATGGACACCGTAAACACAGAACAGTTTCTTAGCGTGCAACGCTGCAGTAGTTTTATATGCATTTTAATATAGCGATTAAAAAGACCCTGCGGTAGTTCTAGGTATATATGTACGTCCGGTAGTTATAGTGTTAAATCTAGGTTTTGATAGCCTTGTTAATTAGCTTATAGAAAATGTACAAGTTTTAAAATCTCAGCCCTAAGTACAAATGGCAGTTGAATGTAATAACATAACAAAATCATAAAAATAAAATTACAGGTTACATGCAGGTTATTGAAGCAAAGTAATCATGTAATACTAAATCTGTATTCTAAGGTAGTAAAGCGATTATGGATGGACTGACGCCTCAGATACCAAGTTATTGACTTTGATTTACAGAGCAAATGCCTTTCCGACATGGACGAGGCATAGAAAGTTTACGGCTTTACAAGAGAGATCAGAGTTTGAAACTTTAAATTAAACCACCTTCATTTTGATGCTGTTTATTCAAAGTAAGGCACTTTTGATACAAATCAAACTGTGTTGCAGTTTCTCTTGTTCCCTTGTTTAATATATCAGCCCTGAGATGTATTGATGTTTAAAACATATGCAAGTACAAATAGTTTATTTTATATGTATGCAACATTTAGGCATTTGTATCTCCGCTTAAAGAGTAAGTAGCGGGGTTCCAAAAAAATCATTCTTCCGACAGTGATTTAGACGACAGATCTCAAAACCCAGTGCACTAGAGCGGACATTTTGAAAACAGACTTTAAAGTTCTAAGTGTAAAAAACTGTCAGGATGTTAACAATGAAAAGAACAATTACGGGTATGTTTTTTAAACAGTTGTAGCAACACGTGGGGACGTATAACCCTATATATTTAGGAACTCTGTTACTTACTCTTTAACTCAAATAGTGTTTTACCACAAAATTTAAGGAAGTGCTGCAGTGTAAGTGCACTGAAGCACAAAGAGACAAACTCCTTAACAGCTGGTGAAATTTCTTGTTGAAATAGACAGACTGCTTATTTGTTCTTTTACAGATCATTTTGGCGTACATTAAATAAATAAATAAACAGGGTTTTCATTTCCATTTGATCTGTGTTTTATAGCTACAATCTCTGCATTTTTAATAGCTGCTCAACCTTGTTAATTTAAAATGTGTTTTAATTTACATTTGTGGCATGCAAAAATCAACCATGTGTTCCCAATTGGGAAACAGAACATTATCGCTGCCAAGTAGCATTTTACATGGAATGACAACATGCAAGGTCAATTAGACTAGTTAGGACTAAATCTTGAAAATTATTTAATGCAGGTCCAGGTTAAGAATAAAACCTCACTATTTTAGGAGATATTGAGGAATATTCAATTGATCTAAAAAGCAACAAATCTAAACACTGTACAGCTGCTGTTTGAAACATTAAATAGAGCCTCTTCTGTACCAGTTATGAACATCTCCAAAAATAAATGATCCCTATAGTTTAGCATGTTGAATGTTTTGGAAGGACATCTACTTATTTAGATCTTCAGCTATTTTTATCAGTAATGAGACCCTCACTTGCTAAAGTGACTTCTTTTTTATTCTGTTTTATTTATTTTTGGATAGGGTATGTTGATTAGATATGGTTTGTTAAAAATTGAAGACCTTAAAATGAGCAAAATGGAACAGTAGGTCTACTTAACAAGAATGTCGCCATAGACAAATTTACTTCGACAAATATACCTTATGGTAGTTCCATTGAAGGTGGAACAATTACCATAAGTATTTTATTTTTGGCCGACTCAAACACACACAGATACACCATTGTTCTCCTCAGATATTAATGGCTGACATTGAAATGAATAACTGCAAACTGACAGACATAAGAAGTAGGTGGACTTACTGAAAGTGAGGAGAAAATATGCAATATTTAGGAGTAAGAACTCTGAATCTGATATTAGACTACTTTTCATGTAGGCATGAGAACTCAATTTGCGACCCATGGTTTGTATCATGACCGCATTGCAGAGCAGCATTTGCAAAAAGACAAGAGAAGAACAGACAAAGGATACTGTTAAAAGTTTGGAGTATCAGAAAACACTGCTGCAAATTCCTCTGAAATGTAAGCACAAAAAAAAAAACACTGCTTAATAGCAGGTTTTAAAATTGAAGGTGAGATGCTTGATATCATAGCTAAACTTTAAGTAAATGGACACCTTCCACCACCTGGGGGACACAGTCACAAGCCACAATCTGGACAATTTGGTTCCTGTGGTTGCTGAAAGGGATTCTTACATGAACTGATGTTGTGTTATGATTAATGCAGGCATGCTGCTTTCTCTTATACATTTTTTACATGCAAAATGTATTCTTCATGACCCAAAGCTCTGCAGTGTGTCCTTTACTTTGATTCCTGCCTCCACACAAGCTACTGCTATAAAACATCTCAATGAAATAGCCCTCTGCAAGCTATTCTGAGGTTGATTTGTTGTTTGTGGAAATAATTAATGTATGTGCAGTGCATTAGACTTTCTTGCTCTCTGTTTGTGCCTTCACCATGCAATGATACAACTGTACAAGCATTTGTATGACTTTGTCAAAATCATAAAATATTGAGATCTCAAGATTATTATCTTAATTTCAATTAGGTTATCTGGAAATCAATGTTGCTATATATTATTTATAGCAAGGATGTTTCAGTAAAAGGGAGAGTGTTAATGTTGTATCCTCCTAATATAATTTCAACAAGCAGATCATGTTCCTGATAACTTCAGCTCAGTCGGTTAGCATCATTTATCTACTGTAAAATACCAGATTGGGTAAAACGCCAGCCTAGAAAGGCTGTTATTATATTTGAATGCGGTTGCTGTTTTAGATCTGGAATTGGGTGGGCATTGGAGAACAACCATTATTATATTACTGTATTCATCCTTAATGTGCTTGAGGGAAAATATTCATCATCTGCCCAAGCTGTAATTCTTATATCGCATACATTTTCTATTTATTATTATTATTATTATTATAGATTATCAGTTTAAGATAACAAAGATTATTATCAACAAAATCCTTATATAATTTACTGGACTAAATAATATACTCTTAGGCCTCATACACACACGGCCTAAATGCGGTTGTGAGTTCATCTTTTGCTCTTAATACGGTTTAAGTACACACGCAGGCAGTGACAACCATCACTAGTAATCCTGTTCAGAACAAGTAGCGAGTTCAGTTATTAATTCAGTTTGGTTACTTAATGCGCAGCAACTGTGTGTGCATATTAAAACTGCACTAAAACAACAGCACTAGGTGCTTGGTGGATTTCTGCGCAAGTAATGATGTTATCGTTTATCGTGGTTATAATCCAAACTTACTGCGCCTTCAAACACAAAGTCCAACAGCTAGTATAAATAGATGCATTGAACTTAATTATTCGCAGATAGTTGATGTATGGAAGAATCAGCACACTGAAAACCGTGAAGTGGCAACAGGAATCACTATAATGCCAAATTCATGCCAATAAAATTAATGTCTTTATTAGAGGAAGTACAGGCAAAAAAACAAATGTGTGATAAACATGGCTAAAATAAAAATATAGGTGCCTGATGAGCCAAGTTGATTTTGTAATATTGATGAATAGTAAATTCATAACAATAGTAAATAGTGCAATCATATAATATACGTGTACAATCAAAGTAATCAAAGTAGTTGTATAATATTCTGTTGTAAGAAAAAAAACCCACAAAAATTGTATTTTTGGTTTTGCAACTTAAATAAAACAATATGGGACAATTCGTATCCCCAAACGCCACAGTGCGACCGCAACTCGTTTTTCCACCATTACTGAACGTCTCATCTGTGTGTTTTGGCACTCCAGAAAAGGTCTCAGTAAATGACAAAGACGCATATACGACTCCTTATACATGCATACATTTTTAATCCAGTCATTTGGAAACCACTCAAGTCGTTCCCACCAGCCTTCTGGTTGGAAGATCGCCCAAATGTTTTGATCTACCGTCATGGTACTGCAGATCATCACCACTGTATTTAGCAGTGCAGAAAAAGATAAACGTCGTCTCCGCTGGTTTTGCAGGAAAGAGCACAGCTGCGCTTGATGAGCTCTCTATCGATTACGTACAGTACTTGCTTCCAAAAGCATAAACAAAAACACCGCCTCCATGCTGCCGCCACACACACCTAACAAAGGTTGTGTAATGATGGCCCGAGTTCAGTGGTTTGTTTAAACAGGGAGTGCACTCACTTCAGTAATGAAAGTTGTGTGTGTACAACACACAACCGCAGTGAGTGCCGTTTGTTAATACGGTTATCGCAGTAACCGCAGTGTGTGTGTACGAGGCCTTAAAAGTTTACCGTGTCTGGCTAAAGTGAAATACAAGGAATATGTGCTGATATCTTGCCACCGCTTGCCCAAACTGAAAATGTTTTATTATGGAATCCTATTTTCCACATGTGAAAAAAAAGTATGAGGTACATTTGGTTTATGATCTTATTTTTTTAACATGGGGTTCCCATTACTGATACAATATAGTAAACCCTATGGTGGCAACACATTACATATTTTGATGACTTCTGACTGTAATCATAAAGCTTCTTGTAACAACAGTTCCCAATGGCTTTTTTGTGATGGAGTGTCAATAGGTGCGTTTACACTTTACACAAATATTCTAGAGGAGGACGTATTCTGTAACCCATGCTCTTATCCTCTCAAACGTTGGGGTTTGATTGCAGCATAGCCGGAATATTTGTTAGTGTAACTGCGCTGAGGATGTGTTCCAGAATGATTCGAGTATATTCCCAGCAGGCACTGCACGCAGGCCAGCTACGTCATCACCTTGCTGCCTTCCCTAGAGTCGAAGGTAGCATTAAATACCTTGATTAAATATTTACTGTGTTATATGTTTAAATGAACATAATACAAGTACAATAAGATTAAATATATGTTGCTTACCTTTTATAAAATCATCTTCATTAACATCAACCGCAAGCACTGAAGAAGGTAGTATTTTCAATTGATGGAGCTTGATCATGTCATCATTACACCATCGAGTCAGACATCTTCACCTTACAAACTGTGGATGTTCAATCTCTTCTGCTGAGAGAAGTACCTCCGGCTACATCTTACAGACTTCATTATGTGCTAATACTATATCTCCGCCTTCCTTCCTTACTCTTGGTTTACGAAGGTCTAGGCTTGGCTTGGTGCACACCCATATGTCTAATAAACTTTATTTGCAATGTTCATCGGACCCAAAACTTCTATTTTGAACTGAACTCTGTGTTAATATACACATACAGTATATATTTTGTGGACTATATGCTAAACTCATTATCAAAATGAACTATAAAAAAACAGCATGGTGTTCCTAACGGATCTTCTTTTAAAAATGTTTTTTTATAAAAAGTCAGGCATCCAACTAATTATCAAGCTCAAAGAATTATTTATGTTGCATTAAGAAAAACAGTTTTCACTACTCTACTTGACATTTTTTTAAACATGTATGTTTAGTTGCTCTACATTTCTATTGTACTGTACATGCATTTACATAATTAAGTCTGTTTTGGATTGCACCATCTGATAGCAGCCTGTGAGTCTAACATCTAGTTTGGCATAGAGCACTGTAAACATTTACGAAAATTATGTCCCCAGCTGATAAACTGTTTTTTAACAAATCGTGTAACTAACTAATTAAGGACTTGTTTTCTCTTCTCATTTGACCTGTGCTCTTCTTTGGTTTAAAATAACTTCAATGCTCTTGAAACAACGATGATTCAAGGACTATGATGCGGCAAAGAGATGAAGATAGACACTGATTAATTGGCAGTGCACTGGGTGCTATTCTCCGGTCCGTCTCTCCTGGTCCCATGTGATCATAGCTTTCCTTTATTATCCTCCACTGAATGTCTCTATAGTTATGGCCAAAAGTTTTGCATCACCTAGAATTTTAGGATTGAGGCATCATTAAAAACTAAAAATAAAAAATATGAACATAATTTACATATTTTATTTAACATCATGTAATCAAAGAAACTACTAAATGATATTGCAAAAGTCTACTGGAAGCCATAATAGTAGTACAATATTTTTAATTTTTTTTTCAGGTTTTTTTTTTGTTAAGTATATGGAAAGCTACAAAGCAGTATGCAATTCAGTATGTTAATGTAACATTAAGAAAAATTAATTCTATAGGGTGATGCAAAACCTTTGGCCATAGCTATACATCTGTATGTCACACGCTACATTATCCTATATCTATATATATACAGTATATATGAAAAACTCTTCCTCCAACTGTGATCAAACTTGGTATTAAGATTATGTGATAGGGGAGACCTGTGCTGGCTATCAGGTGCATGCATGATCCTGCAGGGGGTGGTCAGGAGCCCCGTGGGATCCGCCTGTCAATCATGGCAATGGCACAGAGAGGTTTGGTGAGGGTGTGTTGCGTCTCCCTCTCTCTGAGTGGTTGGGAGGCGGGTCGATCGACAAATAAAAATGACTCTTTACTGTTCCTTCGCTCTTGCCCTTGTAGGATAAACGACAGTGGGAGCTGGGTTCATAACCCTGGAATAAACAGAACAGGAACGTCACTGTCTGGAACGAGGAAAGGGTCAAGCAAGCCCGGCAGTTTAGTTGGGGAAGTCTGGGCAACCCCATGAGTGATAGTGAGGGACCAGCAAAGCATAACTAAAACCCGAGCTACACCGGATAGCAGAGGCTGCGGGACCCTGCAAGAAGCAGCACCTTTTGTTTGTAGTTTTGTTATTGTGTTTTATTTTCCTTTTTCCATTCGCCTTCTGTTTTGAATATTCTTTTCAGCACCTGCTTGTGCACGATAAACTGCCAGACACAAGAAATTTACCATTGTTGGTATTTTTCAGCAAGCTGCCATGGAAAGAACCTTATCATTGTTGGTATTGTTTGTCTGCGGTACAATGGTTCCCCCTTGTGTATTAAATAAAAATTGGACATCGGGGAGGTGGTCTCAAAGAAACTTGTGTGTTCAGTGAAACCTGCACCCTCCCACAGATTAATTAGCATGTTATTGTGAATATTAAATTCTGAAGATTTAGGTGTATTTCTGTCCGTACATTTGTACATCTGTTTGTCACACGTATATTTTTGCTGGAAAACATCTTATTCAATTTTGATGAGACAGTAAGTTATTGGGAGTATCAACTTGTGTGGATAAATGGAGGTGTCTCTCTGTCTGTATGTCACACTTACATTTTTACACATATCTTGAGTACACAAGTTCTTGTAAAAAATCACTTACCAAATGACATCTAAATCTACCATGTATCCAAACTATTCATTGCATTTCTAAATCTATACTATTCTGTACATACTGTTGATATACATCATAGTCATCAACTTTTTCAATCTGATAGCTCTAATTTTGATTGCATCCATAACGGGAGATGTATGTTACTGACTATGATAGAGACAGAATGATTCTTGGTGATAAATCTCCCAACCGACCTGTGAGGGCGCTATGTAAAGGGAACAGAGTGCCCTGGACTGGATGGCCAGACAATCAATTTCCAGGGTTAGGTGGAAGTCGGCCATCTAGAAAGGGGGCGGAGCTACGGTACACTAAATCATCGACCCGGAAGGGAAACCAGGAGGAAACTTGGAGGAGCGGTTGCAATCATTAACCAAGGGGTCATGATTGACGGTATATAAGGGGACATAGCAAGGTGATCTGTTCGTTTGTTATGGTTAACACATATATGTTATGGTTAACCCTTTGTGGTCCTATGTCGGACCTGGTCCGACATTGCAATTTTCCCTTTCCAGTCCAATGTCGGACCCTGTCCGACATCACCAAAAAGACAGGTCTCTAGACATTTTTTTCTCCGGAAAAAGCCAAAAAAACCATTCAATGGCCGAGTGAGACCGATAGGAGCCGAAAAAAAGGGGGGCGTATCTGAGGAATACAGATAGCCCCGGCACCACAGAGATAACACGGACATAAACAAACAAGATAACTGCTTCTGCATCCAGCGCTCAAAGAATATCACAGACATTTGCAGAGCTTTTTTAGATGTTATAGTAATAAAATAATGACTTGGATCGCATTATTGAGGAGTTTGGTGATAAAACGAGTGATCAGGAGATGATTTATTGGTATGCACTAATATGAAGAACTATGTGAAATATACAGCGAACAAGGGGTGGGGCGGGGCTGGAGATGTAGTACTGAGTGTCCTGTTGATATGCAGTGCCTTTTAAACCTGTTTTACTGTGAAAAAATACCTTTAAACAGTGCGTCTAAAATAAACTGCACGTGTGAAAATAAATTGGACCTGACTCGCCTGAGACGCGCTGAATAAATGGACCGCAACGGGTTAACGCATATGGTTACCCGTATTGTCTATTGTGAGTGTTTTGTTTGTTTTGTCGTGTCTAATTATACTTGTTTGTTGTTATTAGATGGCTAACACGATCTGGAGCTGTCGCTAAAGGCCAGCACAAAACCCGGACAACACTGCACTTGTTTCACAATAAATTGTATTTGCACCACGAGCGGTACAGCACTCACTTTGGACTGGTGACCATGTTTGTATATTGTGGATGTATTAAATACCATGTTTATTGTTTCGGGACTGAATCCATGGGTTAAACTGTGTAGTACACAGCCTTGTGTACTACCATTCATTATTATTTACCATTGTCAAGTGACTTTGGATTATAAATAAAACACCATTGCACCTGGATTATCGTTGTCTGTCTGTTTATTGATCACCGCAACACTCCTGCTCCTGCACATTGCCACACTGACATACTTGTTTTACTTTGGGCTCAAATTAAATGTTTGAAATGTAATGTTATTTTAGGTGTTATGAACAGCAGTTATTCATAGCAGTGCTAATAATATATAATTCCTGAAATTGCTAGACAGTTCACACACAATAGTTTTGTGATCATGCAGAAGTTTTGAAGACTTGGATGCTTCTACTTCTGCCTGTATCTATGCCTCTAGCAGTTGGATTAAGTCCTTTAGAAATAGCAATGCAAATCCCAAATCCAATTAAAAGGCAGTTATTGGCAATGCTGGTACTCATTTGCTGTGTTTATATGAGATTACCATTTTAACAGAAAATTAAACTGACTTGCAACGTTGTCTGCTTTGGGAATGCTCCAAGCACCATGTGCCAGGTTTTGTTTGTGGTGATGGTGGGGGTGGTGGTGCTGGGGGACAGGGGACGGGGGACACTTGATCTCTTTATAGTATTGTAAGATGTAGCACAAAACACCACTGCACGGTTTTGACACTCCCTCTTTATAGTCTTATAGTGCCATAGAGACTAGCAGTGCATATGACCTCCCTGGGTTGAAGTGGTGTCAGCACTTGTTTCTTCTTTGGATGAGAAGCTTGCTCTGGTCACCAGAGTGATATTTGTGTTCCTAACCAAGAAGGCTTTACCTATCCTCCAAGCAGATGGCCAGCTTACCAGAGAGTACTAATTATAGACCTCCAATAACCAGTGTCAGCAGGTAATCAGGTTTACAGTGCAGTACAATTGGGTTGGTTTATAACAGCAAAACATATATCTAATATCTAATCTTTCAACTATAAAGTTTGAGGGTGATATACATTAAATGAATATACAGGGTAGTTTTCATCATTTTTCTAGCATGTTATTGTTGTTTTTGTGGTGCTGTTTGAGCATTCCTGATTGCTGTCATCGAGGAATTTGACTGGGCTACTGACATGTATACCCTGATTCAACAGGATAATGCTGGATTGTTAGCACCGATATAGTGTATTGACAGATGGGAATAGGTCCCAGTTATCCATAGGCAGGACAGGACTGTCAGGTTTTGCAAAGCTGAAAGCAAGTGTGCCATCTGCAGGACCACCAACATGAGGGCTATCAACATTTACTTGCTAAGGTTCTCAACAGAGTATCTATGGTGTAGTGCAGGTAAAATATCATCTCAGATAAGTCTTCATTGAAAACATGACATTTCTGATGCACACCATAATTTCCCCTTGCAGCTGACCTAATGGACTTCGATATCTAAGTTGGGGAGACGATACCCAGAAGTGCAACATCATTATATGTTTTTTTTGTTTGTTTTATAAATCATATTCAGAAAAAAAATATAATAATAATCAGCACTTGCAGCCATTTGAAAACATGTTCCACACCTATAGGGGTGGCTCTGACACTTTCAGCAGCAGCAGAAACATTTGTACCTGTATACCTCTGATGTTTCAGACAGATTCAGGTCTGTGTCAAAGCAAGAAGGCAGCAGGGGTGTGGACAACAACCAGGTTGGGGTGGGAGGAGAGTGTGTAAAATTACCTTGCAGGCTTTGGTTGGCACTGATGTAAATATTAAACAATTTGATAAAAAAAAATAAAAAAAAAGATTTTGTTGATTTTTGGGGGAGGGGTTCAATTGCCCCACCACCTGCACCCCCTGTGCGGCCCCTGTGGAGAAATACAAAGCTGCAAACGGTGTGGAAATGCTTGCATTGCTGTTGAACCATCTGGAAGGCCTGCAGAGACCCATGCTTCACTGCATTTAATTAGGAGAGGTACGCTTGGGAGACAGCAGAAATTCTCCCACTCTATAATGTGAATGGGTCAGCATTCACAGGCAAGTGGACAGGAAGGTGTTGCAATATTGTAGGTTAAAGTTGAATAATAGATGTTAAGGGTGGCCACCTGATGATCCTGCCCTGAATGAAGAAAACAAATCTAACAATGCGAGAAGAGTTGTTCAATTTTATTATATCTTGCCCCTTTATCAGAAACTGTAAATGGTGTCAACCTACAGATCAATTAGCAATTGGGTTTACTGTGTTCTTTATTAACCTTGTGAAGGTGACTTAGTAGCTCTGCTGTTTTGTGATATTAAATAGTTCATTTTAATAATACCATGAAATCCTTTGCTTGAAGATATCCTTACTTCAGGATAGCTGGTATGGTGTTTATGATGCCTTCGACCGAGATTAAGATATATTTAACTCAATTACAGATATCTTAAACCCAATTTTGGATTTCTCTGATTCTATTAAAGATAGCTTGAAATATTTTGACAAGTAACCAGGATCGGAATGAACAGATGCAGACATTCTGTGAGCCTCGTTTAAGATAAGTATAAATTAGATGCAGATGTATTAAATGGTATTTAATATACCTCTGATTCTATTTGTGTAGATATCAACTACTGATACACTACAGGCCAAAAGTTTGGGAGCAACAAATGATTTGCAGAATGACTGGGTATCTCTGAATAGGGAAAAATATGTAATGAAATGAGCAAGAAGTGTGACTGGGGATGGGGAGCTTGTTGCTGCATAACCTCACTCAGCCTACTAACTCAATACATATCTCCATTTCCCTGAACAAATACTCCTACTCCTCTTTAAAAATATGCTAAATATTTTATGTTTTTCAATTTAAAATATGCAAATTATTTTAAAAAGCAAGCCATCTCGCAAGGGCTGTGGCACCCTAAATATGACCCATTTACTACCAATGCTGAATAACTGGGTGGAACATCTGTTCTCTATTTTACCCCCAAAAATGAGTTTCCATAATTGTGACTGTCAAGACCAGTACAATATTCTGTGTAGTGTTGTCCTTGGCATTTATTAGCCAAAAAACTATTTTTGAATTTAAAAAAAAAACAGAAAATAGCATACCCAGTCATTCCACTTTGGTAGAATGGTTTTGAGATGCCGCTCCACCTGTAGGATAGATTGCTCATTAAATGTTGTATATTTACAGTTATCATCAAGGATACCAAGATAGTGAGTAAGTAGGCTGAGTGAGGTTGTTAGGCACCATCATCAGTTGCACTTCTTTCCCTTGAAAAAGGAGAACATTTCTGGATACCATTCTAGCTGTGAGACAGCTTACACATTTAAATGTTTTACATATTTTATTGAGGAGGTGATTATCTATTCAGGGATACCAGGATATTTTGATAGTGAGAGGTCTGAGTGAGGAAAAATGGGCAATAAATCCACCTGCAAATTATTTGTTGTTTTCAAAAATTTGGCCTGTAGTTTACATGGGACATTCCATCATATGCAGGACAAAATACAGATAATTTGGAAATCTGGAATGTTAGGAATGGGGTCCATGAAAAGTGGAAAATGCTGTTTCAGCAGTTTGCCAGATACTTACATACTCATTAAGCTTTGATTATCCCTTATTTTCTCCACTACTGCTATGTTAAGCTATAAACCTACTAGAAAACATGGCAATATAATGTTTGCTACAAGAATAATGAGATTGTGAGGTCAAAATCAACATTCAATATTGAGACTATTCCACATTTAAACTTCAGTTTTACCACATGATAACAAGCTATTAATGCACTGAGAAAACAACCATGTGATTTCTGTGTAATATTTGTATGTTGTATTTCATATGATTATAGAGTCTGTTCTTAATGGTATCTGACAAAAACATTTTACATGTACAAAAACTGCCTAGGCATCAGTTATATAAGATGTGATATCTACAAGAGGGACCATACAAGCCTACATTTCTTTAAAAGGTAGTCTTCTCCAATATCACTACCATAGTGTCATTGATGACTCATTATAAACAGCTACTAATGTAATAATTTTTTAGTTTTTTGCGTACTATATACAGTAGGCTACCTGTGGGAATATCTATCTATCTATCTATCTATATATATATATATATATATATATATATATATATATATATATATATATATAGATATATAAACTATTTATTACTTGTATTTTTAATTTTTTTTTTGCCTGGGGTTTGTAATCACTGCTTGGCATTTGTACAGTACTACAGTATGCGTCCTTGACAACCTATTAGGAATTCATATGTAACAAGATACAGATGTATGTCATTTACTTTTGTTGATAAAATGACTTTTATTAATAACAGTAGGTAAAGTGGGGCGTGATGCAAAAAGTTTAAGAAACCCTGCTCTGGTTCATCTCAGTCTCTACAAGCATGCAGAGTTTCTTAAATGTACATCTTTATTTACTATATGTTTTGCAACTTCAACAAGGATATCAGTTTTATTTACTTATTACTCCTAATCTACAGATAGAAATTTCTGATATGCATGTGGTCTTGCAGTGGATAGATTGGTACAGAAGCATAAGTAGAATGGCAAAAGAAATGATCTTTTCATTTTCATCAACATTTCTGTATTCCACCTGCATTTAAATCCACTGAAACATCATAGAATGGTTTCTTAGGTTTTACAACGCAGAAGTATCTCTTTTTCTTTTTAGACTAAATCGAATTTAGAGTGTGCTTTTGCTCAAAAAGAATCCCTTGGTGGGTTTAAATGTACCTGAAGCTATGAAGATATATAAACCTCAAGATCTGATGCATGTCGCCTTTAACTACACCCACTTGTATGTGTTGTTGGGGTCCCACAGTGCTTAAGGGAATGTTTTCATTTGAACACAGGGACTTGTGGCATTGCTGTAACTCGGGTGCTAACTTTCTTCAGTAAACATGTTCTAAATAGGGAATTGGTAAATTCATGTTGTCTTAAAAGGGGTTTAATGTAACATCTCCTAAGATGCTCTGCTTGTGTGTGCTTAGGCAGCTTTGCAGCTATACAGTTTGCATAATTTCTGCCCAACATGGGAATTCAATTTGTACTGTACATTTAATTTCTTTGCAGATTTAGATTTATTTCATGTTCACTGCTTTTAATTAACTCTGGCACAGCTACTGGAGAGGAGATAAAACTTGTCGCTCTCCTCATGCAATGAGTTACGCCAGCAATCATTTACCATTAGATGGTGGTGCAGGAGCTATCAGTTTCCATGGCAACCACGGCCTTGGTGATTGATTCCGTGCCAGTGTGGCATCACCACAGGGAGTGCAGCTTGTGATTTTTGTATGCTTGCTACATCTATCTAATTAAAATAGGATTACAAAGTCATTGCAGTATATGTTCAAACAAATGCACTCCTAAAAATCCATTTTGGTAAATGTCAACACTATTGAATACACAGCTCTTTTTTTCAGAGTAATTTACTTTTTCTATGGTATTCAAAAGCACAAAACAGTCTTTGTTTAAAAATAAAAACAGGATTAGCCTTTTTGTTTTACAGTATGTTAGTTTGTTGTGCAAAGCAGTAGAAGCTTGGGAGAATTTTAAGTAAACATTTTCAGCAACTGTTTCATTTCAGATGTATTTATTTGTTGAAAACACCTGTATTCTTATAACATGTTTATTATACATTTTGTAAAGTAATTTTCTCTCCTTTATCTGTAAAATATCAAGGAAAGAAGAGGTTGAGGGTGAATGGAAAGGACAAAGATCACAGTATATTACAGAGGTGGCCAAACTGTGGCTCCCTGGCAGTTTAAGTGTGGCTTCCGGTGAAAAGCTGAGTGACGCACACTTTGTGGCTCGAATGAACTGAAGAAAGAATAATAAACAAAAATGAAAATAAAAGATAAAAAAGTAAAAATAAACACAAGAAGTTTATTATTTGTGTTCTCTGTATTCATTTGTGTTAATTATTCTTTCTTCTTCTCTCTCTCTTCTGTTTCTTTGAGCGTGCATGTTCACTGCAAGGACATTTCGTCACTTGATTACTTTCGACACCGCTCGCTGGCGCATGTGTATTTCGATCACCTCGGTGAAAGACGGATGTGCAGTTGAAATTCAATTTCATAATTCTGAATTAAGTGCTCAATCGTTTCATGGAGACAATGGCATTGAGCAAACCCTCCACGAGTAATAAACGAAAGTATGAGGCTTAAGCCAGAATGTGAGGAAGAGTTTGCTTTCACTGTAAACAGTGGTAAACCTGTGTCTCATCTGCAACAAATCACTTACACACTGTAGTCTGTACAAGACGAGCAACCTCAAACGCCATTATGAGACAAATCACAACACATTTTCATCTGAATATCCTCCTTTTCAAAGGCATGTCTAATCAGTCAGCAGATGTTCCTTTTGGTGTTCAGTAAAGAAGGTGATGTAACGACTTTCAAGCAAATTTTATAGGACTCTAGATTTTCAGTTTTTATTTTTGGTCATGTGATGTCCCTTTAAAGTTAGCTGCCTTCTTGTACATTATCAATTAAACAGAATCACAGTCTCAATCAAGTTACTGGAGAAAAAACTAATGTTAACTTGTTTCATAGTCAACACTTTTCCAAGAGTTTAATTGAATGGAGTTGGCTCAAAAAAATCGTGATCCCAAAAAAAAACCTTGAAAATGAAGAGCCCTAGGTATGGAATATCCCTCGTGCCAAATTTTATAAAATTGGAGTGTTGCTGTTAAACTAGAGAATACATGTTTAAATGTTATATTGCAGGTCTAAAATGAATATTATATTTACATATCTTATGTCTCATCATGAGCAGGTAGTGTAATCCCTTTCAAAATAAACAGTGTATTTGTCAACCACAAAGCTCTCAAAAGTATTTAATACAAGCAGCAGTCATAAAAAAAAAAAAAAAACGCTTCCTTTTTTTTTGAAAACCAAGCATTCAGATCTTCAAGGGACGAGCTTGTCAAAAAGAATCCTTACAAAATGTGTCTTTCTATGTGGTGTTTTTGGTGAAATCAGGGCAGTTATTGTATTTTGTTTCATAATAACTGAATATATTTTAAAGTACAACATACAGTATAAACAGAAATAATGGAAAAACACCAGTGTTACATTGAAAGTTTAATACACTATAGATCTACAGTACAATACAAATTACACAGAGACTGTAACTGTAAGTTCTCCCTTTTTCTTGTGTATTTTGCGTCACGAAGAGATAACTACTGTACCGCACAGAGTAAGTGCAAGAATCCGTCATAATGTTTGAGAGAATTAAAAAACTGTGGTAGTAATTAAAATGTCTAGCTCGCAAAGATTTAGGGGTAGATGTACTAAAGTGTTGCGTCTGTCGCAATCATTGCAAACCAGCAAACCAGTCGGAAGTGTAGCGTGAAATGTACAAAACAAACACAATGTTTGAGAGGCTTTGCAGCCGCCCGTTCTTATTTGGCGCTTTAGCCTTAAATGAATAAAACTGCAGAAATTGCAAAAACAGGGTGGAGATAGTGCAAATGAGGGATCAATATTTTAAAGATGTACTAAAGTGCTGGCAATCATGACACTTACTGTACAATTGTATCAATTTATTAAGAACTTTTGAAAGCATGTTTTAAACAGTCGCAATTGTTGCTGGTATTTCCCAGTCCGCTTTTTCTCGTGTGTTGCCAGTTGTGCTCAATGCATTTCTGAGATGAACACCCAAGTACCTAATTTTCACTAAAGTCGGGATGTACTTACAAGCCTTGAAAACAAATTTCTATGACATTTCTGGTTTTCCCAGTGTGTTGGGAGCAATATATTGCACACATGTGCCACTAACCCCTCCAGCTCATTCTGAGCATCTTATAGGACATGATCTATTGTGTGTAAATTGTCTAGGCTACTAGACCAAGTTAAAAATAATAATAATTAAAATAAAATAAAAAACCCTTAAATTTAAAATAATCTTTTTAAAACCAATGGAAACTTAAAGTACAAAAATTGCATTTTACTTCTGTATGTATAGGCCTACTGTACAGATTTATATTTTTACATAATGTAATGAGTAGCCTACCAAAAACACATTAGTGTTATTTGTAATGATTTATATTTAAAATTCGAGAACTGAAAATGTATGTGTGTGATTTTATTGTATTGTTTTTAAACCCGAACTCCTTATGTTGGATCGGACGAACATGTCCGGTTTAGCGAGGGCCTACTGTATGATTATGAAAAGCTTTTTGGGGGGTGAAGGTTGCCCACTATAGAATCTGATTGTATTAAACTGCCTTTCATTTTTATATATATATATATATAACAGTATTAAAATAGGTCAAATGAAGACGGAATAGAATGCATTGTACAGATGACGTTTACATTTAACATAAACAATGTTATTTTGATTCTTGCACCCTTGCATGCACAGACGTTATCTTTCGGGCACCCTCTGCTGCAGCAAACCACAACTCAACTCCCGCTATTTTATTTGAAAAAATGACGCACAACTCTCGCTAGAGATCTTGCTAAGATGACACAAATAACATATTTTTTCTTAGTGCATACGACAAAATGCGCACTTTGCGAATTGTCGTAACCAAAATGTGGTATGTTTGCGCTGTGACTGACCCATCTTAGTACATCTACCCCTTAATGTTTCACAGTATGAGTCTTGCGGCTCTCGGCCATATGAACATTTTGGTATGCGGCTCGTAGGGTCAGGAAGTTTGGCTACCCCTGGTTTATTAGAATCGTTTTTATGCTGCCACTATAAAAAGGAAACATAGAAAAAAGGGACAGTAATAGTAATATTGCACGTTTTCAAACTACAATTATATATATAAGGAATTATATGATTCCTACCATAGAAGCTTTAAACAAAACAAACTATTGCTTGTGTAGATTTGTACAGTAAGATGGCACACATACATAAAAAACATATATGTACACCTGCACACGTACAAACATAAATGTGCAAACAGTATAAACACATAGATGAAAGCAGAATGACTTGGTGCCAGAATAGTTGATATAAATAAAATGAAAACATCCAAATTCAGATATATTGATGTTACAGTAACTGAATATGAACCTTCTCATTGAAGCAGCCGAAGATAACATTTTCTGGGATAGGAGATAAACAATTAATAAACTTTAAATTTGGTGATATGTCGGAATTATTTGGAAAGAGATCTCAGAATATGTCAAATATTTTTTTCAAATAAATGAAAAGTGAGTTGTTTAAAGCCATGTTTCTGGTTGAATAAGCCAGACCTCGGGAACTATGGGTCAGGCAGACCTGCAATTGTGCTTTGTTCTTTCTATGGACCCACTCAACACAACCAGTTTAGTGATTCAAAAATTGCACCCCGGTGTGATGATTTCATATAGACGTCCCAATAGTGCATTTCAATCCTCAGTTTGAATTGTCTAAAAAGGTTTTTGAGTAATCTGATTGGATAGGGACCTTCTGAAATAGTATCATGTTCAATGAAGTCTTTTAGTCTCCTGTTTGAAGATCCAATTTAGCGATTACCCTTGAGAAGGAGTAAATGTGCTTGCCAATAGCCATCTAATCCAATAGTTTTTATACTTATTTAATGATTAATGAGTGATAAAATGAATAGCCCAACATTCTAGATATCTATCAAACAGTTCCTTACAATCTGTCTTTTAGAGACATTAAGATGAACAATTTTTTTAACAAAGATGTTTTCCTTTGTTACAGCATGGTGACCTAAGAATGTTCAAAGTAAATGGTAAAACTGCATATATAGTAATAGGTAGGTGTGTGCCAAGTGATTAGTAGACATTAGTATTTGGTTTTAGCCATAGTCACTTCCAAAACAGTAACGCCTCTGGTGTTCCAAGAATGAGACCCCTTACAAGTATGACTGTGAGTATGAATACTCCTAATTAGCACCATCATTATCCGTAGCACCATTTCTAGTAGTAATTTTCTTTCTTTCAATTTAAAAAGGATCTAAATCTGTATATTTATTGTGTTCTGCTTGAAGCTGATGAAGGGGGGGGGGATGAACTCAGAAAGGCAAGCCAGGGGTGAAGGTAGTAATAGATTTAAGATTACAATGAGAAAATCAAAGCAAAGTCCTCTTGGTGCACAGAAAAGAAAAGAAAAGTTTCTGAGAGGGAGCTGAGAGTCCTTATGGCTGAGTTCACTCAGCATGAAACAGAGTTGTTTGGAAAAGCCTCAGCCAACATCAGCTGTGCTAATATCCTTAGGAAATTATATGTATTGGCCTGCCCTTTTTAGCATGACATTGAGAAATGTGCCTAGCACTCTGGAAATGGTGGATTGGGCTATTCCAACTGTGGTCTGAAAGGAACTAGAGGCTAAGTAGTGCAGAGAACACAGTACTTTCACATGTGCAGGGATAGCAGTCCCTAGATTAACGCTGGGGTCTAGCTCATCCCTCAATTCAGCTATTAGGTCTAGGATGACCTGTGGAGTGAGACGATAATGCTTTAGCACTGCACCCTCCGGCATCCCAAACAAAGTGACCCTGGGATTGAATATGTGGGGTCTTCTTCGTCTTGCTCTTCTCCTCTGAACGTGTTCCTGCCGCTCCTCAAACAGAGCCAAGTGTCGCCGCATCAGGAAGTGTACCACAGCAGCCATCCTGAAGCCAATGACAGGTCACTGCAGGTGTGTGCTTGTATACAGCTCTTAGTTTCTAGCTTCTACAATGGTTTTAGAAGAGGTGTATAGTTTTTGGAGGGTCAGCAATTGCCTAAGTGCAAGGCAAAATCCTTACATCACATAATGTTTGTGCCTGCTCAGCATCCAGATCCCGCCCAATTCCATGCTCTTTTCTTCATTTGAATGCATTTCAGTATCATTTTAATGGATTAATGTGACAAATTTGATAGCGGGTGCAGAACGCCATATGAACACCATTCTTTACGTCGCATTTTTAGACTTTACAGCTGCTTAATGTGATTTACGGCAGCATTATGGGCACGTATCCTTACATCACCCCCAGAATCCCCAGCTATAGCATTCAGTTCGGTTATAGAGAATACGGCCAAGATTCAGGCGACAGAGACTATTGCTGTCAATGTCAGTGTGTATAGAATTATTTACATTTTTTCTTGTTGAATGGGACTTCTTGTTGTTCCTGCCATGTTTCCAATAACTAGCTTAAAGGGAAAAAAGAGTCCGCACACCGAAGTAGACGAGGTGCAAGTTCACAAAGCTGAAGTCATAAGTCAATATAGAAAAAGAGGACCGCACACTCAATTGCGTGCCAAAAATGTATATCTTTAATTCATAAAAGCATATCACCAACATTTCAACACAGAAGTGCCTTCCTGTCTGATTTGTTACAAATTTAGAAGCATTGTGTTAGATTTTAGGCATTTCAAGCTTAAAACTGCATTACTTCTACAGTATGTATAGACATGTTAATTAATTTTCCTCTGAAAAAAAAAAAAAAAAAAAATCCATTATTATTATTATTATTATTATTATTATTATTATAAGACAGATGACTTTGCACAGCCAGGATGCGAAACTGATCTGGATACACTGTAATCTATATAAAATAAACTATTTTTCTCCTGGTGAACACTTCGAAGTAATTGTTGAGAAATATATTCCCTAATTGATTTATGATCCATGATGTGTGATTAAAAATTTCAAAAGAGTCTGCAGTATGTTTAATAATATAATTCTGTGATATGGACAACACAGGACACTGAAAAAAGATACAATAAGGCATTTCTTGTAAACACTGCATGTTGTTCTGTAATACTATAATACATCTGTATTGGTCAGTTCTGGTGTTTTATGATACTTTGATTGGCACAGGAACTGTTTTTATTGTTTGTAATCTGGTTCAGATCAGATGGTCATACAGACTGAAACCCTTATCCACCCATTGGAAAGACTGCTGTTTATTGAAAATCCAAAGCAGGAGATGCTCACGCTGTGTCTTTCTGTACTGTACCTGCTCCTTTAATTAAAAAACAAAAAATACCTTAGTCTATAACAAGCTCTATGTAGTAGCTTTCTCTGACACTAAGGGCCCATTTCAAGACATAACTTTACCAATAAACCCCTTTCATCTTTTGAATAGGGTTTTATAAATATTAAAGGGCCCTCTAAAAAAAAAACAATACATGGAAATGAATATGAAAAAAAGCAAAACAAAACAAAACAAACCAAAAAAACATTACAATGTCAATCGGTCACACAGCAAGCTGTTCTTTCCCAGTTTCCTAGCTCTCCTCTAAGGAATAGAGCCTGGAATTCAGCTGATCCTGCAGGTCAGCAGAATATAAAACAGACTTGAGTGTATTCATGGAAGGCAGGCAGGCAGGCAAAAGGGAAAAATCTGCCCATTAGAACTACCTATTACTGTGAGAAATTACAGCCGTGGTTACAGCTCTGCTCCAAATGTGTCTGCAAGGGAGGCCTCTTTATAGCTTGCTGGCACCCAGCTGAGGCCACATGCAATGAACATGCTAATTGGTATGCAGCTGAGCCCATGTGGTTATAGACTCTCACACAGCCGCAATAATGCCTCGCTCTAGTAAATGTTTAGCAACAGAACTTGCCATTGGTAACCAGTGAGGTAATAGTGCAAAAGTAGAGATGACAGTAGCTCACGTGGCAAAATTGAAAGAACTGAAAATGAGGGGGATTATTACAATAAAACAATTCTGAAAAGAAATATAGGCAGGCCCCTTTCTATTATCCTCCCCCACCCATCCAAGGGGAGATGCATTCATGATTCATGGCTTCCTTGTCAGTTTAATTTTATTAACAATAACCCATTTCTGATCATTTAACAAACCTTCCAATGCTTCAGTACGTTTAACATACCTTTGTCAAGGGAAAGTGTGTTTGAAAACAAACAAGGGAGGTACTTACGTTTGATGCCATGGTAACTACAATCACTTATTTCTATTTCAATCTTTTAATGTGTTTGTAATGTCATTTGCGACATAGTTAATGGTGTAATGATCTACTATTCATTTATATTTCAACCTTCAGGCATCATGGTATTGAGTCTATTTATCCATTTACATTCCTTTATTTTTCTGTATTGTACAAATGTCGTGGTGTTGATTCTAATGCTTCGTAAATGTTCCACAAAGCGGTCTGCTAAATGCCTTTTAGTTTCCCCAATGTACAGTTTGTTGCATTTCTTGCAGATAATGCAGTATACTATTCCTTTAGAGGTGCTTGTGAAAGGTTCATGGATGTTGAATGATAATTTAGTGCTCTGATCTCAGTTTGGGTGTTAATGTATTTACAGGTAGTACATCGTGGTCTGTTGCATTGAAGTGTGCCTTTTAAAAGTTCCCCAGAACAACGTATCTCGCTGTGGACTACATATTATCTTAGATTCTTGTCTCTTTTATAGGATATCAGTGGGGGAGTCTTGAGAATAGGTGCTGTAGATGAGTCTTTCTGTACACTTTTTAAGTTACTTTGCGCAATGATTTTTAATCATTTAAACCTTTTGTGTATATACCAGGAAAAAGGTTGTATTTTTTTCATTTATGTATAATTAATCAAATATAATCATGGGATGGTTGTAGGGAATAATATTTAATTGTTATTGGACTGTATCTTTACAGTTACATACAGTATGTGATCAAAGGTTAATTATTTTCATAGTTCCCATGCTGAAAGTTTCAAAATATGGAGATTAGATCAAAATATTTCAATTTGGTATCATGGAGCAGTGACAAAATAAAATTGACTGGGAGCATACCAAATCATTTACGTAATATTTGTACACAAAAGGCCCTATTTAAATAAAATAAACAATTGGCAATACTGGTGTAGGATTCATTAGACCAGCAGCTCAAACTGTCAACAGAATATCATTTATTTATATTACATATACTTTTGTGTCTTTCAGCTGCAGAAAAGGCTGCTGAAAGACTTGAAGAAAGTGGAAGATTCATATGAAAATGTAAATACAGAAATCTGTTAATGGTGTTGGTATTGGAGTTGTATACAGAGGTATATTTATGTTTCTAATATATTTAATGTGTGTACGTAATACATAGATAATACACTACAAATGCAATCAGAAACCATGTTGTTCTCATTTCATCTCCCCTTCTTTTCCCTGCTGTTATCTAGCCCTCAACTTAATTCATCTATCTTGCATCTACCCAGGACACTCTTAACAAGAAGATGTTATTAAATGTATTTTGTATTTTTATTTATTAATTTAAGTTAATTTAGAAAAATACTGGTGTTGCATTACCCATTTGTTATTATTTGTATTTTACACCTCAGGATGGACTTCTACAGTACAAGTTGCACACCAAGCTACTTAGCAGACAGGAAAAAAAAAAACTTTCATAGACGCTCCGCTAGTAGGAATCAGCATAGCGATAGTGTACTATCTTTACTACAGTGTAGCAGCAAACAAAACAGCATCTGGCAAAGAAAAACTTGTCATAACAGACTGTTAATTAGCCAAGAAGCAATATGAAATGGCTCACCATCGAAAACAACTTTTCATTGTTCTATATTTGTGCCTCAAAAAATCATGTCAGTCATCAACTGGGATAAAACTAAGGGGAGATAGCACCATCCGAAATTAATCAGTTCAGCGATATTATGAGGGACTTCCAGTGCCTATTGCTAAGGCTATGAGTTTGACACGGAGGTCACGGAAATTGTGAAAATTGTTAACAAGTGTCAGTGAAATCTTGGAAATGGATGTAAAAACATATTTAGTTAGACACTTCCTTTATTTCCTTTTAAAAATACAGTATGTCATGCACTGAAAATGCAAATATGCGAGTATCTGTATATTGTTGTAGCAGAGTCGTATGTTTCATAATATAAGCAAGCACACTGTACGCAAGTGAGTGAGGCAATGTAATGTCATTTGACTGACGGTTTACTTGGCACTGTCTGCTCAGCAGAGAATACCTTGAAGGTCCTGACGGCACACCACTGGCATTTACGTGTAGCTATGTAGGGCAGCGAATGAGATTTGTATTTTGTAGGTGAGCGTAGGGTGGGCGAACAGAGCATGATCATGTTCATCCCCTATGGGAAGGATTGTGTGTCCTGCAGCAGTTTTGAAATTGATGTAAAATGATCTCAGTAATCATCAAATATAAAAGAATATACATATATTAATAGAAGTTTTTGTCTACTACGTGTCTGTCCTAGCATATTTAAGTATGTTTGTGTGGTTTTATGTTTAACAGAGGTCTAAAGTCATTTCAAACCGTAAAATACAATATCAATATCAATAGTATATCAATAGTATAATAATTTCTCAAAATATAATATAAATATCACAAAATATCGTTCTTTTGATTGTACTGTTCACCAAAATTACATTCTGTTAAAAAAATCTATTTTTTTCAAGTGGTTTTTATGATATAACAGTTTGTTTTTCAGACAAGCGTCAGAGTCGGGACTCAGCCGCTGAGCCATGTCTGCGGCACTGGCATTTTCAGTTTTCGTCTCCCTATTTTGACCTGGCCACAAGCCCCACTTCATATTACATATACAAAATGCTTTTAATACCCTTAAGCGCTGGCTGCAGACCTGATTGACAGTAACTCCGGCAAGTAAAACATTAAAAAATGTCATTAAAATATTTTAAGGCGGTATTTCAAAGCCATAACCACCTACCAATCGACAAAAAAATACATAATTGGTTAGTGCAATGTGTCAGGAAGACAAACCTCTTTGAGTTATTATCCTATCAGGTGTAGTTTTATAAGATATACAGTATGGGTTGGATTAAGTGACGTGCATCAGGTTTTTATAAGAATCTAGTCGAAATTCTCTCCTGCTGAGACAATGGCAACAGATGCAGTTGTGAGTGTTAGAAGGCGCCAAACAGTGGTACTGGGAAGCAGCATTCCTTTTTGTGCAGAATTAGACATGTCATTATTAACAAATGGAATGATGCATGAGATCCATACATTTGGCAGAAGTAGTAACGAGACATAACAATATGTTACTCTTGCAAGTTATAACATCTTAACCACTTCAGTGCCCTTAGGACATACCTGGCACGTCCTAAAAATATGTCGCTAAAGTGCCCTTGGTATGTCCAACTCTTTAAGGTGACCTGAAAAGCTACTGTCTTTTATTTCACCATTTAAAAAAGCATTTGTTGCAGCAAGTGACCCTTTGCTGCAACAAATGAACCATGGGATGAGTGCTGGAACATTGTCTGATCATTATATTGGTTCAAAATGCGTGACGAAAAAGAGCGAAAAAAAATGCGCGACTTGGGACTAGAGCGTTCTGTTGATGTAGTTTCTCTGGTGCTTAACGTTTAAAAAACTCTTCTTTATTATCAATGCGTTATATACATTTTTTTTCCGCAATTGACGTTTATATGTTTGATATATTCCCTGTATTATATACTTTTGCAATTTTTTTTTCCTCAAGATTTGTTTCTTTTCTTCTTTCCTTTACATACAGAATCTGGATAAACCACACATTGAACTCGTTCTTTATTTATTTATTTATTTTACTTTCAATTACCAAGTTTATTACACTTCACACTTGGCTGAACACATCGAGATACACATTTAGATAACATATAAAGCTATTTTTGAGAAACCGTTTTGGGAAGCTCTTTTGAGTTGTTGGAATTTATTGTGTTTTAGTCCTTTTTT
Organism: Huso huso; assembly: GCA_036884735.1. NCBI lineage: Eukaryota > Metazoa > Chordata > Actinopteri > Acipenseriformes > Acipenseridae > Huso > Huso huso. The sequence continues at coordinate 78,735,968 of CM072663.1, read as the reverse complement.
TTTGCCAGTATTTTACTTCAGGTTTTTTTTTATTTTTTTTATTTATCATAACCTTTATATTTTTTTATCATGACATATTTTTCTTTTCTTTTTTTATAACTACCAACAACATATAGTTTTGTTCAATGCATTTCCTGCAGTTACAGAAAAACATGCTTCCAGTTACTGCAGTTGGAAAACTTTTTTTATTAGTAACCATTTATAATTTAATAGAAATCTTCTTTACCTATGTCATTTATTTATTAGGTCAATGTGTGCTGAACAAAACTATATATAGGTTTGCTTGGATACAATAAAAGGCGGATATAGTAATTGTGATTAAAGGAATGTGTTGCAAAAATTGTAGAATTCCTGTGGCCAGGGAGGCGGCAACTACCATTGGTAGCAAAGAGGTTAAATCATAACTTCAGTCTCGATATTAGAAATATGTAGTATGAACAGTGTTTTAAATGTGCTATATTCACATGTATAAATAAAATAATTACTGCATGTAGAAACTCCACTAAGAATACGCAGGATACATTTAAAATGCACATTTTTACTTTGTCCCTTGCAAGCAGATGAGTGATTGACAGCAGTGACAATGGTATGACGTCAAAGGGCAGCTTTGATAGTACAGACACTCACAGGACTAGTCCTATTTAAGGCCCAGTGGGCGGACTACACCAGCTGCTCAGTGGCAGCCGATGCACCGGCGGCCGGAGAAAAAATTCAATTTAGCACCCCTAAACAAAAAGGGGTGCTAACAAGACTGGGCATTAACTAATTTAACAAAAACAGTTAAAAGGGCTGTAAATTAAATGTTCAAAACAAATGGGGGGGTGGTACAGAGCACGCCCCCTAGAGCCCACTGGTCGACAAAAGATGTCATGTCGCCAGCGGACTCCACGTGGGCACCTCTAACTTAACCCTGGACCGGACCAGGGCTTTTTTTTCATACAATGTAGTGTACCCAAGTAGTCTGTTGAAAATAAATACTCACTTTCTCTAAAGCTAAACATTGCTAAAGAGAATACTTCAGACTGCCGTTGAACATCTTTTTTTTATTTCCTGAAACTGTAGATAAATCGAGAGGTTTATCTGTTTAGTAGTCTTTTTTTTCTTTATGATGCCCTGTTTCTTGGACACAATGCCTGCCTGTGTGATTTGACTTTTCAACTCTCTTTTTTGTTTGTTTTTATTTTTAAAGGGGCAGTGCTCTGTAAGCTTCTCAGAAACAACCAATTTAAACTTCTCGTTCTTATTATTAAAGTAAAAATATATACCGTTTAATTTTGAACACGGTAATAAAAACAATTGTTTGACATGTGAACTCACCCATGAAATGTACTCAAATTCTTCTTCTTCTGATTAAAGGAAGTTGGCGCATGCCATGTAATAGCAGATGATGAGCGCCCTCTATCACCCTTCTATAATACCATCTAGACACATCCCCATTTTCCACTAGTCTGAATATATTGTATTATATGTTTTTCTTTCATGTTTTTCTTTCCCTTTTTGTTTTCCTTTTCCCTCCTTCAATACGCTATGTATTAATTTAGTACCCACGCATTCAACTGATTTATTAACACCTCTCTTTGTTGTTTGAATTTACTACATTCCAAAATATAATGTTGCACAGTTGCCAACCTTTCACAATCTTCACATAATCCATCTACATGTTTCCTAATTTTAAAAAGATGCTGACTCAATGCCGTGTGTCCAATTCTCAGTCTATATATTGCCATAGCCATTTTTCCTGACTTTGGATGCTTTGATCCATCTGCATATACATCTAATGCTCCCTTCTTCCCTTTCACATATTCATTTGCCTGTTTTTTAATTACTTCTTTCCCACTGCTCTTATCTATAATTTCTGTAAGTTGTTTACAAATTTTTGTCTTTACAGAAGTCCACCCGAGTATTCGGATATAATCAACGTTTTCCACCTGCTCTAATTCATTGATCTTTAAATGTTCTATCCAGTTCCCTACATGAAACCCAAAAGTACCTCCCCTCTTTTTCCATTGAATCTGTTTATACTGCAAATACCAATTTTTATTTACACAATTTCTGACTGGATGATCCATACTCAAAGCCTTAAGTTTACTCCAATATTTAATATTTAATAATACCCTCCTGAGTTCTAATGGCATTTCTCCCATCAAAACCTGCAATGCTGCTACCGGTGAAGATCACATCGTTCCTGAACAAATTCGCAAAGCTTGAGCCTGTATCTGAAAAGTCTTGTTTGCTGCTCCCAATACTTGACATCCAAAATCCAAAACACTCTGTATTGCATCTTTATATATCATAGCTAGACATTTCTGGTCTGAACCCCAAGTCGTCCCAGCAATAGCTCTCAACAGATTCATACGTTGCTTGCATTTCTTCTCAATATTCTGTATCTGATTATTCCATCTCATTTTCCTATCTAAATATACACCCAGATATTTAAAATTCTCAACCTCTTTCAACTCCTTCGTTCCCAATTTAACCTTCAACTTTTCCACATTACATTTTCTTGAGAATATCATGCTTACAGATTTCTCTGTCAAAATCCTAAACCCCCACTCATCTGACCAATTTGCTATTTTGTCTAATGCTTTTTGTAATTCTCACTTTCATCCTATTGCTTTTTATCCAAAATACCCCATCATTTGCAAAAAAAGCTACTTTACATTTACTTTTTAATATTTAATTCGCTAAATAATTTAACAAGATATTAAATAATAGAGGGCTTATTATACTTCCTTGTGGAGTTCCATTTTCCATACCAAAGGTTTTAGACATTTTAGTTCCCACTCAAAAAGACCTATCATCTAAGAAATCTCTTATCCACCATAACATATTTCCCCTAATCCGCATTTTATCATATGCCTTTTCAATATCAATAAACACTGTTCCCACCATTTCCCTATTACTCAAGGCCTCCTCCACCTCTGTAGTAATCCTATCTGATCTAAAGGATGACATACTTCTACTCTCAATAAAGTGCATCAATCTTACACAAATCATCCTCTCCATAATCTTACATACAGTAGTAGTTAAGGCAATTGGTCTATAAGATTCAACACTCACTGCCTCCTTCCCCTGCTTCAAAATAGCCAGTATAACTGTTTGTTTCCATCTACTCAGAAGTTTCCCCTCTTTCTATATTCTGTTATAAAAATCTAAAACAACCCCTAGGCATTCCTCTGGACGTTGTCTAAAAAACGTATACCAAATATTATCTTCTCCTGAACAAGAAATGTTCCCCTTGCCAATCGCTTCTTTCAATTCAGTTATTGTAAAATAATTATTTATAATATGTATCATTTCTTTATAATCATTAATAACCTCCGAATGTAACCTTTTCAAATCTACATTAAAATTACTATTACTATAGATTTTTTCAAAACAATCTCCTAACAAATTAGCTTTTTGTTCATCCTCACTCTCCTCTCCTTAGTGATGGAATCCCTTTTTCCCCATTTCCTTGCCCTGCAATACTTTACATTTTATGCCATATACTTTTCACATTAGTATCCTCATTTATCCTAGCACAATACACCTGCCAGTATCTTCTCTTACTCCTTCTTATCTCCCTTTGTGCCATAGCTTTTGCTCTTTTATAATTCTGCAAATCCATAACATCTATAGTTTTCTTTGCTTTCCTCAAAGCCTTTTTCCTACCTTTAACAGCATTATCACAATCTACTCCACCACGGTACTGGATTTTTATGTTTTTTATCTACTACCCTTCACTTAGGACTCCCCCTTTCTACTGCTTTAGTTAAGTGATCTACTAATTGTTCATACTGTTCATCATTACTACCTGTCAATCCTCCATCAATTAAATGCTTCTGACAATATTCTTTGAACAACCCCCATTTTATTTTCTCAACCTGAGGTCTATTAACCACCTCCTCACCCCCCCTCAATATATATTCATTAACTCTTATGAAAACAGGTGAATGATCAATTCCCATCTCATTTTCCTGCATAACTTCCCATTGACATTTACTCGTTAAACACACGAAAACTATAGTAAGATCAATGTTTGTCATCCTACCTGTTCTAATATAAGTACCCTCTCCGTTATTTTACACACACATATTTCCATTATCTAATAATTCTCCCATTAGCATCCGTATTCCTACTACTATACAATGTATTATGACAATTAAATTCTCCACATAAAATTATCTTATTGTTACCTATTTTAACTATATTTCCCAATTCTTCTGTATTCATTTTCTGACATGGATTATAATAATTAAAAATATCCAAATATCCATTTCTTGTTTAAATTTTAATTCCATTTACCTCCAAATCACTATTTATCCTAATCTCTTGATAATTTAAGTGTTCTCTAATCCCTGTACAAACTCCTCCTCCCTTTCCCTCCTTCCTGTCCTTCCTTCATAAATGAAACCCTGGAATCTTAAATTTTAAAAAGAGCAAAGAGCAGATTCTGCACAGTCCCGCACACAGTAATTCAATAAACTTGAGTTTGCTTGCCTGCACAGGTGTTCTTAAGTCTCCACCAACTCTCGCGAGGTCTCAGCTGCCACCGGAGTTCATTGAGTTAGACACAGTTCCCAGTTTTGAAGCTGTTCAGTCTGAAGTAAAACACAGTACAGTGTTCTCTGTTTAAAAGAGCAAAGAGCAGATTTTGCACAGTCCCGCACAGTCCCTCTCAATTTTTCTACCAGCCATGTTTCCTGAATCCACACAACATCGATCTCCTTTTCATAATTCATACATTTGTTGAATTTCTGCCCATTAGCAATAAGACTTCTAGCATTGCAGTGAAATATTGTCACACGCATTACCTAATTGCTCCCACCTGACTCCAGTTTACATTTATCTGATCAATTGACTTCCCCGCCAAGCACAAATATTTTTCTCCTGTCTTCATGATTATTTTAATTCTTTCCGTTCTACTTCCCGCTTGTGCTGAACAATTAATAACCAAGGTAATAAACTGAGCTTAATTACCAACATTTCCTCCGCCTTATTTGCTGCCATCCTTACTTTTTCTATATGATTTACCACTATCTGTTTTGTCGGCATTTCTACCACTTTTTTTCTGTACATTTCTAATTATCTCTTGAACATATTTTCCGGCTTCTGCATAAGAAACTTTTTTTTCTCAGAATTTATCTTCTGAATATTCCTTGACTTCTGATTTTCTACACATCCCTTAAACGCTGAACTATGCTCTCCTCTGCAATTACAGCATTTTGGTTTGACCTACTCCCCACATTCTTTAAACTCATGATCCTTCCACATTTCGCACTCCTTTTTCCTTTACACAAACCTGCAATATGACTATATTTTTGACATTTATAACATCTAATAGGTGGTGGGTTATACTCATGCACCTTAAATCTCTGAAATCCTAAAATCACCACCTCAGGACATCGTTCTGCCTCAAATTTCAACACTATCATATTAGATTTAATGTTCCCTTCCTTATCCTTTCTACCTGTACTTTGGCTTTAACCATTTTCTCTTTTCCCAATTCCTGCTTAATTTCTTCCATACTAACATCTTTAGTTACTCCATAAATCACCCCTTTACTTATCTTTTTATTTCTCCCCCAGGACAAAGGCTCATCCAAGCCCACAGTTTTTTCTTCCAGCAATACCGTTGAGTTGTAAACTTAATTTGTATACACCTAAGTGTCCTTTCTTCGCTTCAACAGCCAGAACACCCTCCCGTGATGCTCAGTGACCATCAAATCTCATCGCCCTCAGATCCACTCCCCCTCCTGTACTAAAATTCACCATGCCAAAATTGTAGCCTTGCTAACAGTGACGATGACTTCCAATCTTAAAGCATCCTTAATGCATAATTTAAAATAATTGAATGTGATTTAAATAAAGCTTCAGTTTAGCAGAAAATGGATTCAAAGGAACTTGATAGGCAAAAAAGTATACCAATATGGTTAGCTAAAGGTTTTCAGAACGTAAGCTGCAACTGATGTTATTATGTGTCGTTTGTTGTTGTTGTTATTTTTCTAAAGGTGTCTATGCAGGTTGCAGGTATTTGCTGTTCAAATGTCAGCCTTAAAAAAATAATAAGGGGCCCTGTGATGGGGTACCTCCCACCCCTGTGCATAATATGTATTATTTTTTATTATTATTAGTGGTAGTAGTTATTATGTATGATCGACGAGAAGCCTATATTATTATTGTATTATGTACGATTTCAAATGAAGGACGAGCGAGGTACCGTCCGCCATGTTAAGTATGTTTTATTTACCTCGTGGGAATGCGTGACTGATCAGCTATCAAGTATATAATTAGCTGACAGTCACGCATCTTTGGTTAACCCGTGCAAAATGTGACCGAGGGATAATAAGATAATTGTTAGCTAGTTAATCCCTCGGTCACCAATACAAAAGAGCTGCAGTCTAGCTGCCCAGGGAGAGAGTTTAGAGGAGTTGAAAGCGATAGCAAAAGCGAAAGTGAATGCTACCAGTAAGCGAACCAAGGTACTGGTTTTATAAAGAGATCATTTGTTAGTGGTTATTTTGTTTTGGCAATGTGCCCATTTCTTTTGTGTGTTTTGATTGTTTTGCTTTATTATTTAATAAAGATACGGCTGCAGATGTTTTAGCCCCATATCATCTGTGTGTTGTACTGCTTCCTGGACGCTGACCTCACCTACCACGCCACTCAAGCCATCCTTTGTGACAGACCCCAAGATAGCAGTAGCAAGCAAGCCATAGCCAACATTTCTCCATGCTGTTGAATGAATTGTAACATACAACTAGTTAGCAGATTAGCTAGTTAGCAAATTAGAACAGTGTGTAGAGTATACAGTATGTACTGTTGACATGTTTTTCAGTTGTAACTACAAACTTTTTTTCTGTTCTCCAAATACAGCATGAGGTATGCATTCATACAAATCACTTGTTATGTTTCATTAAACTCAACCCAAGTCAGCAGCAGCCTTCCTCTGCACAGCAATGATCTCAGGCAGCAGCTTGTGCCAGTGTAGAGTTAACTGGGAAGATATGCCTGACTTTTAAATTGCTATGTGAGTTTCTCATTAGCTTCATTAGCATTTATGCATCATAAATATGTAAAGGGTGAGTTTCACACAGGAGATTTAATTCTGTACTCTTATTTCTGATTAGTTTCGTAATGCGTTCTGGCTCTGTCTGATAATTGGTGACACTGCATACCAATACGGCATTTCCCTGCGCTTCATCAGAACCGAGTGAAATTAAAGCAGGCAGGGCTGTTTTGATGGTTTGAACAAAATAACTAACCCGATAAGGGAGCTGATAAGTTATTAAAATACTTTTTTAGTTTGTAATATAAAATGCAGTAATCACCCGCTACCTCATGCATAAAGAACTCTGAAGCTAGCTTTCTGCCCAGAAGTTCAAGCCTGCCATGTGTAGCAGCTTCAATGTAATAAAGATGGCAATATTTAATGTGTTGTTTCTTATAAAGGGCTTGATGCTGCACATTTACAGTGTACATACATTTGATAAGTTAAGCCTTTACTTATTAAATGTTTTACTAGGTAAGGGTACTTGTTTGTTTCTTTAGTTTGATTGTTTTTTTTATTTATATCTAGTTTTACTGGACACATTTTTTAAATAAACACAGCTTGATGTTTAGAGTGTCCTGAAATACAATTTAAATTAAAGTGGTCTTAATTTTCCATATGAGTGCTGTCTCATATGAGGTGCTCACTAATTCTCCAATTGTTTGTAACTGTCTGTTATCTCATATGTTGAGGCATTTTATCTCATATGTCAAGGCACACATTTTTATTTATATTATTTTTGTAACAGCTAAAGTATTACATGGTTGCTTAACGAAATGCTGGACATGAAAATACCCATGGTGTTTTACTGTATTTACTGTACATGTCTGTCTGTCTTTATATGTTTCTGACAATCATTTAACATAATGACAAACTTCATCAGTGCTTCCAGGATGAATAAATTGCAGTATCCGTCTGATTCGAAAAAGGCAGGCTACTCACATATCTGTTTAACATTTGTTTTTCAATGAATAGCCTTAGGTAACATTTTCTTTAAAAGTCTCGGATGCAGTATTTCACAGAAACTAAAACTGTAACCGGGAAATTATGCCGATATAAAAAAAAATTTGAACTTTTTTTATAATAGGCCTACATCAATATTTTTTGTAATATATATATATATATATATATATTTTCATCTAAACTGCTGATGTTTTTCCAAGAAAGGTTTTTGGTTTTTTTTTAAAAATCAAAATCTCCTATTTTTCATGTGAATTCATAGCATTTTTAAAGCAGCTGTGTCCTAAAAATGTGATTCTGGGTGAATATTTACTATACTACATTGATGTATAGTTTCCTGCACAAAAAGCTTGGATGTCAGTTGCGGGCATGGAATAAACCAGATATGTCTTGCAACTGATTTATTATAATATTATAATTTTTGGTTATTGCAAAGTGGCCATGCTTACTTTGCGTTTATATATTTGCTTGTTCATATGGCTCTCGATTTTTATTTCAGACTGCTCATGGTAATCCCAGTATAAAAATCAGAATATTGTCACGGGTGACCCCGAACCAGTTATTATGTGTAGTAAGAAATTGGATTCCTTTGCATGGAGAATTTCAGTGGCTAGAGTTCACGGCTCCTCGATTGATTCAGATTCAGTTGTATTAAGTCTGCCCACTAATGATGTAGAGCAAAATAGGTATTGTGGTGTTTGCAGAGCCGACCCGAGCTGAACCCAAGACAGAAGTGGAGTCCTGCTGGGAACGAGCTGAAACATTGGACATGGACTGGATGATTTAAAAATGAAATGTATTAATGAGATGATATGTGTTGTAACCATTTGTAATGTTTGAATAATCTTTAGTCTGTAACGAATACTGTAAAGTGCTCTCGCTCTGTAAGACCGTATAACAGAATCTGGTACAACTTGATACACTGACCGGCCTTGAGCAGTCTCTTATTAAAATTGGCACGATTCCCAGAATTTAGTGCTAAAATCTCTGTTAACACTTTTCAGCTTGAATACAGAATAATGCTGTACTAATAGATGTATGTTAATATGCTTGTTTTAAATGGTATAGGTTGTTGTGGTAAACATACAAAATAAAAGGATTGAATAAATAATGAAGAATAAAAGCAGGAGCATAAAAGCAGGTTTTAGGAGAGTAAACTCTATGTGACCTGTCTTCTTGAACTCTCTATCAGCCTGCCCTTGGAGAAGATTTGTATTAGCCGATGGAAGGCCTCTTTGGTGGGAAGAAGCCGGAATTTTCTTATCAGAAGGCTTATAGTATCAGGGGCCGGACTGCAAAAATAGGGAGTTAGAACGGATGGTCTTAGCACCTAAGATAGTTAGTTGCCGGGCGGAACAAGCACGTAAGATACAGGTGTAAGGAAAGTTCTAGGGAACATTAATCACTGTTAAACTTGGCAAGAAAAGAGGTGTCTCCAGCAAGCTGGTTTTAGCCAGTATGTGTATAGCTGAAAAATACAGGGTCATCTGGATGTCAATTAAGTTCAAGCTACCAGGGGCCCATAGGAGAAAAACATTACAGCTTAACAGCTCAGTAAAATAGTTTTCCATAAGGAGAAAACTCTACACTAAAAAGATATAAGATGGAAGTTCCCTATAATACCTGCTAAACACACACCTGTAAGGAAAGAATGAAACTAATTTGAGAGTGAGATGACATGAGGGAATATATTTTTGAAAGCCAAGTTCATGTAATCAATTATAATCATTATAACTATAACTGCTATATTATGATATAACTATTGGTGTTGCATATATTCAAACACCACTCTTTTTATAATACACACAATTATTGGTGCTTCATATATTTAAACACCACTCCTTTTTATAATGCACCCATATTAAGTAGTGAATCAAGGTAGCAGGGATTTTGTGAACTCTGCTTCACCTAACTTTTCAGATGAAGGAGGGGGGCCAAGAATGAGTGGATGAGAACATGGGCTAGTGTTGATTTGTTGGCATATGACTCCAATTGAGTCTGAAGAGTTGGTTGAATTCTTTAGAGATTACTGTTTGCCAAGAGATAAGGAGTGTCCATATAGATTGATGACTGGATCTAATTGGGGCTTCCCATTGCTTTCAATGGGACGAAAATTGTATAAAAACCCTGGGCCGATCACACTGAGACCACCACAACCAAGACTCAGCTTTGCAGAGCCACGTGGTCCATCCTTTGCAGATCTCCACAGGACAGTCCTTCTCTTTTGTTCACGCTACTCTTCCTTATAATAGGAGGTAAGCACATTAATGGTAATATTGTAACTTGCATGTATTGGTTATATTGCTATGAGGTTTTGAAACTATGTTTTAGTATTGAGAGTATTATATTGAATGTGCTAAAACATAGCAGTGGGTGCTTGTAGGCTTTGTGCTTAGACGGCCCGAGGGCTGCACTAAAATACATATAATTGTATTATGTTATTGAAGTATTAAATGCTGAGCTTGTAATAAACTTAGGATTGCTAATTATTGTTACATGTTTTGGGGTTTTGGTGGTATGCGCAAACTGCTAAACCAATATTAAAGGCATTTTAATAAACCGAAGGAGCGCTGATGTTGCTCTGATTCGTAAAACTTCAAATAAATGAGTCTGCGTGATTTTCTTGATTAGATAAAAAGGTTTTAAGGACACACCGTTCGTCCAGTGCTCGAACATAAACCACTAGGAGTTTTAAACATCTCTGTCCTCCTTAACGTCTCCCCTGAGTTAAGAGTGTGTGCAGAGCAAACAATACAATAAAAAGAGAACGTGAAAAGTGAAAACGTGACAATATTACAAACATTGGTACGATTATCTCATTATCTTTCTATGATATATATTTTGTTCTTTGCTGCTAAGTGATGCATCGCTCATTTATTAAATCTAGTATTACTATATCACACATAAAAAAAGCAATTGCATTTTTTCAGATAAACTTATGTATTTTTGCTTAGAAAAAGTTAAGTAAAAAGAAAATACATTACAAGAAAAGAAAAGCCAGCTTGATTAACACCCATCTGCTGATCTTAGTTCCAATAAAGAATGTATGTACTTGCACAGCTAGTGCTATGAGCTGACAGTCTATGAGTAAGCTGTGTTTTGTTTTCCTCTTTATGTTCGTCTTTCAATATCAGTGCTGCATGCAGAGCAGTGGTTGGTATGCTTGAGTCATTCTAACCCTGGATGTCAGAAAACGTCATATTTCTGTCATGCTGGTTGTCAGTGTGGAGCATAATTAGTAGAGCTTCAAGCTGAAGAGTTACTGAGTGCCTCGGGGTGAATTTAGATCAAATTTTAGGTTGAAAATCTGCCTGTAAAACTGTTAAGGGTGACCTTTTCAGTTTTCAAACCAGGCCTGAATGTATTTTATGAAAGTTTTTACTTTCCTCTCAACAGTAGCAACCCTTGCCTAAAGCATCATATATTGTTAGCTTGTTTATGGAGATGCGGTATACTTTCATCATTATTATTTGTAAGAGGTTTGAATAAAATGACACAGAGGACTTGGTTCTCAAGCAAGTTTTAATGTATGCTTTTATTTTAAATATAATAGGTCACATATTTTGCAAGCAATTATCAAATTGAGGATTTTAGATCCAATCCAGGGTATCTCCAGCTTCTAGATTCTCAAGCCAGCAATGTATTTCCTTCAATTTCTCTACTTCAGTACCGCTTGAAACTGAATAGAGCTATTTAGGGGTAAGATGAGCTGAAGAAAATGACAAGCTTACTAAACACAGCAATCCTGCAGTCAGGAGTCATGCTGTATGTTTATTTGAATGAGAATGCAAGTGCAAGTTGATTACTTTAGCATAGAGAGTTTCAGTCATTCTAGACACATCTGAGGGATGACAATGGGGAGGTTTATTCAGGGCTCAACCCTCCAGGGGGACCCATGAAAAATGAAACATACTTGATAAAATGGATATTAAATACTAGTACAGTATTTATTAAACTTCCTGTTCCCATTGCCATAACAGACATTGCTTTATAATTTTACTTTGATTTGCACCTGATGTCCAAAGCGGTTCTATTTTAAAAATGGTAGCACTATAAAGGTGAACAAATGAATGTTAACAAATGCCTGTAGGACTCCAGAAAGACCACTGGGTTGGTTTGCTTAGGTTTTGACATAAGGCCCATTATTATAATGGATTGTCTGTGTTCTTACATATAAAGTCAGACATTTGACTTGTTTTGTTATCCTTTAAGATTTCGAAAGCATTTGGTGTGATTCATATAGTAAAATGAATCCTGAAGTAAAAAAGGTGACTGTTTTACTACAGGAATCATACACCAACATATTACACAATGCAAAAGACTACATTCTGTACCTCTTACACCTATATGCTTACACCCTTTGAATTAGAGGGGGAAAAAAAGTCTTGTGATATGGTGTGTTATTGTTAACCAAGAACAACAGGGCAGATCTAGAAAGTTGTTTTGTTTGTTGAGTGTCCATAAAGGTAAGTATACCATTTACATTCCAACTAAGAACTAACACAACTTCAGGTAATTTGCACCTAGGTATTTTTTCCTTCTCATTAAACACAAAAAGACAACACGTCATTGTCACTGTAGTTTCTCTGTTATGTTTGCAGTAATTTTAGGACATTAGGTTTGTCATTTTGTAAATCGCTTATGATAACCTCATTAAACAGACTCTCACTCACACAGCTTTTTGTGCTGGATGTGAAAGCAATACAGATGGAGCATAAAAGCAGCAGTATCTTACTTCTAAAAACTGCTTGTAACCCAGATATGAAACTTTTATCTCAAAACATTTTTTTTTAAATGTACCACAGCACTGGCATTTACACCTTCCAGATGAGTCATTTGTTCTATCACTTTAGCAGAATTGCCTATAGGAAAAAAAATAATATTGCACTAGTTCAGATTCTTAATTGGTTCTTTTTTGTACCCAATGACAAATAAACAGATATCACTGCATGGATGGAAATAAGACTCCTGGTGCATAGCAGTTTAAGCCATTTAAGGTTTTACTGTGGATTTAGTCACATCTTATATAATGCAGAAGCAGACTGTTGATGTTGCATGTTCAGTTGTCTGTAATTAAGCTTACAGTAAAATCGTGAATGGCTTACACTGCTTAGCAGTGGAAGTGAGTATCGACCATCAGGCTGGCCATGATATGCACAGTATTACCTTTCCAAATCTACACTTATAATTTAATGTTGGAAATGCATGCAGCTTTGTTGCTTGTAGTCAGATGGCCTTCATCAATATAAACGTCAGATACCTGAGTTTTATTTATTTTTCGTTATTTTATAGGGGGTGGTTTGTGGGGTGGGATATTACATCCATAACTCATTATTTCATTTAGCATCTGTAACACTGAAAACATTCCAGGGTTCCATTTGAAAAGCAAATAAATAGTTTATGTAAGGTAGGCTATATCCCATTTACACAAAACTGCATTTTACAGTCCAATCCCTGTGTGTTTCTATATAATCAGACAGGCAGGCATGCATACTTTAGATATTGACAGACAGATACTGTAGATAGATATCTCATTTAATTTTAGTTGTGAGGTTTCTTTTTTGGGGGGAGTTGCGACTTTTTTTTCAGGTACAGTAACAGTAGTTTATGTTATTCTCTCCACTTGGTAGTTGGTTAAGTATCCTGTCAGATTGTGTGTCAGAACATTACTTTTTGTCTGCCATTCATTTCTTGTGCCTCCATGATTCCTCGTTCCCTGTCTCACTTTCTGTTTGAATGGGTTGGCAGGTTTGAGCCCATTATGGATGGAAAAACTTAAGTGTGGTGTAGCTTTTCTTTCCTCAAAATCTGCCTGTTCCCTGCAGTTAGTCACTTACAAGGACAATTGACAGTATACAAAACAGGTTTAATAATAGCTGTCATGGTGTACCCACATGGCAGTATCTAGCAATGTCACGAAGAGTTTGACAAACCTCTTTGTATGTACTGTTCACAGTAAAAAGAAATAAAAAAATAGGTCTTTGTTTTGCATGAATATAATATCAATAGAAAGATAGATTGGTTGATAGGTTTATTGATTTATTTGCAAATATTTAAAAGCAGAGAATGGTTAAGAAACTATGGGCCCTATTGGTAAAGCTTTAACTCAAAGTCTGTTTTGTGATATAACTAAATATAACTGTTTTTGCCATATAACTAAAATTAGAGTAACATCATTCATAATCACTTGTAAAACAAATGGAAAATAGAATGGACTTAAAAAAATGGAACCTGCTTAACCTATTTATTTTGTTTCATTAATTTCAGTTAAAATCAGCCTGCCCTTGAGACTATGAAGGTTTTTATTGGAAATGCTGGGCATTTTTCTAATTTTACCTTCCAATCCATGAAAGTAAACATCAATTCTGCATTCCACATACCCTCCATTTATCAATTAATCACAAGTTTCATATCTTTATATATATATATATATATATATATATATACAGGACTCAGTCAAAAGTTTTAGAACAGTCCATTTTTTGTTTTTTTGAATTCTTGGGCAGTTTAATGTCTCAATGTTTCTGAAATTAAAGCATAGAACAAATAAACAATTGAGATAAAAAGAAATCATGGAATCGCATTTTTTTTGTTTAACAAAATTTAATCTAAATTTTTGACTCATCAAAGTAGCCACCTTTTGCAGATATAACAGCCGAACACACTCGTTGGCATTCTTTCTACAATGGAAATCAAATATTGTTCGGAAAGTTCTTCCCAACACTGTTGCAGAAGTTCCCACAAATGTGTTGCACTTGTAGGTTGCTTTGCTTTTCACCCTTCTGTCCAGTTCATCCCAAACCAGCTTGATGGGGTTTAAGTCTGGAGACTGTGCTGGCCATTCCATGATTTGAAGCCTACCAGTTTTGTTCTTTTCTTCTAAGGTAGTTCTGACATTTTGGAGGTATGTTTTGGGTCATTATCTTGCTGTAGGATGAACCCCTGACCAACTAGGTTACCAGAGGGTATTGCATGGCGCTGCAAAATGCTGTGGTAGCAGTTTTTGGTTCAAGGTGCCCTCACTCTGTGCAAGTCTTCTGGATCCAGCAAAGAGCCCCAGTTCATCACGCCTCCTCCATGTTTGACAGTTGGTGTCACACACCGAGGAACCATCCTTTCGCCTACTTTTGATGGCGATGCAAAAACCTTTGGCAGATGAACCGAAGATTTCAAATTTTGATTCATCGGTCCATAAGACCTTCTTCCAGTCTTCAGTAGTCCACTGGCGGTGCTTCATGGCCCAGGCAAGCCTCTTTTTCTTATTTTGCCATCTTAGCAATGGCTTTCTTACTGCCACTGACCTGTCAAACCTGCAGCTCGAAGTCTTCTCTTCACAGTTGAAACTGAGACTTGCTTACATATGACCAGTGTTAAGCTGTGCTTGAAGTTGTTGTCCTGTGAGCCTATAACGCAAGCTGTTGACTCTCAGAAACTTGTCTTCTGATTCTGTTGTGGCTTTGGGTCTGCCAGACCCTCTTCCTGTCAGAGTTTCCTCCAGTTTCCAAGTGCCTTTTGATGGTGTAGGAAACTGTACCACTGACACCTTGGCTTTCTTTGCAATTTCTCTAAAGGAAAGACCTACACTTTTAAGGGTTATAATGGTCTGTCTGTCTTCCTTTGTTAATTGCCTTTTTCTCGCCATTATGAGAGCAATATACTACTTCCTGCAGTACAATACTGTCCAAATAATGCTTAAGAGGGTGTTAACACAGTCTGTTCCAACACTGCTTTTATACAGACAGAGGGTTTCCAGGTAATCAACAAAAGTTGGGTCACCTGTAGGAATTGTTAGCATCAACTTTCAAGGCTTAATTTGCTTCCATTGCTGCAGAACAGCTGTAAGTTGTTAACCCATTACTTGTTCCCTGAAAAAGGCCTTTTTGTATAACTCTGTACATTATTTTTCAGTTTTGGTAACCTAAACTTTTTTTTAACCTCTGGCAGTTTACCGCTTACCTTTGTACCAACAGGTTATTCACTGGACTTAAACTGCTTAAATTTCAATAAAAAGAAAGATTGGGTGTTCTAAAACTTTTGACCGGTAGTGTATATATACATATATAATGATTTTATTACATGAGAGTAGATGTTAACCCCTTGTGGTCCTATGTTGGACAAGGTCCGAATTACAATTTTCTGTTTTTCGGTCCGACTCATCAAAAGAAAAATAACTAGGTTCTAGTCGTTTTTTTCTCCAGAAAAGTAGAGAAAACTATTCATAATGAGACCTTGTAATTGTCGAGAGAACGAAAAAAAAGGGGGGAATGATCTGAGCAAACACATAGCCCCGGCACCACAAAGATAACACAGCCATAAACAGATTTGAGATGTTACAGTAATAATATAATGACTTGAATCGCATTATTCAGGAGTTTGGTGTTAAAACGAGTGATCAGGAAATGATTTATCAGTATGCACGACTATGAAGAGGTATGTGAAAAATACAGCGAACAAGGGGTACCCTCCATTGGGGATGCAGTACTGAGTGTCCTGTTGATATGCAGATAGTAATATTATTATATTACACTAAAAGTCTAATTTATGACCCTTTTGACCTTTTTTTTGAGTTTTATATGAATTTATGAATATATAATGAGGGGTCGTGGATTTATGAATATATGAATATATAAAGTGGATTTTATAAAGTATGGAATATTGGTATTGATATATATATATATATATAAAACAGACCCTTTGTATTTAACAAGTGCTTATAAACATTAAATATTTATAAATGTAAAAGAGTTTGAAATAAAATAATTTGTTAGTAGATTCAAAGTAGCTGACAATTGAGCAAAAAGATCTTAAGTCCAGCTTTAACCACTGGCCACAACAGTTTTTCTTAAAACATTAATAAATAAAAAATAAGTATTAAGCTTACCGGGGGGTTTCAGAGAATTGTGGTATGGTGTTTGAGCAAAAGGTTGAACAGATGGAGGATGGTTTTTGTTTTTTTAAAAGGGCAAGTCTGGGCATGTTTTTCAGACCTCATAAAAAGGAGGAAAATATTTGGGCAGTTTATTAAGTTCAAGATGTCTCATACCGTTGTTAGTTGCTGCTCAGAGAAAGTGGATCTTGAGGAGGGCAAATGTCTGAACTTATAAAAGCCTTTAAAAATGCACATTAGCCCTTCCACAGAGGCAAAAGAAACCACGGCTTTTTTAAAAAAAGTTTCAGAGAGAGTCCAAGCAAGGGGTTTCAAGCATCCGTCCCAAGGATCCCTCTGTACTGTACAACCTCCTCTGTGGACTGAACTGAAAAAACAAACATCAATGAGAGAGAGGGGCGGCTGTTTTAGGGTGTTTGAAAAAGTTGGGGTCACAAGGACCACCCATTCAAGGATCTCTGATAGGTCATCTCAAAGGATCCCCACGGTGCCTGCCAACACCCTCATAGGCCGAAACCAAATTTTGGGAGCATACTAAAGGGGCTCCCCACATGCCCTTTTGATTGAAGGAGTCTGACACCATGGCTTCTGCAAACTTTAGATACTTCTCTGAAAATGCCATTCTTGAACCGTGCGATCTTGAGATGGATTGGACCAGTGAAGAAATGACCCAGCTTATAAAAGACTTTGAAAATGTCCCCTCAACCCTGCAGAGTCTGACGACGTTGACGGGGGCTTAGGCATCTCTTTTGAAAAAGTATTAAAGACTCTATGGGTCTCGTGGCTTTCTATTGGAAGTGATCATTGACCGTGATATGGTGAAAAATTGTCCTGGTTGAGAATTGACCACCCGAGCCAGCTGAGACACAGCTGCCTTTTTTTGAAGAGGCCCCAAATTATTTTGATCAACATTTTGAAGAAATACTAGAAAAAATTTGGGTCTGGCTGAACTTCTGGTCCTAAAGCTCTAGCTTGTTTCAATTTTCATCCATCTTTGACAAAACTTCAGAAACTGGTGGAAGATATTTTAACAGAGCTAAGACCAGAACACAGCATTAGACGTAAACTGATTCATCTACAAGAAACCCTGGATGACAAGACCGAGACATTTTAACAAAATAACCAAAGCTTTCTACCATCAGTTTTCCTTTGTCCATTAGCATATTACGGGGCCTGTGACTTTGAAAATGGGGAACGCCCAGACTCCAGCAAAACTGAGGAAACCATGGGGGCTGCTGTTTGAGTTAATAGCTGAGAAAGTGGCTTGCAAGAGACTCTTTCAAAACCTGATCCCTGTAAATGTAAAAAATGTTCAACAATTTAAAAAGTGTAACTGATTTAATCCATAAAGATATTGATGCTCAAGAATGGTCAGAGTTGGTAAATACACATGTAAAACACTGTAAACCCTTAAATGCATTTTTAATGAATATATTACCTAAAATGTTTGATGAAATAGAAGATTGCAAATGTACACATATCATTGTTTTGTATGCTTATGTGACAGATGTATGTTTTATAACATGGCAAGGTTTTTTTTAAGAGATGAAGATAATCTAAAGTTTTGCAAAATTTTGGATTACTTAGCAGACTAATCATGAATGTTTGTGTAAAAACATTTATATGTCTTCTAAAATGTCCTAATCTTCTTGATAAACTGTGAATAAACTTTTTTGAAAACATGTCTCTGAGGTGTTATGATAACCTTTGAATAAAAACTTTTTTTGAACGTCATATTTGTGCAGTTGTGTTATTTTGGTTAAAGATGACACATCACGTATGAAAAAAATATACTACTATCCCTCAAATCCTGGAGGTTTTGGGGGTTTACAGACTTTTCCCTTTCTCTCTGGGGTCTGAGGGGCCTAAAGTCTCTGAGAGGGTCTTAACTGACTTTTTATCAGAGCAAGACTCATATACGTTGCATAAGCCCTCTAAAATAAACTTTAAAAGAAACACCGATTTGTATCTAATATCGATACACAGTGGCAAGCTGATTTAGTGGATATGTCTAGCTTATCAAAAGAAAATGGCCCCGCACCACATGTTAACATGTATAGATATCTTATCCAAATATGCATGGGTATTACCTTTGAAAAATAAGTCATCTAAGATGACTTGACAGAGGCGTTCAAGATGATTCAGGAGTTTGGAAACCTGAAAAACTACAAACTGATAAAGGGGCAGAATTTCTAAACAAAGTATTTCAGCACATGCTAAAAAAACATAATATTCTACAGTTTACCACTGGAATGAACTAAAAGCATCTATTGTTGAGAGATACAACAGGACTCTGAAAACAAAAATGTGGAAATATTTCACCGCTTTTAACACTCATCAAGTATATGGATAAACTACAAGAAATGGTACAGGCTTATAACAACTCCTTATGAGTATTCAAATGAAACCTTCAGAAGTTAATTCATTTAAAGATAATTAAAGATAATCATTTAAAGTGTTTAAAACTTTATACTATAAGAAGAAAAGCCCTAAACATATAAAGTTTAATTTGACAGCATAAGAATTTCAAAGTTAAGATCCCTTTATAAAAGGCTATGAACAGACGTTTACAGCAGAGATTTTTACTATAACAGAATGTATACCAAGATTTCCACCGTGTATAAACTATGTGATTATGATGGAGAGTCTATAATGGGCACCTTTTATGAACCAGAATTGCAGAAAATAAATGTCAATACTGATAGGTTGTTTTAGGATAGAGAAGATAGTTGCTGAGAAAAAGGAAAAATGGCAAAAAGTCTTATTCATAAAAATGGGCCGGGTGGCCTGAAAAATTTAACCGGGGGTTCAGGGCATCAGGTGGTGGATCTAAAGAGTTAACAAATGGAGTGTATTTAATTACACTTAAAACATTATTCAAGATGTTTCAAGACTCTTTTTTATGTAACTCTGCCTAGTAACGCTCACAGGGCATTTTTTCCTAAAACTCATATCCAATTTTAGGAAAATTGGTTAAAAACACTGAATCTACCGGGAAAATGGGAAGTTTACTTAGCAGAGATTCAATATCCCCATACCTGGGATAATATTGCTTTAAAGACAGCACTTTTATTCTTTATGATATAGAAAATGATAAAACGTGATTATAGCCTTATACCAAAAGGATATTATGAGACCCTTCAGGATGAATAACGACTATGAACGATGTCATTTCGGAAAAGGACTAGATCAGAAAGGTGACAAAGCTCCCTATGAACAATATCTAAAAATGATTTGAAATTAGTCTATAAACCTATAGAAAGACGAATTTATAAAAAAACACCATATATGATTTTTGCCAAAGAACAGGGGACAAATGTTGGGATTTCGGGAGACTATAAAGGGTGAAACTATTGGACTATTGGGGCCCTATTGAGGCTAAAGTGTATAGTGCTCATTTGAGGACCCTCTGATAGGTCATCCAAGCAGGATTTTATCCCCTGTATGTCTATACAGATATCATTACACATCGAAGCCGTTTTAAGATAGTTAGTGCCTCTTCTAAGGGTGTCCCTATTAACCCTTTTGGTCCATTGTCGGACACCATGACATTGCAATTATTCCTTTAGGTCCTTTGTCGGAAAATGCCATTATAGCAACGCAAAAAACTTGAGATAGTCGCTTTTTTCCGGAAAAAGCCGAGAAAACCATTCAATTGCCCAGTGGGAAGTGGGAGCTTCGGAAAAAAAAAAAAAAAAAAAAAGGCGATCACATGAATAGTCATATATGGCCCTGGTATCAGATGCACGGGAGTCATAGTAAACAAGCTGATTGAGGGCCAGCGACAGAGACTCTTTCATGGACATTTGCAGAGCTTTTTTCAGATGTTATAGTAATAAAAATAATGACTTTGATCGCAATATTGAGGAGTTTGGTGATAAATGGATCCGAGATGATTGATCGGTATGTACGACTATTATTTTATTATTATTTACTTACATAGATGAAAGCGATATTTAAAGAAAGGGTGTGGCCTTTGGAGAAGCCTAGTGAGTGCTTTTGTTGATATGCAGGGCCATTTAAACCCGTTTGACTGTGGAAAAAATACATTTTAAACAGGCTGCCTAAAATTAACCGCGCTGAGAAAAATTTTGATCCATCTTTGACAAAACTTTAATAAATGGACTGCAAGGGTTTAAAGGCAAAAACAACGATATAATCACGGTAACTTACGACAGAACGCACCCTCAGCAAGACCAACTTTGACACGTTAACTATACAAATTAAGACGGATCAAAACAAGTTAGTGCCATTCCGCAGTTTGGGAAGGTTGTAGTGAAGTTGCACACCTGTAAACCTTTTTACACCTAATTGAAAATTTCCTAATGGATATGTCAGGTTTACAAATTATTACAAAAAAATCAATGGTAATGGTTTGCCTGATTTTCTGGAGCTTTGTAAAATGGAGCGGGTATTGGGGGTATTTTTTCAAGTCTTTTCAGAAAAGCTGAGTTACTTAGAAGGGGTTTTGGGCTGCTGTTCATTTTAAATCAGCGGCTAAAAAATATTGTTAGTGACGTAGTGTCAAATGTCCTAACAAGTCATAACCTCTAGCCACAACAAGAGCCAGTGTAAGGGATTGAAAAATGTCCAGAGGATACAAGAGAAAACGTAGCAAGCCCCCGGGATTTATCATCCCACAAAAGGCTAAACCCGCTTAACATTTAGGTCATTTAGTAGCGGTTCCCAGAACAATAAAAAACAGAAACATCTTTTTTAAATCATGACGCTGGTACATCATATGTCTCAAGAATGTGTGAAATCAGAATTGATCTGTTTACTATACCTTATACCCAGACAAGATTGAAAAAAAAACCTTATGTGGAAAATATCATTGTTTTGTCTGACACGATGTCGAATTTTACATACGGGAAATGGGGAAGATTATCTTGATTTGAATAATACTTTTTAAGACTTTCATGCAAAATTACTAGGGCTGATTAGTGATTTAGTTGGAGGCAGTATAGTTGGTATTATCAATTAAAGCTACCATGTTTTCACAAGTGGATGTAACTTTAGGAAATCGCTTAATTAGTCAAAGCAGTAATACTGGGGTACCGAAAGCATTATAGAAGCAATGCTAAACTTTAGTAAGGACACTTAGAATCTCAATTCACTGCCGTTTGTTTGTTTTACAAAGATACCCCCAGGACACATGGATGAGACTGATCCTGCAGGGGGGGCTAATGAAGGTCTAGTTAAAGCATGCTTTTACCAGAATGGTTTACAGACTCTTCAAGGACCACTGGGGATATATTTTTTCAAGAGAAACTCATGCTGAATGGTATTGACCTGAAAATTAAAATGGTGAGGGCCAATGACACTTTTGTTTAATGTCTGATGCCGCAGAAGAGTTCAAACTTAAAATTTTAGAAGCCTAATATAAAAAAAGTAAAAGTGGCCCCTGAGGTCAGAATTGCCCCAAGCTCAGGCCTTGATGACCTCTAATGCCAGATATCCTATTGATAGATTGTTTATGAAAGTTTTTAGTATTCCTAGAGGGAGCAGGGTCTGTAATCAGGAGAATTTGTTTCTGGGCAGTTACCAAAGTTTGTGGTTATTGGTTTAACAGATAATGACGCTTTTAGTGGTTCCTACGCTAAAACCCTTTTAACTTTAAACACTTTGCCGGAAACTTTATAGCTATGTATCGCCGATGGTGAACAAGTCCCCTCAAAACCTTTACAACCCCACTATACAGCAAGACACAACCCCGTCAGGGAATATTACAGTCTAATACAAGCCACGGGTAGACATCTCAAAGACAAACCGCTGATAATTGATAGGTCAGACTTTATTAGAGGCTATACGCTCTATGCATTTGATTTGACCCCCGATCAAGAATGTGGAGATCATTTTTCCTTAGTGAAAAATGGTAATATGCGTCTTGAAATGCGTTTTGCCAATGCTCTGCCAGAGACTGTGAATATGATTGTTTATGCTGTTTTTGAGAACGTGATTGAGGTTTCCCACCAAAGAGCTGTGTTCTTTGATTACTGAAAAGTTTGATACAACATTGATCCTTTTAAAAATGAATACCACTCAGCTTACAGCGTTGCTATCCAGCAACCCGGTGACTGCAAAGTATTTTTATGGGGTTCTAGCTAGTGATCAACTACCTAAAGGAAAAAATAAAAAACTGCCGGGCGATACTCATTGTCAACACAGACCCCAGAATTATCCGGGAGAACACTGGCTAGGGTTTTATCTAAAAGAAGAGGGACATGGAGAGTTTTTTTGATTCTTACGGTAACCTCCAGATTTTATTTATTTTCCTAAGACTATCTCAAACTTTTTTTAGACAACAACGCTAAACAAACAGTGTACAATAATCAGCCTCTACAAGGTCTTATGACCACGACCCCGCGGCCATCACTGTGTTTTCTTTGTACATCATCGAGCCAAAGGACTTACTTACCCTGAGGTTATGGCGCTTTACAGCTCTGATTTAAACAAAATGATCTGATGGTGTCCCAATTTATACATTGTATGTCTAACCCTAAAAAACAGAACTGTATAAATATATTTTCATGCGTGCAGTGTGTCAAGACTCATCATGATTTTAAAAAATGTTATGAATGTTAATCTTCAAAAAAACTTATGACAATGTAGATGGTGAATAAATATTTTATTGTTGTAAAGACATATATAGACATATATATCAGACATTGTTTATATAACATTTGCATGAATATACAACAAAATGTATCAGACAATGTTTACACAGCATTTGCATGAATATACAACAAAATGTAAAGATATGTAAACTCAATAAAAACAGTAACATCTTAATAAGTTTCCCATAACTGCTGCCTTTTTTTCTGCTTCTTATTCATAGGGGTCTCTAAGGGTCGTTTTTATAAGCTTCTATGAGTTGTCGTGTTTGAGAATTAGGTACTGTAGAATAGGGGACATTTATCACAGACAAACCTTTGATGAATTCGCCCATCCTACAGGTAACCTATGTTCAGGATATGGGTATGACCAGTTGCAGCCCTGATTAAATCAACCATATGCGACCCTCTAATGTTCTTGCCCCTAAGAATGAATTCCCTTGATCATTCCATGAGGTAACCAAAGCATTTTGAGACATGGCGTTTAAAATAAAATTAGCATTTTTCTTAGATCTGGAGGGAACGCTACTCATAACAGCAGTCACTATCTTAGATTCAGATTCTGCTGCAGGTTGGGCCGTTTCCTCAGAGGGGGGTGTAATTAATGTCAGGGTATTAAACTCTTTTTCACTCTGTTTAAGCAAGGTTAGATATCTCTGTAAGGAGCTGGTGTATAGCTTAACTTTCTCATGGTCACTGATGTCAGTTCTAAGTAGAATGCTTTTCATTTCAGAGTCAAGTCGGCTTTCAACTGCTTTTTTAATAGGCTCGGGGTGTTGGGGCTCAGGCTGCCGAAGTCTATCGAGTTGATGTTGTGGTATCAGAAACATTTTCTGGGAGTGAGTCATTTTTTACAAATTAACTTTGAGGCGTTAAGAGTCCTGATAAAAAAGGCAATGCAATCCTTATTAAAGCGCCAATAAAACCACCACTCTGATTCACAGTTTTTTTCTTCTTTTTAATTGAATGGTTCTTATTGCATAGGCTCTTTATAACACACCACTGCTTTTTGAGAGTGTTTAACTGACTCGAAGTTAAGGGGATGTGACCCTTTAAGTCATTTAAGGCAATTTCCACAATAGATTTGATAAAATCGTCTGAAGCGTTTCGTAAAATTGCTCTTCTCTGATGAGCAGAGCTATGAACTATGCTCTTTAAGAGATGGAGGTTACGTTTTATTCTACCCGACATGCTGCGCTGTTGCAGAGCCTAGATAAATAAAAGTTTTAGCGCAATAACAGGCCGCTTATAAGTGTTTTGTCTTGGTATTTCTCATGATGTAAGCAACTGGCCAATCAGGAGTAAATAAACCAGTTCTTAGACGGTATGCTTGGGGTTTGTGCCTTTAAGTCTATTAAAAGATAACCATAGGGTTTTTTGTCGATCTTCAAACGCTTCTAAGAAAAACTTGGAGTTACCGGGGTACATCTGTCGGGCTAGTGTGTTGATTTGAAGTTTATCACGAGGGTTTTTAAACAGAATAATGTAATTGGCATTCAAGTTTATGGTACGGCTCATTTTTCCTTGAAAAAACAAATTTTGAACCAAATACAACACGCATAAATTCCTATGATGAACGTATTTTGTAAAAGCTTTCTGTATTTCATCATTTTCGCTAGCCGCTTCCATCAAGTCATCTATAATGATTAAATTGATTTTGTTAGGAGGCATTAAATTATCATCAGTTAATGAATCTGGTATGCCTTCAATAAATTTGATATTTTTAAATTTAAGTGCCAATTCATTGTATAGTGCCTGCCAGTAGCTATAACACCATATAATATTCTCAGGGGTTTGGGAAAAGATCTGTTGAGAGTTTTCTAAAAGCTGCTTCACAAAATAACTTTTGCCTGAATTGGAGGGTCCCGATATTATAGCTGCAAAAGGTACGGATAGTCTAATATCAAAACCATCTTCAGTAGCCATAAGGAAGAGATGTATAATCAGACCGCAAGACTCGCTTATTGTAGACTATTTTAAAAGTTTTCTGGAGTGGTTTGTTTTCCAATTGAAATTCTTTTTTATTACGGTGAATCTGGGAGCCACGAATCATGATATGTCCATGGGGTGTTTTCTATCATGATTCACAAAGTTTTGTACAAGGTCTTTTAATGAAGCGAGGTTAATTAATTTGGAATTCTCATAGTTTAGGGTAATCCCCTTTACTTTGAGACATGTTTTTCCGTTGTTTGTGACGTATCCATATGTTTTAGGGCCCCCTGACACAAACTCTGTAATGTATTCCCCCGGCTTCAACTCGCTAGTTAAATCACCAAGATAATCACCTAGTTCTGGACGCCAAGCCTGGGGCCTACTGACAAAGATCACAGAGTCCGTATCATGATACAGACAGCGACCCTGCAGACGATCCAAGAGGTTATAGAGCTCTAGCCGTGCGTAAGCGGTTGTAAACGCCGCTATGAATACGTTTACATTACCTGGGGAGTATAGGTATCAGAAGCGTAACGCCACTGAACCTGAGCCACTGTATCACTTACAAAAAACAAAAATGCGAAACCTGATATCTTTTGAAAAGAGATAATGGAAAAACTGGTCAGGATCCTTAACCAAGCTTGTCGAGAGTTGGTTAGTTCTCTGGGCAAATTTTCCCACAAACTGTTGAGGGATAGTTTGGAGATTTGTCTTTTAGCTGGATTAACATTAATGTTTTGAGGATCTAACTGAACCCCCTCTTTCTGAAAATATTCAGCAATATAACGCTCTTTATGCTCCTCATCGGTACAATGAGCAGGGTAACCTGAACTTTCCTGTTTCCCCTTGAGATGACTATTAATGTAACCTGTAAAGAGAGTGTCAGATTTCTGAGGAAAATGCCATACTTCGTGTATTTTAGACACTTTGTAACCTTTCTCAAGAGCTTTGACTACCTCTACACTGCACCACATCCCTGTCAAGGCTCTTTCTCCAGAGGTATGATTACATACCCCAGTCTGGTTTAGTGTTTCTGCGCATGAACGGCAGAGGGTAAACATTAATTTACCACAGATGCGGGCTGGCAGTACAGGGAAATAAAGACCCCTAGGAGGCAGAACAGTTAATTTGAACAATCCAAAGTACTGCCTCAAGTCTTGAAAATTATGGTAAATTATGGTAGGATGGTCTACGGGGTACACTTTTGTTTTGTTGACAAATGGGTACAAGCTAGTGAAATCAAAGTATTCCACCCTTTCATTTTCTTGGGCCACATAATGTAATGTAATGGCATTTGTACGACCCCCAAACAGAGCCTCACGAGGATTGATGCGTTCTGGAAAATCAGAGCGAACCAGAAAATCGTGAACTTTAGGCTGTTTTTTCAGTGCGTTCCATTCATGTTCCCAAATAACTCTGACTTCCAACCCGTAAACCTTTTGCAATGTTTCAATCTTTTCATCAAAGTGATGATACATCGTACCGCACGATACTTTGCTTAAGGGGTTTACATCGGCAGAATCATAGCACAAGGGACAACCATGAAAAAAGCACCCTGCAAATTCAAAAGCTGTACGCTTACCATTAATCACAGCACAACCGTCCAAGAAAAAGGGGCCTATTTTAAGCTCTCCGTAGTTTAAAGCATGTTGAATGAAAACATTTTCAGTTTCTGCTACATACATTAACCATTGTATCGAGGCATTTGAAAAGCTTTTTTGCTGCTCACGGTAATTGTCGGGAGGAATGATCGCTATTGTGTCTTTAGGCAGGAATTTACTTCTATACATAGCCATGCACAGTGAAGCAATGGTGGTACATTGGAAGGGGTCTATCTGCCCTATAGCGTAAACCTCGGTACGGAATTTGATACATGCCTCTTTCAAAATTTCAACATCATTTTTGCAGTAGAACGCCATTTCTTCTCTGAAATTAAAAACACCATTCTTAATCTAATCATACCATTTGTAAAAGTCATCACGTTCTTTAGACATCATTTGCTGAACACCGTAGTAACATGGTTCAGGATAGGGGCCTACATAATTCTGGTTTTCAGCAGTATTGAAAAAATGCGGAAAATATCCTTTTCTGGCTTCAAACCCCATAGCTGCAGGCATTGCACTTAACTTCATGGGCATAAAGTTGAAGGAATCAATGTAACGCATCTTAAAAGCCTTGTCTGTAAAACACATTAACTTGCTACCCTGAGCTATGATATAAGGGTTAACACCGTTGGTCACTAAATAATTCATCAGTAAATAACTGTCATACGATTTCGCGTAGTGAGCCAAGAAAGTATAGCCGGCGTAACAGGGTCTGCGATACCTTTCAAAAAAAAACGTTTTCACACAGTCCTCACCCTCCCAAAACCATGATTCACCACTCATGTGGATGCAGTACAAATAATTTGGAATGTGCACGCCATCTTCCTGTCGACATTCAAAATCATAAAACATATTTGTCTGTGGGTTCATAAGGTTTAAGCACTTGAATGAAGCATTTGTGATCAGTGTGAGGTAACAATACCGCCTTACATATCTTACAGTATGGAGTAAGACATTTATGAGTCTGTGGCTTTGTCGGGTCACATTTATAGAGAGAATAGCACCTTGTACAAAGTTTTAAAATGTCACACATAGAAACCTGTTTTTCACTGTTGGCTTTATCTCGGAGAATCTTATGCTCATCATAACAGAGCTGTGATCGACAATAACGATTGCATTCGTTACATTTTACCTTTACAGAGGACTCACTGTTACAGGCTGGTGAAAAACACACATTACAGTGTCCCTCACACCGATGTCCAGATCGGTTACTGTAGGCTGTGTAACAGTAATTACACAGATAGGCTGCACCCAGAAAACCTTTCAAGTTAACAATACCATAGAAATGATTCTCATGAAGAAACAGAAATACAGTTTTGTTTTTTGCTCGAGTATCTGTTTGGTGATTCAGGAACACATCCTTTTGAGGACATCTGTACCATACCACAATTTTAACATCTAAGGCCTGTTCAAATTTATCTATGTCTGCAAACGAAATCATTTGATGTTCACTTAATCCCACACTCTGTTGAAGTTTTAAAGCCTCAGCCATACATTATCATAGGCACCCCTGAATTCTGGAAAAATAAGCTCAGAACGCTGTAGGCAAAACATAATTGATTGTCTCTGTTGTAACATATAATCAGATGCTTGGCTTTTTTTTCTAATAAGCTCACTTTTCATTAAGGTCTGCAAACCTCTCCTAAGACCCCCTCCTTCCGGACACCTAATAACCTGGACAATCAACATCAAAGAGTCATCAGCCAAAATTTCACTATGACTTTGAAGGAGAGCTTCAATCTGACTGAGAAAATCGTCTAGACTTAAATTGTCTCCAGTCATTTTTACATACACTGGTATATCTAAGGATCCTGCTTGTAATTCAAGTTGCACAATGTCTGCTGGTCTTAACGTTCTAGAAACCTCACTCAACATATTCTCTAACGTTTCATGCATCACAGTAAAAACTTCAGCGTAGGAATCCAGATCATACAGATGTGTAAAGTTAAGAGGTTGCTTCAATTCGAAATTGTTAAACATAGGTCGATGTCTCACGCTGTCACACACCCCACCAATTCTATCACCGTCGCTATCCCTATGGGGGGGCCTGTAAACCAGAAGGACCTGCCACTTGATCATCATGTAATACACCACCCCCCGGGACTTTTATGCTAAAAGAATCATCATGGCAAGCCCCATCGTTTAAGCCTCCCCTATTTGTTTTTCCATATCATCTACACTCTCTATAGTACCATGATTTTCTCTAGACATTTCTTGCAAAAGCTTATCCAAAGAGTCAAAATTGATCTGAGTCAATTTAGCATCATTAATAAACCCAGGGCCCTGGGAGTTATTGTTGTCTATATTAGTGGCGTTGTCATTTATCGGGGGACTATCTGTAGAAATTTCATCAATCAGCGCCCTGATTGACGGTAAAATATACGCGTTATAATTTAAATCATTTAATAGTTTGTCTAGATAGTCAAAATTCTCAAAACCGGTTAAATTTTGGGGGTGAACAGTGTGTGGTCTGACATTGGGGGATGTAGACATACTATGTGTATGGGAACTTGTTGAGGGATCAGAATTTAAGGTATTTTGGGGGACGATTATAGAATTTGACACAGTTTGACTCGGATCAATTGAAACCTTTTTATTTTTTTGAACACCATTCACAGCATCATCATTGTCAGAATCATCAACAGTAATTTCAATGTGTTTCCTTTTACAAGTTTTTTTGCGATGTGGTTCCATTGTAGCTCTACAAATACACTGCTACTGTTTTAAAAAACCCAGCGTTTTCAATAGGGTAATTAATGTTTGTATATTCTGAGACACTTCTGGGTCGGAAACTAGGGCCCTTATAGCTGGGTGTCTGTAAATGATCTGATCTATAGTCAGCTTTACATGTTTCAATAGCTCAACGCTGTGATACCTAGTAGTAGTTGAAGTTGAGGGGAGCGTTGGTTTTAGCCTTTGTGGTACTTTGGAGAGCGTAGGGGTGGCTCTTGATTGTAGCGAAGTATGAAACCTTCCTGGAAATTTTACGCGGCCTTTTAGACTTTGGGTCTCTGCTGAAAGATGTTTCGTCCTCGGAAGATTCGCTTTCCACAAGGAGTGTACGTCTAGTGGGCCGTTCTAAATGAAAATATGACAAAATATACAATCAGACCAGAATACATTAACAGATGTTTGATGAAATATTTAACATACTTTAAAAAAAAAAAAAAAAAAAAAAAAAAGCTTCATTTTAAATAGGTACTTACTTTTTGAGAGGTCTTTTTTTTCAGATTTTTGATGTTTATTGGGAGGATCTAAGGGGGTCTTCGCATGTATAACTATGCCCTCCGATGTACTGGCAACGTCTTTCCTTTCGGGTTTTTCAGGTTTTTCTAAAATAATATAAAGGGTTGAATATGAATGTTTTATTAACCTAAAAATAATTAATATTAATTATGAAAAAACGATCAAACATATTTTATTAATCTATAAAACAATACGGTTCATACTTTTAGACACTTCTGAGTCTGACGGTAGGTCGCTGAAAGATGTCATGAAGTATTGTTCCAGTTGCTCAGAATCTTCAATGTAGTCAGCTTCTAAAAAACAGAATGAATCAGCTATGTTTTTAAAATGAAAATCATAATAAAATAAAAACAATGTCTGTAACCTGTAATATCATTCAATCAATATATATATATATATATATATATATATATATAATTACATTTCTGTATTTGTTATTAATAAACATAAACAGACATAAATATGACTACTATTTTACTCACTTTTAGGCGTATCGGCTGTCACTGAGAAGTTATTTAAAAAGTCCTCAGGCACGACTAGAGCGCTTGGTAACTCTAGGGATATGCAGTGTCCAGGGATCGTATCTGCAATTTAAAGGAGATATTTATACGTATGAAAAAAAAACTCGCGGTATTTTGGTTTAGCGAATGAAAAAAACTCACCATTTTGACTCTCCAAAAACCATGTGGGGGACAGCGGAATGATCGTAGGTGAGAGAGGAACGATCGTAGGAGGCTGTTCAATTACTTCCTCCTGGTGTGAAATTAAATGTTCTTCTATAAGCTCCTGGATATCTATAAAATATGAAAATATATAATTTTAAATAAATAAATAAATAAATAAATAAAATAAATAAAAAAAATAATACAAAATAAAATTCACCATGTTAAAGTGTGTATTTATAGTAGTGTTCATATATCTGAGTTACATGCATCATCTTAACTCTTTTAAAATAAAACCCCATTTTTAAAAAGGGTATAGTGTAAACAGGCTACCTATTAAGACAACCCAGGCCGCATCACAGCCAAACCGCGCGTAGGTCTTCATTCATTATCTAAAAACACCATTATACAAAAAGCATTGCGGGCCTACATTACCACCACATGCATTTCTAAACAGGAATAAACATTTCAAAACATCGAGACTAACGCGTTGAGTTATAAACGCGTTTCAAACATTTTTTACGTTACATCGTTAACATTTTACCGCCAATTTAAAAACAAAACAAACAAACAAACAAACAAACAAACAAACAAACAAACAAAATAAACGTTATGTTGCATCACAGACACACCGCGTAGTCTTCATTCATTATCTAAAAACACCATTATCCAAAAAAGCATTGTGGGCCTACATTACCACCACATGCATTTCTAACAGGAATAAACATTTCAAAACATCGAGACTAACGTGTTGAGTTATAAACGCGTTTCAAACATTTTTTACGTTACATCTTTAACATTTTACAGACAACGCAGCATTTATAATCCATACAATTTCATTAACATCGTTTTTCACACAGAGTTAAAACAGCATTTAAACATTAAACATAGGACCTACCATTTAGAACCTCATTGTTGCAGCCTGATTCTCCGTCCATTTATAGCTGAAGTGTGTCTTTACGGGATATTGTTCTTGAGAGGAATCGTCCTTTTCCAGAAGTGTATACATAGCTCTGTGCGGTGTGCTTTATACTCTCTAAGATCCACGGTAAATGCATTTGTAACCACAGGGGTCCGGATCAGGAAAACCTATCCTGGGGGAGATAAACACGACACCTGAGCGGTCCCTAGACTATGCGACGCCTCAAATCTCCCCTCACCTAACCCTTGATTTTCGTTTTTTCAGGGGACTCTAAAAATCCATTACCAAAAACCAACCGCCATATTCTCGATATTATGCTTAAAATTATGCTTTATTATGCTTAAATCACGTTTTTTATTGGTATGCCGTTAATAAACAAGAATTGGCGAAGCATATACATATACTTGTATGTTTTGTTTTTATAGTTTATATAGTTTAGTTATTTCTATTTTTTCTTTACTCAGTATTACAAGCATAAAATATTCTCATTCGTTTTGTAAACGATTTTATACAATCTGTTTTTATAACACGATTCATTTTAGATACACGTGTGTATATATTTTTAGATATGTGTGTGTGTGTGTGTGTGGAAATAACTGACACAATTTAGATAATTTAACTTATAAAGGAGCATTACAACTGGATCGGGTCAACATTCGCCGTTTTAAAAAACATAACGATGTACTATGCTCACATAGTTTTAAAATCTAAAAAACAGTAAAAACGTATTAATGATTTGCAGCATCGGCAGAATAGTTTGACCGTGTATGAGACTATTCAAAGCTACTGGAGATTATCCTGATCGGAGGCTATTCAAAAACTGGCGGTGATAAAACACTTAAATATTTTCTCTTATTTTATTTGCAATATAACACAGATTTTTCTCTTATTTTATTTTCTAATCGTTATGCCCAAACTATATCCAGTTTCACGAGGCTTATTGCCCCTACCAGACTAAACGGCATCGCTATGATCACTGAGCCATGTTTCTCAGCGGGGTGCCTTCCTCTAACATACGCTATCTGTACTTTTAATACACCGGGGCTCCAATCTGTTCCTAACGTGTAAAATTGAATAAAAATATTTCTCCCCTATAAATATATATATATATATATATATATATATATATATATATATATATATATCATATTGAGATGAACATCGTGCTTTCCAACATAATCAACCATACCGCCACCCTAAGTCGGATATGTTAAAGAACTAGACTAAGCGGTGCCACGATTCTCACCTCACAAATGATTTTCGGTTTTTCAGACACGCTAAATACACTACAAAAACCGTAGCCCTTATTCCCTAAAACATGTTAAACTCTGTTTGTTTTATTCATTTACATCTGTGTTTAATTTTCCTTCATTTGTTTCCTACAGAATCATAACATTTTGTTTTTATTCAGTTATATTCAATTCCATAAGTTTTATTGGTACGGCGCGAATAACCAAACTTTGCAATAGCATATACTTATACCTGTTTGTTTGTTTATAGTTAAACGTAGGCTTAGTTAAATCTATTTTCTTTACGCGGTATTACAGGCGTAAAATGTTCATGCAATATATTTTTAATACGTCTTTCATTTGAGCATTTTTAATTTTATTTGCGTCAGGATAAAAATGCTCTCATTTTATCTTTTTTTTAAAAAAAACAAGCAAACAAACAAACAAACACAAACAACCAAACACGCTTAAACAGTTTTTATTTATAGAATTGATTCCAGGTTTTAATCTTAACAAAAGTATGCAAGCTCCTTAATATATACAAAATCTGTATATTCATTTGAAATAGCCCTAGGAGTGTCTACCATGCTGAGACCAAACCTTAAGGCATCAAGATTCACACATTTCAAAAGCCTTCTCTGCAGGGTGCCTTCCTCTAACAAATAGGTATCGGTGCTTTTTAATACATCGAAACGCCAGTCTGTTCATGTGTCTGTGTGAGTGTCTGTGTGTGGGGGTGTCTCAGTGCCTGTGCTCATGTGCGCGCGCATGTAAGTGTACCTATAGGAAGTTTGCCAAGATGTTCAAGCCAAAGGAACCGCCCCCTATTTAAGTCACAGAGCGAGTTTGCAGTCATTCTTCTGCTAAAGTTTGATGAGTGCAGTTGTCTGCGAGGGAGAGAATTCAGACTGTACTTAAGCGGTTGTCCTGGGGAGTGTTTTTTGAAAACGGTAAGAGAGCGAGAGAGAGCTTTTTTCAGAACTTGTCCTCTGGTAGATTTTGTTTTGTTTTGTTTTGTTCTTTTTTTTTATAAATATTTAATTTAATATCTAATTTATTTTGTGATACGCTGTTTTAAACTTTTTTTTCATTAAGTATGTGTGTATATATATATATATATATATATATATATATATATATATATATATATATATATATAAAATGAGATAACTGTGACAATATCTAAAAAATATAAATTATAAAAAGGGGTTATTAAATCAGGATATGCAATGTGATTACTGTGTGTAATGTTAGTTTAAATGCTTTCAGGGAATTCTGACTGTAAAGTGTTTTGTCCGGGGAGTTTTTTTTTTTTTTTTTTTTTTTTGAAAAAGAGAGAGAGAGAGAGAGAGAGAGAGAGAGAGAGAGAGAGAGCACTTTTTCAGAAATTGTATTCTGGTAGAATTTGTTTTGTTTTGTTCTTTTTTTATAAATATTTAATTTAATATCTGTTTTATTTTGTGATACGCTGTTTTAAACTTTCTTTTTCATTAAGTGTCTATATATATATATAATGAGATAACAGTGGCAATATCTAAAAAATATAAATTATAAAGGGGTTATTACATCAGGATATGCAATGTGATTACTGTGTGTAATGTTTATTTAAATGCTTTTAAATGGTGAATAAGGCGTTTTCTTTTTTTGGTTTTTCTTTTTGCTTTTAATAACTTCTTTTTAAACTTTCTCCTTTTTCATTAAGTGTCTTATGTAAAAAAAGACTTTAATGTTGTCTGCACAAAGCATAAGTTAACATAAGCATTAATGTTGTCTGCACCAAGCAGAAGTTAACATAAGCATTTATAAAACTTGGGGTACCCACTATCCCCTGATTACATAAATAACATATTAAACACTGATTTTTGTACATATCTTATAAAAGACGTGCAATAAGTTTATAGGCATATATAAGCCTATATTCAATAAGCATATCTGTCTTGTAACAACCATAAAATCCACGCCCCTCATTATATATTCATAAATTCATAAATCTACGCCCCCTCATTATATATTCATAAATTCATACCTATAAGGTCAAAAAAAGGTCAAAAGGGTCATAAATTAGACTTTTGACATAAGCTATAGTAATATTACTACTATGCAGTGCCTTTTAAACCTGTTTTACTGTGAAAAAAAAATACTTTTAAACAGTGCGTCTAAAATAAACTGCACATGTGAAAATAAATTGGACCTGACGCGCCTGAGACGTGCTGAATAAATGGACCGCAAAGGGTTAAAACTTCATTCTGATTTGAACTCGGCTCTCGCCAAGATAAGCACCAACTAAGACGTAGCTTTACAGTAAACTAATGTAATCCATCTGCATCTCCATCCATTTGCGTTTCTTTCCATCTGATGATGCAGATATCCTTCTGCCTGGTGTTGATGGTTGAAGTGTAATGCTGGCTCCAGGGATCAGCTTATTGTGCCTCCCCAGCGCATCAGCACACACAACGGCTGTGATGCTGACTCCGGGGATCATCCACAGTGAGGTCTCCCCAGCGCATCAGCATGACAACCATCTGGATTGAGCTAAGTAGGGTACATCTCTGGGGTCTTCAAGTGGGCATCTTCCGTCCTCTGTGTTTCGTCGACTAGCCCACGACACCTCAAGACGGCTCGACAGTGATTCTGGTGTCCCAGCATTAGCCCCCTCCGTCCCCCACTCAACTCAGCCCAGCTTACTTACCCGTACATCAGCATTGCTTTCTTTCTATTGTGCTTGAGATCCCCAGCCAGAATCTTTCCATCTCAACCACAGCCAGTTGCTGCTTCAGATAACTTCTTCACTGTGCGACGCAACTCTTGGCCACTGAACCCGACATCTCTAAGAAACCGGGTTGTAGAGTGTGCCACAAATCCTCGACAACCCATTTCCACTAGGTAAACCCAGGATGGAGGAATATTGTCTTTTGTGTGTAATGCTTTGAAGCAACTGGTGGCAACTTATTGGTCATGTTGACTACCAGCTTCCTCCGTTGAGCTGGGGTTGCCTTGTGCCATGTAGGAGGAGCTGAAGTGAGACCAAGACCCTCTCTTCCATGCCAAACTTGCACCATAATATCACCGATTCGAAGGGCAGCCTTAGCATCTTCCACGGCTTTCTTTGCCACCCACTTTCTTCGTTTTCAAAACAGGTGCTGCCTCCCTTATGCATTTGTCGCGTGAATCTACTAATGTCATTTCCAGTCAGACTTTGGCACACTTAAACTCCTCGGTTAGAGCAGAGACTGGTACCTGCAGTATTCCTTTACCATAAAGTCCTACTCTACTGAGGCAGCGTGGAGCTCCCAACCATTTCCTGATGTATGAACTGATTAATGCTTCCAGCTTCTCTACTGTTGTCAAGGAAACCTCGTACACAGTCAGTGGCCACTGCAACCTTAGCAGTAGACCGAACTGAAAGCACCAGAGTTTCAGTTTGCCCGGTAAAGCGCTGCTGTCTATGCTCTTCAACCCTTCAACTGCTTGTTGTCTAACTTCTCCCACACGAACTGTGTCCTTTAGATCCCAGTCGTACCATCTCCCAAGATTTTTCACTGGCTTCTCAGACACTGTTGGTATTGCCTTACCATTACTGTAGAACCTTTTATCTACTACTTTACCTTTAATTATAGAGATGCTTCTTGATTTAATGGGCTTGAATTGCATTCGTGTCCATTCGATGTTATTGGTTAATTTGCCCAATAACCGATTAGTGCAGACTACTGTTGTGGTCATGGTTGTCATGTCATCCATGTACACTCGAATTGGTGGTAGTCGCATTCCAGAAGCCAAGCGCTCTCCTCCCACTACCCATTTTGATGCCCTAATAATTACTTTCATTACCATGGTAAAAGCCAGTGGAGAAATGGTGCATCATGCCATTATTCCAACTTCTAGGCATTGCCATGTAGTGCTGAATTCTGAAGTTGAAAAACTAAATTGCAAATCTCCAAAGTAGGCTTTCACTAAATTTGTTATTGTCATCGGTACACTAAAAAAATTAAATGCTGGCCAAAGAAGTTCATGTGGCACTGAACCTTATGCATTAACCAAATCCAGGAATGTCACATGGAGCTCCTTCCTCTACTTTTTAGCTGATTGAATTTGTTGCCAGATCACGCTGATGTGTTCTAAGCATCCTGGGAAACCTGGAATGCCCGTTTTTTATACTGAAACAAAAATAAGGGAAAGGAACATATATAAATAAATGCATTGGCTAATGCATTCATCTGTTTTTGAAAGAGTTCGGGGTGAAAAGTCGTTTATCACTTACAGTTGAAGACATTGAGAAAGACTTATAGCAGAAGCTGCTTTATAACAAGGAACTGCATGCTTCATTTAGGTTGCAGAGACACATAAACGTGTATCTTTCTTGCATGTAGCATCATACGCCAGGCTTTCTGCATGGCCTCTCTATATTAAAAAACGAACACGACAAATCATTTTGATTTTAAGGAAATGTGTAAAAAAAATCATATGACTCAATGTTTGAAACAGTATTTTGACAACATATTTACACATGTTCAGTAGCACCTGTGTTTTCCCTTCTCAAACAAAATATTGTAATAGGTACTGTACTCCTGCACATGTAGACAACAGTAAACCTATTTATTTTATTTATTTAATTTGTTTGTAGCCTTAGTAATTTTCATGTTTAGTTTTTTGTTTTTATTTTATTTTTTATTTTTTTGTCTTCATGATTAGGCTATACAAACAAATATAAAATAATTGGCTCCCAGTAGCCCTAGTGATTGCCTTTGCTGAGATCTTGAAGAAAAGTTGCTCTTTTTGCCATAGCACCATTGATAATACAGTATTAAGGAATATTTGCATTTATTGAACAATTTTTACATATGTGATTGCAGTGTTTCAGTATATTCATAAACATGAATTATTTTTCAAATACAGACTTTTGGAGTATAGAGCTTATTTAGTATTTATATGAGAACTGTGATTTAGAATGTGGCTTTAGTGCTCAGAAAAATATAGATTTGTATGATTTTTTTTTTCTTTTAAATACACAGGCCTACATCTCATATTTCATTATTTCTAGTTATGTAGTCCAAAGTGTTTTAAATTTGAATATGCACTTATTATGTTGCCATCGGTCCACAGAATATCAGCATATACTGTATGTTTAAAATCTGACAAAAAAAGAAAAGGTGTACTTAAAAAATATTAAATAATCTTGAATAAATTACTTCACACAGGTATGAAATGTGGGCTTTATACTATTTAAGAAAACAGTTTTTTCAAATCAGAACTGAAGCTTATGAAACCGGTAGCCTATGTCAGCCAATACATCGTACAGAAGGCAAAAGTCTTTAGCTTTCAACACCATGGTTATGTGTATACGATAGTTTTACAAAATATCAGTAACATCTAATCCCTACATTTGCCTAGCTGTATATTTAATACAAAGAGGTCTCTAGACAGATCAGGGGACAATGAATGCATAACTTTGTGCACTGCATACATTGTCATAAATTCACGTATTTGCTAATCCAATACATCATTTCAATGGCTGAAGTTTTTAGATTTCAGCTATATAGATATTATTTACAAAACGGCATTAACGTCTAATAGAGAGTAACCCTCAGTTTGCCAAATTTGCTGACAGGACTTAATAGACTGTCTTGTTTTAGCTAGTTGGTTTGTTTAACTTTTCAGTATCCTGAAGTTTAGGTGTAGATCACATCTTTCCAGTACATATGTAAACTGTTCGAGATAAGGTGTTCCTTTTTTCTGTTGTTTGTTTTCTACCCACTCATATGTATCTCTCTCACTCACTCACTCAGTCGATCTCTTTGTCTCCTTCACCATTTGCTATTGATGTTACCTTTTCATAGTAGGATCATCTGCCCCTGCATGTTAAATAAACCTCTTCCTACATCATCGAAATCGCTCAAAATTAACATGAGACCACACCCCAAAAACTATGCCAACCACTGGCAGTAACGTTGATTGAAAAAAACGGGACAAAGCATATTGCAGTACTTCATGCAAGAGGCAGAAAACAGAGAGACATTTGTTCTTGTTCCAAATCCTCTCCTTTTATTTGGATGCTATCTCAGCACCCACCAAAACCCACAGCTCTGTCAGCTTCACAGGATACAAGACATTTAC
This sequence comes from Huso huso, assembly GCA_036884735.1. Classification (NCBI taxonomy): domain Eukaryota; kingdom Metazoa; phylum Chordata; class Actinopteri; order Acipenseriformes; family Acipenseridae; genus Huso; species Huso huso. Next base: position 78,696,769 of record CM072663.1, on the reverse strand, counting down.
AACTAGACCAAAACAGCACAGAACACAGACTGCTGGGGACAGCCCCTCTTATACATTTAGCTCCGCCCCTTATTCAAATCAGAGTACTGGAGCTCACGCACATCCCATTGGTCTTCAGCCACATACTAGGGAAAGCAGGCAGGCGAATTCCATTATACACGGGAATACACACACAAAAGGTAAACAAAGCAATGGCGGGATACAACGGGGAGTGAATAAACACACAGCACATAAACACATATTCACAATTTGAAATACAGTACAAACGGGGAATTACAGTGAGGGAAACATAAATGTACAGGTCGTTACAATATCATCAAAATCGAATTACAAGGCAAAGACAGCTAGTGCTGGAGGTTTGCCCCATCATCAGAATAGTGCCCCATGTGTTTCTTTAAAAATTGCACATTTTACAAATGGAATTATTTTGTAAGATACAACCTCTTTAAACAGAATGGAACATTCCTTGCATGTACAATACATATGAAAAAAAAACATGGCATGACATGGGCTAGCAGGTGGACCTCATTATGACTGATAGATGTGTGGTTTAGGCTTTTTTGTTTTTCTTAAAATCAATCTGTTCCCTGAAGGTAATTGGTTACATTTATTTTATTTTATTTTCTATAAGTCTATTGATTTTAATCAGCAGTGAAAAATAATGTTTTATACAGTCAAGTTCTTTCTCTGCAAATCTGCTGATTTGGAAATTTACAGTTATGTATGCTTATAAGTCTAAATGTATGATCCATTGTTCAATTAAATTATACTTGAATTTAATTGAATCTATCTGTTTGTCATCACCTTCCATCATTGTTGAACTAATAAGCTCACAACTTTGAACAATTTATGTTACCTTCAATGTGATTTTTTAAGATTGATTTTGGGAAAAAAATATTTAAAAAATAGTGTGTCAAATTGTGCAATGGTTTGACCTCAGGCTATTTGTCTTAAGACAAGTCAGGGGCAATCTACGCAGGAGTCCTTGTTTATACTGTTTGGACACATAATACTTGCCAATGGGTCTGATTGAAGTGACAGTAATACTGGCGTATTGAGATGCATTAACAAAGAAATATTGGATAATCGTGCCACTATGACTGCTTGAGCACTGGCTCTGTGAACAAACATGACATCTGTATTTAATGAGCAACTTTTAAAAAGCACCAAGGGCTTGAATCTCAAACTATTCTTAAATTCCCAACTGAAATATAATGTGACTGGTGTTTCAGATTTCATTTACAAGGAATTTTCATATTCATTCATATGCAAATTAGGTTATACAAAAGTATTGTACCAAAGACTTAATTCCAGTTGTAATATTGTGTTTTACTAAATTATATGAAAATGTGCTTTATAACAGCAGTACATTCTACAGTCACTTTAATGGAATGATTAAATAAAAACAATGATCTGTAAAATTAGCACAGATGGTTTCACAATTTTGTTTATTTAGCAGACGCCTTTATCCAAGGCGACTTACAGAGATAGGGTGTGTGAACTATGCATCAGCTGCAGAGTCACTTACAAATACGTTTCACCTGAAAGACGGAGCACAAGGAGGTTAAGTGACTTGCTCAGGGTTACACAATGAGTCAGTGGCTGAGGTGGGATTTGAACCGGGGACCTCCTGGTTATAAGCCCTTTTCTTTAACCACTGGACCACACAGCCTCAATCATTCAATTGAATCTTGGCACAGTCTGCACGTGAACTAATTGTGCACTCCCCGTGCCCCCATACAAATACCCACTTTAATCTGCACGTGAAGTGATTGTGGAATCCCCGTGCCTAAATACAAATATACATTTTACATCACCTGTGCTACATAACCCACACTCTGTGCACCACTACAATAATACATATAACAGACAACATAAAACACAAAATATGCAGAGGGGCAGGGTTCCCCGCCACATATCTCCCCCCGTGTATGAAGCACACATGGCCTTAAATGGCCTCTGGTGGTGGTGGCGGGAGCAGCAGGTAGTTTCCCTCTAGCAGTGGAGGCGGGAGAAGTAAGTAGTAGTGAGCAGCAGCAGTGTGGAGTAGTGGTTAGGGCTCTGGACTCTTGACCGGAGGGTCGTGGGTTCAGTCCCCAGTGGGGACACTGCTGCTGTACCCTTGAGCAAGGTACTTTACCTAGATTGCTCCAGTAAAAACCCAACTGTAAAATGGGTAATTGTATGTAAAAATAATGTGATATCTTGTAACAATTGTAAGTCGCCCTGGATAAGGGCGTCTGCTAAGAAATAAATAATAATAATAATAATAATAATAAAGTAGTTTCCCTCTAGCGGTGGAGGCAGGAGCAGCAGGTAGTCCCCTATCTCTGGAGACTGGTGTGGCTCTCCCTCGGTCACTGGAGACTGATGCGGCTCTCCCTCGGTCACTGGAGACTGGTGCAGCACTCCTCTGGGCCCTGGCGTGGACGTGCCTACTGCCTGTGGAAGTGGAGTAGGTGTGGCTCCTCCCAATGGGAATCAAACCTGTGGGGGCATTTCCATATCTGCAGCCAAGTAGTTAATTACCATGACTGCAAGGTCAGAGAGAAACGCTGGGTGGTGTTGCTGTTCCCAGGCTTCCCATTGCTCCCCATCTCTGGCCCACAACAGGTCGACCACCATCAAGAGGGCCTCCTCAAAGTTCCCCTTAGGATCCACCAGTCAGTCCAAGATCTCCCTCGAAGGCATTGGACGCTCGTGCTTCCCCTTCATGGGTGCTGAACGCTCGGGCTCCTCCCTCGTGAGCGCTGGAGCTGGCACCTGCTTCTTTGCCTTCTTCAGGGATCCACCGCTCCTCCCCTTCCTCCTCCTCAGCTGGTGGTCCACTTCCTCCTTTACCTTTGGGAGGGGGCAGTTGTCCGGGAAGTGCACCCGCTCCCCGCAGATGATGCACCAGCTTGAGGCCTCAATCTCGCTGTGGTAGGAGGGGTAAGGAAACACTGTGAAGGTGGGGGAATCCACTTTTGTTGGCTGAAGAGCCTTGAGGCAGAGCCATTCTTCACATGACTCCACCTCTTGGCCAAAGTAGGCCTTTTTGAAGAGGGGATCTGCCCATGGGCACTCTCCATAAATGGGCCCAAAGTCCCCACACTCCTCACACATAGGCGCCCCTTCTGCCTCCAACCAGCGCTGCTGCTCTTCTATGCTCTCGTCCGGCTCCCTTTTCATTCTCTTCATCTTCTCCATTAAAAAAAAAATACTCTTCACAAAACTGTGTACCCGCAGTACCTTCAATGACCTGAGTGTGGAGGCGCTGTTTCCCACCATATGTGAACAGGATGGCTTGTAGTTGACATCAGACCAGGAAGGATAATGGACACAGACAGGACTGAAGTAAATGAAAGCGCTGATGCGCGGATTTATTGTACAATAAAAGGTTTAACCAAAACATGAAACACTAACACAAGACAAACGGCACGTTGGCCAAAATAAATAGGCAGACAAACCAGTGGACAAACCTCAAACAAGTATCGTTCTGAACTGTTTCAGCACGAGTAGCAATTGTTATTTGTTATTTATCCTTCTCTCTCTCCTGTTCTCCAGGAAGGATAATGGACACAGACAGGACCCGCAGATTTTTTGTAAACAAAACATGAAACACTAACAGACAAAACAGTAGAAAAACCTCAAACAAGTATCATGCTGAACTGTTTCTCCTTCTCTCTCTCTGGCGTTCTCCACTGCTAACACACCAACCCTGTGTGCATGAAACACTCTCTCTTTTATGCAGCTGTACTGAGACTCGATTGATAATCAATCATTCAATTGAATCTCGGCACAGTCTGCACGTGAACTAATTGTGCACTCCCTGTGCCCCCATACAAATACCCACTTTAATCTGCATGTGAAGTGATTGTGCAATCCCCGTGCAATTTTAAATCACCTGTGCTACATAACCCACACTCCATGCACCACTACAATAATACAAAAAACAGACAACATAAGTCACAAAATACACACAGGGGCGGGGTACCCCGCCACAGCATCACAAACAACTTGCACATTCCAGTACAAAAACTCTTAATGCAATTTGAGTGCCAAGTATAATATATTACATAGAGGGGCATAAAAATCATCTTTCATTTTAAAAGCAGTAATGTGTGGGAATGTAACATATAGCCTACACGATTCTTTGCAAAAGCCCTTGTAAAAGGGTACTCGGATCTGCTTTAAAGAAAGTCGAGAGAGAAACGAAGGTTTGCCTTTGAAAGGCCAGCCCAGGTTTATTTACATGAATCACAAATCTCAACACAGCTGTTGCTAGGGTACCAACACTGGTAGCACCTAGCACATTATTTCTTCATACAATATAGGAAAAATATTTCCCCCTAAAGACCCAAATGAATCAACTTGGCAAATGAGTGCACAGGACAGGACTACATCCTAGCCTACTAAACCTGGCGGTGACCCAATGCCTCTGGTCACAGGTCACCTTTTTATACAGAACACAATTATTCAATCGTTCAATTTACTAACCAGAGATCTCTGATGAGGGGGTGTTCTTAATACAGCAAACTCCAACCAACCCTTAACAATGCACCTGGCATCTGCAGTATATAGGCTGTATCCTTGTACCCGTTTCTTTATCCTCAATTCAAAAAAAGCAACATTACATATTTTTTTACAATTATAATTATTGTTATTATTTTCAGTTTATAATGTAATTATATCAGATTTTGACTTTATATATGAAAATTAATAATGAGCTAACATCTTACCAGCTGATTTTCAGTTGGATTCTGTATAGCATGAAATCAACTTAATCCAAAAACAGTGCTGTTACTGCACTAGTCTGTTTTAAATGTATCAGTTTATTAAATTAAATTCCAAAAATGATTTTACTATTTTAATGAAACAAGATTTCAGTAAGATTTGCAGACAAGTTTATTGCCATGAGCTGCAGCAAATACTTTCAGCATTTCAGGGTTCACTTACTGAAACATTTATTATCGAAAAGACATAAATCTCAATACATAAATCTCAGTCTCTGAGAGCAGTTTCTGTGGGTGAATGGATTAAGATGTCTCTGTGATCTCTCTCAAAGATACTGTACAAATTGAGGATACCAGTCTTTGTTAGTCTGTACTGTACATATAAATCCCAGGGACTTAGGAAACACATAGGAATTAAACAAGTATTTTTATTTTTACTCCACTGCAGGAAAAGTTATTAGTATCCAATTTATGTCTAGCTGGGTTGTTTCTAAAAGACTCAGCAAAGCCAATTTGAGCAGCTCAGCAGCAATAACAGGGTATTATTTTGACACTGAAAGAGAAAATGACTCACTGGTAATTAGATCAGAGGGGGAAAAATATAAAGGATTGATGTATCTTTTCATTTTTGGGGCATCTACAGAAAAAACAATACAGAGCCTCTGGTCCTCTGAATGGTAACAGTGTATTCTACTAATAGTGTGCAGATGGTATAGAGTGGAGGGCATGTCTCATGGTGCTTGGGCACTGAGGCCACATGAGACATGGTGACAATCTGAAGGATTATTTTGTAATCTTTATTCTTTAGGAACTGTTTTGTGTCTTTAGCCTCTAAATGAACAAATGAACAAGCTTACTGTTATAGCACAGTGGAGTGGAATTTTCATTCTCTGGCTTGCAGAAAATACAGTTTTTGTGTACACATCCACCAATGTCAGTGATCTAACATACACATATTCTGAGTGATATATGTACCCTTATAAAAGTTTACCATGGTATGTTTGCATTTTTATGATCATTTTCCTATGGTAATAAATTGCATTTACCATTGTTTACGCTGTTTGTCATGGGTTTTTAAAAATGCTTTAACATACCTCTCTGTGCTTTAAAATGCTTACGTATGCTTACACTGTACTCTATTATACTTTGCTATGCTTTTGCTATGGGAAACACACATTAAGTTTTCCTAAATTTAGCTAGCAAACAAAGCTTTAACACAACAACCACTATTGTATTGATCTAAACAACACCTGTGTTAGGGTTTTTAATCTTAAACTCGGTTTCGTTGTTTTATTCAATTCATGCAAATACATAATCTGGTAGCCTACTTTCACTTAAAAAATTGAGCAAGGTGGGATATTGTCCACATAATAATTGGGTACAATTAAATTAAAAATAACAACAACAAAAAAAAAATATCAAAAAGCTAAAAATGCATAAAAGAAGGAAAACATAATAAAGTACTCCAGGAAAAAAAAAAAAAAAAAAAAAAAAAAAACATGTCTTTAATGTTTGTTATCTCTTGCCCCTTTAAGCCCCCCTGCCTTTCCTAAATATACAGGTTTCCTCTCTGCTGTCTGTTGTTTAAAGCTGCAATGTCCCATTGTCATCTTAAGCAGTCGTACCCAATGCTTACCATAACCTACTGTATCCTACTGTAATTACCTACTATAAATCCTTTGTCTGATAGATATATATTTAATTAATTTGTAGTTTTGGGTGACCTATATTTTAACCAAAAAAACAAACATTGGTCATGTTTATATTCTCCCTGCGTAGTTTGAGTTTTGATGGGACAAGCTTTCCCAAACACAACAACAAGTAGACATACTCAATCTTCTGTTGGGGAAAATATTAAGTACAAATCTCTTTTGCTTTGGTTTGGAGATCTGTGTTTCAAGAATGCAAAACACTTGAAGGAACGATTTATTGCAATTTTAAAACTAAACAAAGTAGGCTTTTTTAATGTAATTATTTATTGAAGGGAGATCAAAGCAGAGGGGACAGCCGCTACGTTTGCACTCCTTCCTGGTGGTATTTAAGTTAATTTTAAGTATGTATATATCTTGCTGTGGCAGGGCAGAAGGCTTGCTGCTGTAAATGGTGTGTGTGTGGGAATGTAAGGTTGGCAGGGATGGGGTTAAATCTATTCCTGCCAGCAATCACAGGTGTCGCCATTCCCCGGTTAGGTAATTGGTCCTAATTGGGGAGTGGCCACATGTATAAAAAAGGAAGCAAAATCCTTTGTTCGTGGGAGGTGCGTGTTGGGTTGGGTTGGGTTGGGTTGGGTTGGGTTGGGTTGGGTTGGGCTGGGCTGGGCTGGGCTGGGCTGGGCTGGGCTGGGCTGGGCTGGCCTGGCCTGGCCTGGGCTGGGCTGTGAGTTTTGTACTGTTTTGTAACTTGATAGTGAAGGCTAACACCCAGCCTACAAGTGTTTTGTTCTTTTGTTTGACCCTTTTATTTTGGCCATTGCGCTGTGTTTTGTTTATTGCTGTTTTTGTGTGTTTGGTTTAATAGTGTGCAACAGCGCTCTAAAACTACATCTTTCTGTCTCTGGGTCTAATTCCTGGTGGTAACCAGCCTGGGCTGTGGCACTACCCTGTCACACTTACATACAAACACAGTTTATATATACTTTTGGTTTTACAGGCTGAGTTTATATAGACTGACGTTTGTTTGTTAAGACCATTGAATGCCACTTACCTGACGAATTTAGATCATTCAAATGCAGAATCTCCATCCTTGGGGGATGTGGCAACTCCCAAAGATGAAAATAACAATGTTGTGATCATTATAGGAACAACTGTGGGTGGTGTGAATAACATCACTGGGTAGTTTTTGCCTATGATGGTAAAACAGACAAGAGGGGAGATTGGAAACAAACAGACTGTGGCGTTAAGGACAGGGTTAATTGCCTCCTTTTTCATTATAATTATTAAATTACGGTTTATCATTTTAACTCCAATAGGTATTAAACTGTGTAGCTATAACTGTTAGATACATATCAGTGTGATTTTTTGTTTTCAGAATGTGCAAGACAATCTGCAGGCAAAGATGAAATGTTATACAATGTTGCTTAAATATATGGTCGTCTGTTATTTTCTTTTAATCATAATTTTGTATTATATTTTTTAATACAAACTTTATCCATTAACCCCATTGCATATTTACACAATAAACTTATTCTATCACCTCGGGGAACATGACCACTACCATCCTCTGTATATAATGGTCACCTGAACTAAGCTGTTACCTGCTCTTACCAGCCAATATGAACATCTTTTGTCATTTTTAAATACATGTGAATGAGAAAAGCACCTGAAATAAACAACTACTTGCCTGAAACCATCGCAGATGTCCAGACCTATTATTTTGATTTCACTATACATTCATATTTAGTTATATGTTTGCTTACAAAAGTTAAGGTTTAAACTCCCATGACAGTCTGATATTTGATTGGGTGAAAGTAACTAGCTTCTTAAAACACATTATTGGAACCTCTTTTAGAAACAAACGGAAATCAGTTGAGAAAATGTATTTAACACAATACAAAAGCCTGTCTACTTGAGCAGCCCAGGGCTTTCTTGTTGTTTGTTTCTGTATCTTCTTTGTGCGCACTGCTGAGGAGCTCGCTGTAAACCAAAAGCCTCTGCAGGTTACCGTACAGAAGTTTTGTACCGTTGCTGGTGTGGGTGGTTTTCATGAGGTTTTATCTCATTTAAATTTGAGACACTTGCAACACTTAAGGAATGTGGAAAGATTAATTATCACCTCTGCTTCAAAATAAGTAACTGTTGAAACCTATCAAATGTAGTGTGGAAATGATTTTTTTTTTTTTTTAAGTTTAAGAACTGTGATTTTTGTTATAAGAAGGCAAAACATTTTAAAAATCATGAAGTTCGCAACATACAGTACAGTTCTTAGCATAGCTATTTTGTTTATCTTTAATAAGAAACATAATTCTTTACAGATATAAAAATTATGTATCCATGTACTAATAAATGATCATGTAGAGCTTTTATGGCAGTGAGGCGAATAGATGAATTTAGGAAATTAAAATAAAATAAAAAATAAAATAAAAACATTTCAGAACAAGGCTGTGAACAAGTGGTTTGCAGTGTGCAGGTGTAGTGGTGATGCAAGTGCTCCAAACAACGACAGACACAAAGTTCACGGTTCAGACTGTCTTTTTAATTCTCTTGGTTGTTAAATAGTAATGCTGGCTCTACACAACAATGTTACACCATCCAATGGTGTAAACTCATTTAATAAGACATCAGGAATACTGGGCGTTGTCTGACCTACACCAAATTCTAAATATTGTACCCCATGCATATAGGTTTTGAGCTGTTTAGTTGATAGTTAGCTCTATAAGGTCAAGCTAACTGTAAACAGGACTGTAAAACTAAGCCGTAGCAGTGAGATATGTTTCCTTGTAAAGCATACCAACAGCACTGATTAAACCTTTTATACAGGTATATGTTATTTAATAGTGATACCCACAATGCTATGTGGTGATTTTACATTTGGAATTCTCTGAGGTCTTTTTTTTAACCTATAAGAATAATAATAAAAAAAATACGTATGTATTACTATCATTTATGTAATGTTTACACAGGGAAATAGGCTTTAGTGTAGCTATGAGTTAACAACTAATAACTAATTCTTTAAATCTCATGCTTAAGGTCCAAAAACAAATGTTGGAAATCTGCTTTTGTAAATATCACAGATAATGGAAGTGGTTTCATACAGTGCAATATTGGCAGTGCTGGCTTGTGGTTGACTGGGAAAAGAGAGAATTTCAGATCCTTAAACTAGTTGGTTTCATGCTGTGTGACCTTGAAGACGTCAGCTTACCCCAGTGCATTTCATTTCTACCCTGCTGTGCAACTAGTGAACACCAGATTTTTCCAGAAACTACACGTGGTATCTGATTATTCGTCTTCTCTGTGAAGACTTGGCTATTATGGCTTGTCATAAGCATTCCATTTCTTTTTTGTTTTATCAGAGTATAAAAGTATGTCAGATACACACATTTTATATTTAACACTCATTTTTAGAGACGATTAACGAGTAATTTGATTGAAAACACATTTTAGTAGATAAAATATATTTGTGGATGATAATGAAACCAAAATTAAATTGGAGGACTATTTCGAGATATGTTGTATCTGATAGAAGTTCATGCATTGACAAAACCACTTGAACACAAAAAATAGCGACGGGTGAATTTGGTGATGTGTTATGTGGTTATTCTCTAGATATAGAAAGACACCAATAAACAAATGTGGTTAAACTAGATATTTCTATTGAGATATATATAGTTTGGCACAACTACATAAAATGTGCCTTGGGAAGCATTCATACACTATTTCCAAGCTGATTTTTAAAATATTTTTTGTATGTTTTCCAAATGTAAATTATAGGCTTTCCTACAACAGTTTGCCGTTTCACTTGCTGTATGTTTCTTGATACAAAATAAGGTAGTTTAGGTAATTTGTAGAGCTAATGCAATGTATGAATTCTGGTTCTGTTGCTATTCATTTTGTTCAGTTTGACCCCACTGGAGGTTAGTATTACTTTTTCCTTATTTTCCCAATTTGAACAAGACATTTCTAAGACTGAAATTTTTAATGCAAATATGGTCAGCTTCTAAACCACTAGTCTGGAAATAAAATAGAATTTTAGTAGAAGTCATTGTTACTAAACCTAGAAATTAAACTACCATCTTAAACAGAAAAATGGCCATGAACTCCCTATCTGCAAGGCAGTTACAGTTATTTCAGTTCTTAAATTAGCTTTGAGTAGTTCAGTTATATTTGTTTAACAAGTAAATGGCCCTTGACACAATTCTAATTTTCAAGGGTGTCTTGTCAAGATAGAGATAACACATTTAATTACAGAATTCATTACAAATCCATCTAATTAAAACTAGTTAAAATGATGCACTCTTGTAATATACGGGTCAGAGGAGATTAAAATTATCTTAATCAGTGTTGCTAATCTGGTGCTGAAAAATGGAAAGCTGTTAAGTCATCTGCTAAAAAAAGGTTGCAGATCAGCTAGTTGGCCAGACGCAGCGTATATTTTTCCTCATTCTGATATCAGTGTTACTGCTGCAAAGAAACACAATATAGCAAATAGCGTTTACCATTCAAAGGATTCTTTCATTAAGATAGGGTCAGCTGCTTTTGTAGCCGTTTCAATAAAACGCAGTTTCCGTAATGTAATGTGTCAGCAGTTGCAAATGACCATCCAGAGGGCTCTGTATTGAACACACTCACAAGGAAAGAAAAAATCCCTTCACCTAGAAGAACTAAAATACAATACGATTCTGGGTTTGCTATTTCTGCCGCTGATCAGCCTTGACTGCACGCAACATTACTACCATCCACCCATCCATCCATCCATAACGCACTGGTACTGCACTGAATTAAACAGCAAAGTACTGGACGGTCACTTTTCTAACTGCACTATTTGTCATCCTAGATTTAACATATATGAAGAATAAAGTACTCGATATTGGACAGATGTTGAACCGTGTAGGATTTGACTTTAAAATGATGAAGAACAAAAAAATACATCTCTGTGGTTGGAAATGTTCCAACAGATTGTACAAAGAGTATTTTAACATTTACTCAAAGGACATCTTTACTCAACCGAGGAAGGCTAAGTGAATTCACTGGTACAGTTGTAAATATGTAAGAAGAAATAATTCTATTGTCAAATTACATTGTCTCATAACCTCGTAATTCATTGGGAGGGGGGTTACTTTGTTTGTTTCACTTTTTTGTGATTGGTTACCCATTAAAATGGAACTGTACTGGGCTCAAGATGACAGTATCACTATCTGTCAGGTATACCACACAGCACTTGCTCAAACACTTCAATTACTATTAACACCCTAAAAAACAGACTTTACTTTTTTGTCTTGCCTTGTGGCTTTTTCACAGTTTGCCATTATCAATGGTCTTTCCCATGCTGAATTAAATCCCTTCCAGCTAGTCGCTAACACTCTATGTGACTCCATGCTATGAATCAGTGCACCCATAAAAGGACTAGCATTGTTGTTCATTTGACTTCTTCATAGTGCATCCTTGGGGGGGGGGGCAGGGGGTAGTAACTGAAGATATAAGCTGGTTTGGCATCTTAAAAAAAAAAACGGTGCACGTAAAACATTTGACCAAGTACCATGTTTAGGTGGTTTTCATATTGCTTTGCTAGTTTCTATTCAATAGGTATGATTTTCAAAGGTTGTCACTTCCACAAAACATCTGTTATTAATGATTTAAGTGTATACTAAGAGGATATTGTAACACGTGACTGGGTGAGTTAAATCAGAAGGCGGGGTAGGAAAAGGAATAGTTTTTATTTTAAAATATAAATACCGTTATAGTCTGACTAGGCCAGTACCAGTCAAGCTGGAACAACTAAATGAGAAATCAATTTAACTTGACCCACACACAGGCTCTTTGTATATGGAAGGCTGGTGAGGGGGTTGCACACACATCACCCCAAAAGGCAAAACATACTGTAATCAGTTGATGACAATCTTTATTGATAAAGAATAAAAGAAAGAATTAATATACTATGGTACTTACAAATCTTAAGATGTTGATGCCCCACGGGTAAATCTTAATGCACCAGGTATGTACTGACCCTAAACAGCAGGCACAAGACACCACCCATTCCCATTTACACTAGGTGGCTCCAACCCTCGATTATACTTTTAGCCTATGTGCTTTAATTTTCCAATTCAATGCACGTTGACTACAGAGTGCGCTCATGCACGACAGACAGCCCTCTCCCCCTATGCGCAGCTGCACAAAGCACGCACCCCAAGACACCAAGCACACAGTCTTGTTTATAATTACCTGCACCTACTAATGTTAACCCCAGTTAAAATACTAAAACAGTTAAACAATAAAATACTAAAATTCACACAATAGGAAGCTCCTCTAAAAACCCAGTCCTTTGAAATTATAAAATCTTTAAATATAAGCAGGCAATCAGGAAAAAAAGTATTGAAATCTAAAATTATGAAACCTTTTGTTCAACAAAACGAAACAGCAGCAATTAGCTCTAAATACTTAGATATGTAACTGGAATGTTCCTCGTCTGTTCAAACAGGGCAACCACTTCAGTGAGTCCCGTATTCAACCAGAGTAGGGTGTCCAAGGAAAACCATACACAAGCACTGTCCCGCTAATGTAATCCTTTGTCAATGCGACAAGTCAACATGTCTATCAAACCCAGCTGGAGTACGCAGTTTAACCCAGGGATAATCAGCTTCAGCATGCGCCCTTTGCAAGCTCTGCAAAGACTGGGTAAAGCGTCCAAAGAAGGTGCGGCAATGTCCTTGTCAAATCAAATACTCAATGTCAGTGAAATATGCTTAAGAAATGCTTGTCTGCTGCAAAGTTTAATTAAAACAATTCTCTAAAACCTGCACTTGGTTTCATTTTAAAACAATACCTTCCCTCCCATTATATGCTTGTACTGGAGCCCCCCCTTCTCTCTGTGTTTGCCACATCTTTTAACCCCCACCTATCATTGAATGCAGGTGTTGTTGATTTATCTGCCTAGTTAACGTGGCACCTTGTTAGTAAAGTAAGGCCCTGTCCACACTACATAACTGATCTCGAGAACCGTACTCAAAACCATTCTAATTAATCCAGCTCAAAGTGTCCACACTGAAGTACCGTTTCATGCGTACAAACACTATTAAAATAGTTCAGTTACAGTTCCTAACAGCGCAATAAACAATGGAAATTAATACGATTTTATCCCACCATGCACTGTATTTTATTTTAAAATAATGTGTTAGGCCCCATATTAATAGAGGTCCATATTGCTAAAAAGAAATAAAACAAGTATTTTGGAAAGAGTAAATGCGAACACACATAAGTAGGGCTTGAAGTTTTCAGGTTTTATTTTCAATCAGATGTCGTCCCTTTAAAGAAATAGAGCTGATTCTGTTTCATACTCAGAAAAAGCAGTTAATTACAAAACAATCTTTGTTTTTACCTTCATATCTTGCCTGAGCCTAATTCTGCCCCCCTTAAATTTATTTCAAACAGAGCTGACAAATAACGTGAATTGTTCATCCCTGATCCTATTTTTAACTGGCATTTCATTTTTGCAGTCACCTAATTTATGTTGTGCTTTTCCCACTAGTTTAACAGAGATGTCCTGATAGTTTTTTTTTTTGTTTTTTTTAAGCATAAAAATGAATACCTAGTGCGGAGTGTACACTTAAAAATTGGCATGGCTTAATTTTTAATAATGTTTCTTCCATGACTTTGAAATGTGTGCATAATGAAGGCTAATGGTACTGATAAGGTGCCATAAAGAACAATTTCAATAAAACAGGCGGAAATTGTTTAGGAGCTGGCCAAAACAAAACGGTAAAAAAAAACTCAAGAATGTAAACAAGACGGGACAGCACAGCACCAAACACGCAACACAGACCTCTACCTCTAACCAACATTAATTCCACTAATTTTAAATTACGACCCGTAAATTCCCACACCCAGTGCAAATTCATTTTACTGATGTATTTTTTTTAAATATAACTTTAGCTGTACCTCCTTTTTTGTATTTAGGACGGGTGTTTGTGTTTGGATTCTTGCCGTCTGGAGGTACCGTTTTTATAGATATGCATTTGTTTTCTTTTGTACAAACACTGGCTGGTACTAACTTGTAATCATTGTCGTTTTGTGTTTGCAGAGTTTTGGAGTGCCAGCCACTGTTTCTTTTACCGTTTTGGTTTTATATTTTCTTTTCATGTATTGCTTTCTGATAGCTTTATATATGGTTTAGATTATCTTCTTTCGTGTTTCTGATTTTGTCTCTTCTCTTTTGTTTGAGTGTGTGCTCTTGCATACTGATTGCTTGTTAGCACTTTTAAATAACTCTCATTGAGAATAACCCTACCAAAGCTATTGGAATACAGTTTTGTCTAGTGGTAGAGAAGTGAAGCTTTTTTCCTCCGGCTGCATTAACAATCGAGATAAATTGGCACTTAAATTGAGTTTGTCTGCACGTTATAATTAATTTGATACTTCACGGTATTAGTTTACAGAATTGTAGTTTGGTTTGCTTTGGATTTGGTTAGTTTTGAGCTTTGCTTACTTTTTATGTTCACTTTGTTTTTGTTATGTTTGTTAATCTTTTTCTGTTTTTCAAAAAGACCCGATCAGTGTTTGATCGGAGGGGGTTCCCAGCTGAGCTATGCTCTACATTCTTGGCAGTATTCAATGAGCATAAATACACTCTTGTTAATGCTGACTCAATAAATGCATTTAAATCAAAGCTAAAACCACATCTTTATGCAGAGGCCTTTTTGTAGATTGGGATGGCCTATTTATTTTAGAGTTTTGTTAATATGTATTTATTTTTATTTTTTACCATTTTTGTTTTTGGATGTTTTTTTGATATTTTATTGCATAATATTATGTTATTGTATAGTATATATTTGTAATCTGAACTGCTTTGGGATGCTTGGGCATGAAAGGCGATATACAAAATCAATTTGATTGATTGATTGATTGATTGATTGATAGTAAAGAAGATTCTGTCATTTTACTCATTTTTGTTCGGTTTGTTAATAAAAATGCAGTTTTTTTAACTGCACTACTGTTTCTGGTATATCCTTCATTTATCTGAGGGGGATCTGAAGGTTTCATTCTTTTCTTTTCAGCCTCTTAGTGAGGCTACATATAGTTCTTCCCGAGGGGCATTTAGTTTCCCACTATGAGCCAAGGCCTGCAGTCCATATTTTGTTTTATTAATCAGTCAAGTAAATTACAATAATTAATAAAGCCCTTTTTTTGGCAAAGAACTGTCCGTCTGACTTTGTCATATTTATTTACATCGTCAAGTTGGATTTGTTTGGATTTTAGGAAGTCAGAAAACACTGAAAGCAAAGTTTTCATTTTCTGTTATGTCACAAAATTGATGTCCAGATGCGGGTTTGTCCTGCATTTTGCTTTGTTGTGTGTAGAGAGGAAGACGCTCACAGTGATGATGTAATTTGAGGGCGGGAGAAAATAAGAATTTGTAAGGACTGATTCATAAAAAAAAAAAAAATATATATATATATATATATATATATATATACAGACGTGCTCAAATTTGTTGGTACCCTTACAGCTCATTGAAATAATGCTTCATTCCTTCTGAAAAGTGATGAAATTAAAAGCTATGTTATCATGTATACTTGCATGCCTTTGGTATGTCATAGAATAAAGCAAAGAAGCTGTGAAAAGAGATGAATTATTGTTTATTCTACAAAGATATTCTAAAATGGCCTGGACATATTTGTTGGTACCCCTTAGAAAAGATAATAAATAATTGGATTATAGTGATATTTCAAACTAATTAGTTTCTTTAATTAGTATCACACATGTCTCCAATCTTGTAATCAGTCATTCAGCCTATTTAAATGGAGAAAAGTAGTCACTGTGCTGTTTGGTATCATTGTGTGCACCACACTGAACATGGACCAGAGAAAGCAAAGGAGAGAGTTGTCTGAGGAGATCAGAAAGAAAATAATAGACAAGCATGGTAAAGGTAAAGGCTACAAGACCATCTCCAAGCAGCTTGATGTTCCTGTGACAACAGTTGCAAATATTATTAAGAAGTTTAAGGTCCGTGGAACTGTAGCCAACCTCCTGTCTGCGCGGCCGCAAGAGGAAAATCGACCCCAGATTGAACAGAAGGATAGTGCGAATGGTAGAAAAAGAATCAAGGATAACTGCCAAAGAGATACAAGCTGAACTCCAAGGTGAAGGTCGTCAGTTTCTGATCGCACCATCCGTCGCTTTTTTGAGCGAAAGTGGGCTCCATGGAAGAAGACCCAGGAGGACTCCACTTTTGACAGAAAAACATAAAAAAAGCCAGACTGGAATTTGCTAAAATGCATATTGACAAGCCACAATCCTTCTGGGAGAATGTCCTTTGGACAGATGAGTCAAAACTGGAGCTTTTGGCAAGTCACATCAGCTCTATGTTCACAGGCGAAAAAAAATGAAGCTTTCAAAGAAAAAAGAACACCATACCTACAGTGAAACATGGAGGAGGCTCGGTTATGTTTTGGGGCTGCTTTTGCTGCGCCTGGCACAGGGTGCCTTGAATCTGTGCAGGGCACAATGAAATCTCAAGACTATCAAGGCATTCTGGAGCAAAACGTACTGTCCAGTGTCAGAAAGCTCTGTCTCAGTCGCAGGTCATGGGTCCTCCAACAGGATAATGACCCAAAACACACAGCTAAAAGCACCCAAGAATGGATAAGAACAAAACATTGGACTATTCTGAAGTGGCCTTCTATGAGTCCTGATCTGAATCCTATCGAACATCTATGGAAAGAGCTGAAACTTGCAG
Source organism: Huso huso (assembly GCA_036884735.1). NCBI lineage: Eukaryota > Metazoa > Chordata > Actinopteri > Acipenseriformes > Acipenseridae > Huso > Huso huso. The sequence continues at coordinate 78,679,670 of CM072663.1, read as the reverse complement.
TCTGGAGAAGGCACCCATCAAACCTGAGACAGCTGGAGCAGTTTGCTCAGGAAGAGTGGGCCAAACTACCTGTTAACAGGTGCAGAAGTTTCATTGAGAGCTACAGAAAACGTTTGATTGCAGTGATTGCCTCTAAAGGTTGTGCAACAAAATATTAGGTTAGCGGTCCCATCATTTTTGTCCATGCCATTTTCATTTGTTTTCTTATTTACAATATTATGTTGAATAAAAAAATCAAAAGCAAAGTCTGATTTCTATTAAATATGGAATAAACAATGGTGGATGCCAATTACTTTTGTCAGTTTCAAGTTATTTCAGAGAAAATTGTGCATTCTTCGTTTTTTGTGGAGGGGTACCAACAAATTTGAGCACGTCTGTATATATATATATATATATATATATATATATATATATATATATATATATATATATATATTTAGCTCAAAGAGCCAGCTGCCCAACGTTTCGATATGTTGTACATATCTTTCTCAAGGGAGCCTGTGTTTGAATCAAAACATTGGAGGTATTTATAGGTTTTTGACGGCATGACAACTACTTGTTATTGTTTACATTCAAATCCATGATTTATTCTTATATGATGTAATGGTGTTCTATATATTGTGACATCATTTTTACTTCTATCTTTGAATCTGTATTAATTCTAATTAACACTACTTTATATAAACTTATATTTTTATTATATCATGCAATGCTGGCTCTGAGGATCAGTCTAGATTTGGCCTCCTCAGCGCATCAGTATGCACAACTTTTGAATGAATTTTGTTTATTTATTTAAATGTTATATATTTATTGAAGTTAATTAGTTAATTCTTTTCTGTTGAGTCCCGCTGGCATAATCGTGTTCAGCCTATTTATCCATTTACTTTCTTTTATTCTTCTATATGTCGCATTGTCTAATTTGAGCTGTTCTAATACTACAAACTTTACATCATTTATGTCATGTCCCTGACTGGTGAAGTGCTGTACTATTGGTTCATTCATTTTTTTTATTTCTAATTAATGAAAGGTGGTTCTGAATTCTTTTATATAAAGTAGTTCCAGTCTCTCCAACATATTTGATTTCATCACATTTTTCACAGGCTATTCCATAAACAACATTGCTATTTTTACAGTAGGTATTAGTTTTTAGTGGATATGTGGTGTTCTTATGTTTAATTATATTTTTACTTTTGTCTATGTATTTACACACTTTACATCTACTAGTGCACATGTTCGTAGAACCTATTTTGTCAATTATTCTTTTATGTTTACTGTGAACTAAAATATCACCTAAATTAGCTTCTCTTTTGAATGCTACAACTGGGGCCTTAAGAAATACTTTTTTTTAATTTTTCTGAATTATGTAGAATCCGCAAGTGTTTCCAAACTATTTTAGAAATATTGGGCAAAAGTCTAGAGTAAGTCATTATTAATGGGACTCTTTTGACCTTTTTTATCTCTATTTTTATAATCTAGTAGATCTCTTTTTAGTTTATCCACTTTTCTTAACTCCGTCTCTATAATTCTTTCTTTGTATCCTCTTTTTTTTAAGATTTGTTTTAATACATTTCTTTTTGTTTTACATAGTCACTTTCTTTTGAGCATATTCTTCGTATTCTTATTCCTAGACCCTTTGGGATTGCCCTTTTAGTGTGTATCGGATGTGCAGAGGACATGTGTAAATACTGGTGCATGTCAGTAGGCTTACAGAAGAGGTCAGTCTCAATTGAACCTTCTTCAAGTTTTACTATGGTATCTAAAAATTCTATTTCTTTCCTTGTCCATCGAAGGTCCACCTTAATATTACTGTGTATTTCATTTGCCATTTTATGAAACTGGAAAAGAGATTCTTCTCCATGTGTCCAAACCCCAAAAATATCATCTACAAACCGAATGTATTCTAAAGGTTCCCTTTCCGATTTTCTAAGTAATTGTTCTTCCCATTTCCCCATGTATGTACTGGCAAAATGCATTCCTAATTTAGATCCTATTGCTGTACCATCGTTTTGTTTGTAATTCTTATCAACAAATGTAAAATAACTGTTTTCTAAAACTATGTTGATCATGTTCAGTACCTCTGCTGTAGGTATTGATTTATCTAGTCTATTATCTAGTGCTTTTGACAAGCTTCTAAAGTTTCTTTCTGAGGACACTTGGGTACAAGGATTTTACATCCATGCAAAATAAAATTGTATTCTCTGGAAGGTTGTGTTTTATTGATTCAAGTCTTTTTAAAAATTGTGTTGTATCCTTAACATAGCTTGGTAATTTCTCAACGTGCGACCTAAGTTGTTTTTCTGCTATTTCAGCTATTATGTGTGTTGGATTATCAATTGTACTGACTATCATTCGCATAGGGTGATTTTCTTTGTGCATTTTAGGATTATATATATATTGTATTACTTCAATGTGGCGCCGCTGCGTTTATTTTAAATTGATCAAAATGACTGCGGCCTTTATACGAGGGCGGCCTTTATTAATAATAGTATGCTTTACAACGCTGCAATGTTGTATTAAATGATTTAAGGCATTTTAGAAACGGCACCATGAGAGGCTCCGATCTGCAGCACTATACTCGTGTGTGTTTTGGGGGCTTGAATACAGTACATTTTGCTTTGTTGTGTGAGGAGAGGAGGACGCTCACAGTGATGATGTAATTTGAGGGTGGGAGAAAATAAGAATTTCTAAGGACTGATTCATAAAATATATATATATATATATATATATATATATATATATATATATATATATATATCTTTTGAAATGACTGGACCTAAAAGACTTTCATTTGTGTTGCCAGTGATTAACTCTAACATGGCCTGTATGCCAGTTTAACATCAGGGAGACTGTCATTACCACCAGCTTGGAAAGCAGACAGTAAATTGCAGGTGAATATTGAAGAGTGGGTAAAGAACAAAATAACACTGACAAGTAAGTCAAATAATTAACACTAACACTGCAAGCCCTAGGTCAATTCACTTACCTTTAGTTAATTTGTGTTTATTTTATTTATCTTGCTTGGTGCTACATCTTTCTTTGATCTGTTACTGCCTGTTTTTATTCATCAGTTTTTTTTTTGTTAAAATAAATAAATAAATAATGGGACTTGATTTTTCTTGTCCATTTCAATATTGATATCCATTTTTCCTATCCCTTTATATATATATATATATATATATATATATATATATATATATATATATATATATATATATATATATAGATAGATAGATAGATATTGAAATGTCCTACAGTCTGGGTTCATAATTTATTTTGCTTTTCTTGTGATTCTTCTGTTAAATAGTCTCTATTTTTTCTTAATAAAAATATATGGAAGAACTGAAAGGTGATACATACCTGAAGAAAATGGATTATATCCTTAGGAGTCTGGTTATGAAAAAGAATTAGAGGGCAGAAACATGTCACAGAAACATATTTCATCTGAAGATATGAGTCTGCCAGTAATCTAATAGGGATCCACAGCCAAGGTTTTAAGCAACATAAGGTGAATTAAACTTGACTAAAAATAAAAAAAAAACAATAACAGTTTAAATTGGACAATACAGTTGTTGAAGCTTATACTTAAAAATGTGAATCATCAACATTGCTGCATTGACTGATTCAATTCACATCAACATTACAAATACATCAGATTAACAAATAGTATATATTTGTAAGTGAACATTACCCTTCTAGAGGTGTTTCCAAAATGTGCTGTTATGTTGTTTAAGAATAAAACATACAGTAAATGAAGGTTGATGCATTTTAGCTCTGTATTAATCCACTGGGGGATTTATCTGGCACTTCTTTTTAGCATCAGATTTGTAGATTTTAGGGGAGGAAGATTATGATCTGCCATTGTTAGTTATTAAAATAGACCCAAACAGGTAATAATTTGTACAAAATGGCATTGGTATTGTCTATCATAGCTTGGTAATAGATGACAACCTCTCAGATATCAACAACCTTGTCATATGAGCAGGAAATGTTTAGTTGTGTTGTAGAAAGAAGTTCTACAACACAATGTGTACAGTGTCCCTTTTTTTAAGCAATGTCATCTTGCACAGTTTGGGGTCTGGCTGCTCAAATTGAGCCAAATTATTTCTGCTCTATTAAGATTCTATTAATTCTCAGAAGGTTGTTATGCTAACATTCTCAGAAGTTTATTATGCCAAAAATATTTTAATATTTCAAATTGGTTAATTTACTCCTCATTCAGTATTCTCAATAGGTTGGTTACTACAATTTATTACTAAGGAAATTTAGCCTAATGAGCAGACCAAATGCATTTAATTATTGGGGCTGGAAAGGGTTAGCTACTCTTGTCGGCAGTATCCAGCTCTGTGTTTACATGATGCTGGGGACACCCGCCCAAGGCTTCTAAGAAATGAGAGAGAAAAATACCCCTAGAGTCTGCGAGAGCGGGGGCGGAAGATGACTCAACGTTGGACAACACGGTTAACGACTTAGGAATGGAAACGGATATGAGAATGGAGAGTACTTCACAAAAAAATAGTTCAAGATCTGCAGTTAGCAAAGACATGGAACTCCAGGTTTGTGTCTGCGGCTGGAGCAAGGCGACAACGGTCAGGGGTTTGAAGATGCATCAAGGGAGAATGAAATGCTTGAGGGAGAAGGGACAAGGGCCTCGGCTTGATCAGTACATCTTACGAAGTCAGTCAAGTCAGTCTAATTAAATCCAGTGACAGGAAGCAAACCACAGTTCGCAGGATATCAGCACCCCTGTCATAGATGTGAGGAGGACTTGCATGGATACAGCTAGTGATGAACCTAATGATCCTTGTGAACCCGGTCAGACAAACCAGCATAAGAGAGAAAAGAACCTCAACGGGTACAAGCCTGGAGTTAAATGGCCAAGATCTTGTGAGAAAATGGTGTGGGACACAGTAAACACTGATCTCTGTTTTGCCTTGGAAAGGTTAAGTGGAACAGTTGAAAAGAAGCTGGATACATTTGGGGACATCATCTATGCACATGGAAGCGAGAGGTTTGGAGTTGAAAAAAGGAAGGAAAAAGTACAAACTATTCCTGGAAAGTCTAAACGGCAGCAGGAGATTGAACGCTTAGTTAGAGAAAGGAGACAGCTGAGGAAGCAATGGAGAAGAGCAGAACAAAGTCAGAAGGAGGGTCTCAATCTCTTACAAAGGGTCATAAAAGATAAGCTTGCAACATTGCGCAGAGCTGAGCGCCTATGGAAATGCTAGTGATATTATGAAAAATAAGTTATTCACTAGTGAGAAAAATGGCACACTAAAAGCATCTAAGTTTGAGCTGGAGAGATATTTGGAGGAAACACATACAGATTAACAAAGGCAGGAGCCTATGTCAATTCTTTCAGACATCCCACCTATCAATTCACCAGAATACCAAATGGAGGATTGTGCACCTAAGTGGAAAGAAGTAGAGCAAGCTATGAAAAAAGCAAGGGCATCATCATCTCCAGGGCCTAATGGAGTTCCGTACAGAGTATACAAGAGTGCATCTGGAGTTCTACGAATCCTGTGGAAATTGATGAAAGTGGCATGGGAAAAACAGGTTGTACCAAGAGCATGGTGCCGACCAGGAGGAGTCTTTGTACCAAAAGAAAAAGATTCTACAAGCATCAGCCAGTTTCGCCCTATTTCCCTATTAGACGTAGAAGGCAAGATTTTCTTCAGCATTATTGCTCAAAGACTGTCAACTTACCTATTAGAAAACTGCTTCATTGACACTTCAATTCAAAAAGCGGGCATTCCAGGTTTCCCAGGATGCTTAGAACACATCAGTGTGATTTGGCAACAAATTCAATCAGCTAAAAAGAAGAGGAAGGATGACATGACAACCATGACTACAACAGTAGCCTGCACTAATCGGTTATTGGGCAAATGAACCAATAACATCGAATGGGCACGAATGCAATTCAAGCCCACTAAATCAAGGAGCATCTCTGTAATTAAAAATGGTAAAGTAGTAGATAAAAGGTTCTACATTAATGGTGAGGCAATACCAACAGTGTCTGAGAAGCCAGTGAAAAGTCTTGGGAGATGGTACGACAGGGATCTAAAGGACACAGTTCCTGTGGGAGAAGTTAGACAACAAGCAGCGGAAGGGTTGAAGAGCATAGACAGCAGCGCTTTACCGGGCAAACTGAAACTCTGGTGCTTTCAGTTTGGTCTACTGCCAAGGCTGCTGTGGCCACTGACTGTGTACAAGGTTTCTGTGACAACAGTTGAGAAGCTGGAAGCTTTAAATCAGTTCATATGTCTGGAAATAGTTGGGAGATCCACGCTGCCTCAGCAGAGTGGGACTTTATGGTAAAGGAGTATTGTAGCTACCAGTCTCTGCTCTAACCGAGGAGTTTAAGTTCGCCAAAGTCCAACTGGAAATTACATTAGTAGACACGCGGCAAATGCATAAGGGAGGCAGCACCTGTGTTGAAAACTGGAAGAAAGTGGGCGGCAAAGAAAGCCGTGGAAGATGCTAAGGCTGCCCTTCGAATCTGTGATATCATAGGGCAAGTTCAGCATGGGAGAGGGGGTCTTGGTTTCAGTTCAGCTCCTCCTACATGGCACAAGGCAACCCCAGCTCAACGGAGGAAGCTGGTAGTCAACGAGGTACAGAAGCAGGAGGAGAGGATGAGGTGTGTAAAGGCCGTTTCCCAGGCCAAGCAGGGAGAATGGATGAGATGGGAGAGTGTGGAACAACGCAAGATCGGCTGGCAAGACCTATGGACAATGGAACAGAGCAGGATCAGTTTCCTCATCAGGTCAACATATGATGTTCTCCCATCACCGCAGAACCTAAACCTCTGGATGGGTGAGGATCCCTCATGTCCTTTGTATTCACCACCTGCAACATTAAGGCACATTTTGACAGGATGTAAAGTGGGTTTTAGCCAAGGACAGTTTACTTGGTGCCATGACCAGGTGCTGCGATGTTTAGCCTTAGCGTTGGAAGACAAGCGTAACATGACTAGTAAGTTGCCACTAGTTCCATCAAAGCATTACACACAAAAGACAACATTCCTCCGCCCAGGAGAGCAACCGCAAAGAAAAAGTGTTAAAAACAAGCCTCGCCCAGGACAAATGGAAGTTGCTAGAGATTGCAAAATGCTGGCAGATGTTGGTCAACAGCTTATTTTTCCACCTGAGATTGCCACCACTAACCTTCGACCAGATATTGTCTTGTGGTCTGTATCAGCACGTGCCTTCTTCACCTGGTAGAGTTAACAGTGCCATGGGAGGATGCTGTGGATGAGGCATATTAGAGGAAGAAACGCTGATGTATGGGTACGTAAGCTGGGTTGAGTTGAGTGGGGGACTGAGGGGGGTGATGCCGGGATGCCAGAATCACCGTTGAGCGTTCTTGAGGTGTCGTTGCCTAGTCGATGAAACACAGAGGATAGAAGATTCCCACTTGAAGACCCCAGAGTTGTACCCTACTTACCTCAATCCAGATGGTTGTCATGCTGATACGCTGGGGAGACCACACTGTGGTTGATCCCCTGAGCCAGCATCGCAGCCGTTGTGTGTGCTGATGCGCTGGGGAGACTAAATAAGCTGATCCCTGGAGCCAGCATTACACTTCAGCCATTAACACCAGGCGGAAGGATATCTACATCATCAGATGGAAGGAAACACAAATGGATGGAGACGCAGATGGATCACATTAGTTTACTGTAAAGCTACATCTTAGTTGGTGCTTATCTTGGTGAGAGCCGAGTTCAAATCAGCATGATTTAGATTCTGGTATAGTAAGCAAACTTGTTAAATTTGCAGACGACACAAAAATAGGAGGAGTGGCAAACACTGTTGCAGCAGCAAAGGTCATTCAAAATGATCTAGACAGCATTCAGAACTGGGCAGACACTGGCAAATGAAATTTAATAGAGAAAAGTGTAAAGTATTGCATGCAGGCAATAAAAATGTGCATTATAAATATCATATGGGAGATACTGAAATTGAAGAAGGGAACTATGAAAAAGACCTAGGAGTTTATGTTGACTCAGAAATGTCTTCATATAGACAATGTGGGGAAGCTATAAAAAAGGCCACCAAGATGCTCGGATATATTGTGAGAAGTGTTGAATTTAAGTCAAGGGAAGTAATGTTAAAACTTTACAATGCATTAGTAAGACCTCACCTAGAATACTGTGTTCAGTTCTGGTCACCTCGTTACAAAAAGGATATTGCTGCTCTAGAAAGAGTGCAAAGAAGAGCAACCAGAATTATCCTGGGTTTAAAAGGCAAGTCGTATGCAGACAGGCTAAAAGAATTGAATCTATTCAGTCTTGAACAAAGAAGACTATGCGGCGATCTGATTCAAACATTCAAAATCCTAAAAGGTATAGACAATGTCGACCCAGGGGACGACTTTGACCTGAAAAAAGAAACAAGGACCAGGGGTCACAAATGGAGATTAGATAAAGGGGCATTCAGAACAGAAAATGAGGCACTTTTTTACACAGAGAATTGTGAGGGTCTGGAACCAACTCCCCAGTAATGTTGTTGAAGCTGAAACCCTGGGATCCTTCAAGAAGCTGCTTGATGAGATTCTGGGATCAATAAGCTACTAACAACAAGACGAGCAAGATGGGCTGAATGGCCTCCTCTCGTTTGTAAACTTTCTTATGTTCTTATGTTCTTATGAAGTTTTAACATCTACTCTCATGATATGGAAATTAGTGCTTATTAGCATAATTATCCAACCATTCTCAGAAAAAAAAACCTACTTGTACAGTACTTGCATCCAAAAAAGTTAATCTAGAACGGCATATATGTGGGATCGACTGCATTGCCCTTATGTCCCAGTTGTTTAGTTTTTTAAGAGGCTACTAGTTATTAGGAAGTTCCTTCACTGAAAACAACACTGTGTTGCAACCTGTCGAGTGGCATAGGCTATTAATACTTTGGTATAGGGGCTGATCTGTATGAAGATGGGACTAATACAGTATTATCATTGACACTGATAGTTAGAGATTATTTTTTCATAATTGCAGTAATCATGTAATCCGTAAATATTTTTTGCATTCAATAATGAACACTTCCAAACAATGGCTCTGTTATAGCTTATATTTTGTAAAAAATAAAAATGAAACAATGTTAGTTTTATACAGTAGCACCTATATTATTTTAATACATGGTTTTTTTTTTTTTTGATAAGCAGAATCGGCTTTCCTCTACCAGTGCCTGGAATATCAAGCCCTGACTTTTTTGTCACTGGTGGACAAACACAGACACTTCCAGCATTTAAGTAAGATACTTAGTATACACTCCCTCTATTTAAGTTTGCAGATACAGTAGCTAACAAATCACAATGAATCACCTGAATCTCATAAACCAGGGGTGGCCAAACTTCCTGACCCTACGAGCCGCGTACCAACATTTTCATACAGCCGAAAGCCGCAAGACACATACTGTAAAACATGAAATGTTTGTGAGAAAGACATTTTAATTGTATTACGCACTTTAAACAAAATATATTCAGTTATTATGAAGCAAAATATGATAACTGCCCTGATTTCACCAAAAACACCACATAAAAAAACACATTTTTATAAGGATTCTTTTTGACACGTTCTTCCCTTGAGATCTGAATGCTGGGTTTAAAAAATGACTGCTGCATGTATTAAATACTTTTGAGAGGTTTGTGGAATGCACTGTATTTATTTTGAAAGGGATTACAGTACCTGCTCATGACGAGACATAAGATATGTAAATATAATACTAATTTTAGACCTGCAATATAACATTTAGACATACATTTTCTAATCAACACTCCAACACTCCAATTTTATAAAAATATTAATTTCTCTGAATAAGGACATTTTTGCACAAGCGATATTCCATGCCATACAAAACTTTCTTGTGTCATTAAGTGGTTAGGGTCTTAACCGGAGGGTCGTGGGTTCAATCCCAGGTGGGGGACAGTGCTGCTGTACCCTTGAGCAAGGTACTTTACCTAGATTGCTCCAGTAAAAACCCAACTGTATAAACGGGTAATTGTATGTAAAAATAATGTGTAAAAATAATGTAATATCTTGTAACAATTGTAAGTCGTCCTGGATAAGGGAGTCTGCTAAGAAATAAATAATAATAATAATAATAAATCATGCTTTTAATATACACTACCGGTCAAAAGTTTTAGAACACCCCCATTTTTCCAGTTTTTATTGAAATTTAAGCAGTTCAAGTCCAGTGAATAACCTGAAATGGTACAAAGGTAAGCGGTAAACTGCCAGAGGTTAAAAAAAAAAGTTTAGGTTACCAAAAACTGAAAAATAATGTACATTTCAGAGTTATACAAAAAGGCTTTTTTCAGGGAACAAGTAATGGGTTAACAACTTACAGCTGTTCTGCAGCAATGAAAGTAAATTAAGCCTTGAAAGTTGATGCTAACAATTCCTACAGGTGTCCCAACTTTTGTTGATTACTTACAAACCCTCTGTCTGTATAAAAGCAGTGTTGGAACAGACTGTGTTACTACACCCTCTTAAGCATTATTTGGACAGTATTGTACTGCAGGAAGTAGTATATTGCTCTCATAATGGCGAGAAAAAGGCAATTAACAAAGGAAGACAGACAGACCATTATAACCCTTAAAAGTGTAGGTCTTTCCTTTAGAGAGAAATTGCAAAGAAAGCCAAGGTGTCAGTGAGTACAGTTTCCTACATCATCAAAAGGCACTTGGAAACTGGAGGAAACTCTGACAGGAAGAGGTCTGGCAGACCCAAAGCCACAACAGAATCAGAAGACAAGTTTCTGAGAGTCAACAGCTTGCGTGATAGGCGGCTCACAGGACAACAGCTTCAAGCACAGCTTAACACTGGTCGAAGTAAGCAAGTCTCAGTTTCAACTGTGAAGAGAAGACTTGAGCTGCAGGTTTGAAAGGTCGAGTGACAGTAAGAAAGCCATTGCTAAGATGGCAAAATAAGAAAAAGAGGCTTGCCTGGGCCATGAAGCACCGCCAGTGGACTACTGAAGACTGGAAGAAGGTCTTATGGACCGATGAATCAAAATTTGAAATCTTGGTTCATCACGCAGGGTTTTTGTCCGCCGTCGAGTAGGCGAAAGGATGGTTCCTCGGTGTGTGACACCAACTGTCAAACATGGAGGAGGAAGCGTGATGGTCTGGGGCTCTTTTGCTGGATCCAGAGTCGGCGACTTGCACAGAGTGAGTGGCACCCTGAACTAAAACTGCTACCACAGCATTTTGCAGCGCCATGCAATACCCTCTGGTATACGCCTAGTTGGTCAGGGGTTCATCCTACAGCAAGATAATGACCCAAAACATACCTCCAGGCTATGTCAGAACTACCTTAGAAGAAAAGAACAAGACGGTAGGCTTCAAATCATGGAATGGTCAGCACAGTCTCCAGACTTAAACCCCATCGAGCTGGTTTGGGATGAACTGGACAGAAAGGTGAAAGCAAAGCAACCTACAAGTGCAACACATTTGTGGGAACTTCTGCAACAGTGTTGGGAAGAACTTTCCGAACAATATTTGATTTCCATTGTAGAAAGAATGCCACGAGTGTGTTCGGCTGTTATATCTGCAAAAGGTGGCTACTTTGATGAGTCAAAAATTTAGATTAAATTTTGTTAAACAAAACGATTCCATGATTTCTTTTTTTATCTCCAATTGTTTATTTGTTCTATGCTTTAATTTCAGAGTACATTGAGACATTAAACTGCGTAAATTTCAATAAAAACTGGAAAAATTGAGGTGTTCTAAAACTTTTGACCGGTAGTGTATATATATATATATACAGACGTGCTCAAATTTGTTGGTACCCCTCCACAAAAAACGAAGAATGCACAATTTTCTCTGAAATAACTTGAAACTGACAAAAGTAATTGGCATCCACCATTGTTTATTCCATATTTAATAGAAATCAGACTTTGCTTTTGATTTTTTATTCAACATAATATTGTAAATAATAAAACAAATGAAAATGGCATGGACAAAAATGATGGGACCGCTAACCTAATATTTTGTTGCACAACCTTTAGAGGCAATCACTGCAATCAAACGTTTTCTGTAGCTCTCAATGAGACTTCTGCACCTGTTAACAGGTAGTTTGGCCCACTCTTCCTGAGCAAACTGCTCCAGCTGTCTCAGGTTTGATGGGTGCCTTCTCCAGACTGCAAGTTTCAGCTCTTTCCATAGATGTTCGATAGGATTCAGATCAGGACTCATAGAAGGCCACTTCAGAATAGTCCAATGTTTTGTTCTTATCCATTCTTGGGTGCTTTTAGCTGTGTGTTTTGGGTCATTATCCTGTTGGAGGACCTATGACCTGCGACTGAGACAGAGCTTTCTGACACTGGGCAGTACGTTTCACTCCAGAATGCCTTGATAGTCTTGAGATTTCATTGTGCCCTGCACAGATTCAAGGCACCCTGTGCCAGGCGCAGCAAAGCAGCCCCAAAACATAACCGAGCCTCCTCCATGTTTCACTATAGGTATGGTGTTCTTTTCTTTGAAAGCTTCATTTTTTCGTCTGTGAACATAGAGCTGATGTGACTTGCCAAAAAGCTCCAGTTTTGACTCATCTGTCCAAAGGACATTCTCCCAGAAGGATTGTGGCTTGTCAATATGCATTTTAGCAAATTCCAGTCTGGCTTTTTTATGTTTTTCTTTCAAAAGTGGAGTCCTCCTGGGTCTTCTTCCATGGAGCCCAAATAAAAAAAAAAAGCGACGGATGGTGCGATCAGAAACTGACGTACCTTCACCTTGAAGTTCAGCTTGTATCTCTTTGGCAGTTATCCTTGGTTCTTTTTCTACCATTCGCACTATCCTTCTGTTCAATCTGGGGTCGATAATCCTCTTGCAGCGGCGCCCAGGGAGGTTGGCTACATGCTTGTCTATTATTTTCTTTCTGATCTCCTCAGACAACTCTCTCCTTTGCTTTCTCTGGGCCATGTTCAGTGTGGTGCATACAATGATACCAAACAGCACAGTGACTACTTTTCTCCATTTAAATAGGCTGAATGACTGATTACAAGATTGGAGACATGTGTGATACTAATTAAAGAAACTAATTAGTTTGAAATATCACTATAATCCAATTATTTATTATCTTTTCTAAGGGGTACCAACAAATGTGTCCAGGCCATTTTAGAATATCTTTGTAGAATAAGCAATAATTCATCTCTTTTCACAGCTTCTTTGCTTTATTCTATGACATACCAAAGGCATGCAAGTATACATGATAAAATAGCTTTTAATTTCATCACTTTTCAGGAGGAATGAAGCATTATTTCAATGAGCTGTAAGGGTACCAACAAATTTGAGCACGTCTGTATATATATATACCTGTTGTGAACGAGTGGTAGTGTAGTGCTTGCGGTCTTTGGCGTTTCCTTCTCAATCACAGTGAATGGACAGACTCTGTAGTCAGGTGCGTACTCTTTATTTACAATAATCACCAATATATTTTCAGTAAATACTTTTATGCCCTGTACGGGCCATTAGATCACTGGCTCCCGATCACCGCTCGCATCCAGTTGAAGACTCTTGTACTAGCCTACAGATGCCTTGACCAGACTGCACCCAGCTACCTCCAGACCCTCATCTCTCCCTACACCCCCACTCGACCTCTCCGCTCCGCCTGCACTAGAAGACTAGCTCTACCTCCGCTACGCTCCCCTGCCTCCAGAGCCCGCTCCTTCTCCACCCTTGCTCCGCAGTGGTGGAATGACCTTCCTACAGATGTCAGGACTGCCCAGTCCCTGACCACATTCCGGCGCCTCCTTAAGACTCACCTCTTCAAACAGCACCTGTAGAACTCCTCTGTTTGTATCCTGGGACACTATCACCCTTCATGTAAATGTGCTTTATTTTGCTCTTATCTGCCCCCTATTTTACTGCATTTAATCCTGTACTTCAGAATACTGTAATCTGCCAAGTGTTTAACCTGTAGTACTTTGTATTTAATCATATCCTGATGTAACTATTACTATTTAATCATATCCTGATGTAACTATCACTATTATCTGCTGTATTATTGAATTGTGGTTTGTCACACTTGTACTTTGCTTGAACAAAAGTTATTGTATTTCTTGCTCTTATTGTATTACTTGTATTGTAACACTTGAAATGTATTTGCTTACGATTGTAAGTCGCCCTGGATAAGGGCGTCTGCTAAGAAATAAATAATAATAATAATTAGCTATCTCACTTCTTCAGCCCTCACTATACTATTTCTTTCACGTTTAAACTCCCTCCGCTGGAGTACACTGGAAACGCTGGTAATTTGAAGAGTTCCCTCTGCTGTGGAAAACTGGAACTGCAGGTAAGTTGAAGAGTTCCCTCTGCTGTGGAGAACTGGAACTGCAGGTAAGTTGAAGAGTTCCCTCTGCTGTGGAGAACTGGAACTGCAGGAGTTGAAAGTTCCTCTGCTGTGGAGAACTGAACTGCAGATAAGTTGAAGAGTTCCCTCTGCTGTGGAAAACTGGAACTGCAGGTAAGTTGAAGAGTTCCCTCTGCTGTGGAGAACTGGAACTGCAGGTAAGTTGAAGAGTTCCCTCTGCTGTGGAGAACTGGAACTGCAGGAAAGTTGAAGAGTTCCCTCTGCTGTGGAGAACTGGAACTGCAGATAAGTTGAAGAGTTCCCTCTGCTGTGGAAAACTGGAACACACACAAGAAAACCACAGCTCCCTTGTTGGATTAGTCCTGGTATAATAAGGAGAACAAATGGTGAGGGAAGGACTGTCACCCCTGGCAGATTCCAGGAACGACTGCAAAGTGAAGCTCTCTCCTTTGCCAAGCAGCACAATATCAAAACCCAGAGACAGCAAGGTTTGAACAGAATAAATCCCATAAACTTTTTATAAATCCAGCGTTCTGTGTCAGTGTCCTTTGTTAGTCCCAAAAGCCCTGCACTATGTTGCAGTTCAGGTGTGCATCCAATCCCTGTCAGTCGTGCATCCGCGTTTGTTTCACATTCCGTTTAGCACACCGTTTAAATTATCTTTCTCTTGCGCTGTTGTCGGCACTCACAGAGTATCGTTCCAAACATACACCCGTAGTCACATTAAAAGTTCAGGAAGCACGTACGGGGGAAAAAATATCAAATCCAAACGAAGAGAAATAAAAACAAAACGTCTCATCCAGAGAACAGCAGATCACCCGACACTCTATCAACAAAATAAACAAATCGCCCTGCAAGCAGGTTACTACTCGAAGTGAGTTTCAAAACTGAATCAAACAACGTCACGTACTTACTAAACTCACAGTTGAAAATACGAACGGCATCCACTAAGGTCTAACAGGACAATTCAACTGGTGCTCCCCACGATCACCCTGATTGTTCTGCCTGGACTCTTTTTAAAGGCCTCTAACCCCGCCTTCTAATTTAACCTAATTTAACCTCTGGGCCATGTAGTTTTTATCGCTGCGACGCCATTCCTTAAAGGCGCCGCTACCCCTATCTTCACACTGTATATATATATATATATATATATATATATATATATATATATATATATATATATATATATATATAAAATAGCGCTGTTGTGTTCTTCAGCTGCTATCTCTGCCGTCACATATTCCACCCCTCAGAATGGAGTCGAAGGAACACTTGGAAAGTTCTAAGCCCCCCCAATTTCCCTCACTCCCGGGAAAAGTAAACTATATTTTGGTGAAACTTACTCGCACGATGCCTTACCCGAGAGGCGCAGGTTTGGAGCACCAGGTCATCATCAGGGTGCCGTGTCCTTGATGTTGACGATCATTTTCCGCCACCTTGTCCTGTCTGCTGCCAGCTGGAGTAGTTCACATGGTATCCATCTCTCTCCAAGGTCCACCAGTATTCGGTCCAGATATTTTTGCCTCTGTCTCCCTCTCGCTCTCTTCCCTTCAATTTTACCAGTTAGGCTCAGGTTTTCCAACCCATTCCTCCTTAAAATATGTCCTAGAAATGTAAGCTGTCTTGTTCCTATTTGTGTCAAGGTGTTTGCTGTGTTAAGTACGTCTTTGTTACTTTTCCGTACTGTCCAGGGAATTCTTAGCATCCTGCGCAATAACCACATCTCTGCTGCTTCTATTTTACTTTGCATGTCCTTGCTTATGGTCCAGGTTTCACATCCATATGGCAGAGCTGCCCATACATAGGTTTTCAGTGTTCTTAATCTTATTTGAAAATGTATGTGACCATTTGTTAACACATTTCCGTCTTAAAAACAAGTCCACTTTTTTATTGGTGCAGATGCGTACTTGCGTACCAGTTCTATGAATCCCTGACTATAGGTAATGGCTCAACTGAGGGCCTGAAGTCCTCCCCCGCATCAGCTAGGGATATAATATTGATTTCCCATTCTTTCCACGGTTTGCGGAGAATGACATGATACATTTGACTCTCTTTCTGACGCACAGGCCCTCGGATTTCATAATTCACTTTTCCAATAGCTCAAATAACCTCAAAGGGACCCTGCCATTTAACAAATAATTTATATCCCGATGATGGAAATAACAACACACTTTGTCTTCAGCTTGAAAGTTCCTAATTCTTGCTTTTTTATTGTAACTTTGCTGCTGTTTCTGCTGTGCTGCCTTAAGATTGTCATGAGCCAATCAACCGACCAACCAACTCTACGCAATCACGCAACTGTAGTACATACTTAACTACATTTTTAGTCTTTTGACTGTTCTTTCCAACCTTCTCTTATCAGATCCAAGATACCCAGTGGTTGTCGGCCGTACAAGAGCTCAAACGGAGAAAACTCCATTGAGGATTGTGATACCTCGCAAACTGCAAAGAGCAAGTAGGGAAGTAGTTTAGCCCAATTTCTCTTTTCCTGATCTACAAAACGATGCAGCATACTCTTTAAAGTCTAATTGAACCGTTTGACCAGCCCATAAGTTTTAGGACGATAAACTGAGGCCTGAATCAAACACATTTTCAATAATTTACACAATTTCTGAATACAGCTTAACATGAAATGAGTGTCCTGATCAGTAAGAATTTCTTTAGGGATTCCCACCCTAGAAGATAATTTCACTAATTCATTAGCTACTAATTCCAAATTCATAAAACATAAAGGAACAGCCTCTGGGTATCGTGTTTCGTAGTCCACCACTACGAGAATATACCGATACCCAGAATCAGCTCCCTCCAGAGTGCCCACTAAGTCTATACAAATTCTCTCAAATGGCACACCAATAAAAGGAGGTGGGACCAAAGGTGCGGGGCAAACTGATTTAGGGGCAACCAAATGACATTCAGGACATTCCGATAAAAAATGGAGATCATGAGCTAATCTCATTAACTCTGACCGAAAAGGCTCGGGAACCAATAACTGTGTTACGGGCTGTCCCGTCCCGGCAGCTCGGGTTATTCTCTATAATAAGTGCCCGGACACAAGAACATGCAGAAATCCTACCAGCTGACCCTCATTTACATCCTTCCCCTCAATATATCTAACCTGGTCCTGAGCATAATGTAACATGGGATCATTCTGTTGCTTGTAAGCCAAGTCGATATCCTGGTCCCAATGGCCAGGTATATCAAGGGGTGTATTTTATTATCTGACCTTCCTTCTCAGTGACCCTGCACCCCAGGTCACACTAAATTCCCACTTCTTTGCCTTTTGTGACATTGGCTTACAATTGAGTCAGACCCCTCCCCCTGTTTCCTTTTTGTTCCCTCAAATTTTTCTGCCTGACGCTTTTTGGGCGAATTCTAGGGTAAAACAGGTCAGATTGCAGAACAGGAAAATTTTGCCAATTGTTTTATCCTGTTGTTTAAGTTGTCCCCTTGTCAAAATTAAGACCATTCCCTTACCTAATATTCAGTCAAAAAATTCCCAATCTCTCCCCAGTAGGACAGGAACTGTCAGCTACAACTACTTTAACATATGGTGTATATTCATCAATTTTCATGGTAGGATAGACCCGGGTTCTCCGTAAATACAGCAGGTAGCCACTTTGCCTTGTGGCTCCCAGGACATCCCTTCCAAGAGAGCTCGTCAAATTAAAGTCTGTGAACAACCTGAGTCCACAAATGCAATGTCCTACCTGTGATTGTAGACCAGGACCATCTGGCAATGTCCACATCCATCATGGGACAGTCTTGGACAAAATGTCCTGGCTCTTGGCACCAGAAGCACACTGGGGCAGAAGGCACCGACGGAGACATCCTGTCCCGCTGGTCAGTGACCGGTGGGTTAGGGTTTTTTTTCTCTTGTCCATCCTGGGGCTAACCTTGGCCCCCAAGATCTGGAAGCCTGGTTGCCCCCTTTGGGCTTATGTTTAGTGAGGGTGATGGTGGTGGTGGCCCCTGGTGGTTTAGGGGCAGGAGTGATGTCCGGGGAGGCGCCCTCGTTTGTGTCTTCATACGCTTTCACCGGGGCGATGGCACTTTTCAGAGTGGTAGGATGGTGTCTTCTAACCCACTCTTGATCCCTGGGTGCACTGATCCAAGAGGTACTGTCTGGCTGCCTGGGGCTGCATCCCTTTGGATAGCTGGTACTCAGAAATGGTGATGGTATGTTTCGTTCATGATCCCGAGGCGCAAAGGTGTAGTCCAGTCCGTCTTCTGCAGGCACAACCCAATAGGCGGCCTGGGCTTCCCCCTTCAGACATGGCGCCAACTTGGTGGCCCAATATTCTCTGGGCCACTTCACTGCTTCAGCCACCCTCTCGAAGGTGACCAAAAACGCCTCGGGATTGTCGTCCCGAGTCATCTTCTGTAACTTTGGTTGCACTGCAAACATCCAGGCAACCACTGCTTCCAAGGTGGATGGGGTTGGCAAGACAACAAAAGACAATCCAGGCAGCGTTATAAGTAAAAAAAAAACAAAGAAGGTTTATTTACAAAAATAAACAAAAAGAAAACTGTGAGGGTATTGCAGTGAGGGATTATATATATATATATATATATATATATATATATATATATATATATATATAGAAATAGCACTGCTGTGTTCTTCAGCTACCGTCTCTGTCAGGCTGATGGCAGACTCGTTGTTTCCTTACTCTGCAGTCATTTCAGGACGGACCGAGAAAACAAGAAACAAAACAAACGAACAGTCAGCACTTACATGACAAAACAATCCCCCTTCCCTCCTGCTTCACAGACTCCTCCTGTGTTTCAAGTATCAACCCTGAGCACAGCAGTGCATCCCCTTTTGTATGTCAAGCCTTGCTCCTGTAGCCAGTGGAACACCAATCCCTATATAACAGGTGTTCTTGACCTTCACATGACACGAGTAGCAGGGATTTACATAGTCACGTTTCCGCCTCTCACCAAGATGTCGCCCTCCATAAAGGTGACTTACATCACGGTCACGTGATCTGGTTGAGGAAAGCCTTGGGTTGATTTGATACCTTCTACTGTCGGGAGGCTGAATTACAAACCAAAACCCCTTTCACTCATCATAGGAACTGCTATTAAACAAAAACAGCGTACAATGTACAGTATATATTGGCCTTTTTGAGCAAAAACTTTAAATGAGAGATCCAGACACAGAACTTGAATTTTCAAAGTGCTTACACGCTATTTTTAATAAACAAAAGAAACAAAACGAAACAAAAACCTAACTCTGTTTTCGGAGCACTTACTACACACAGGAACACCCTGACTAAACCCCGGACAGCTAAGCTGTTTTTGGCTATTAAATAAACAAAACAATACAAAACAGACAGTTTTTTACAAATGACAAAAAGACTTCACACAATGCCTTTGATTATTTACGATTGACCACACCTTCAATCGGGCTCCTTCACACAGCAGCATCCCTGAACAGACTGGCTGCTTTCTTTAAATACCCTGCACCTGGCTCTAATTTACAATAATAGCCAAGTGCAGGTGATAATTAAACAATAAATACTAATTAAACAATAATTAAACAAATAAACAAATACATGTTTTGGGCAGGGAGGATATTAACCCCCCTCCCTATATATATATAGATATCTTTTCTTTTTTTTTGGGGGGGGGGGGGGCAGTATGTTAAAATTGATTTGCTTGCTAAATCATGTTATTTATACATAAATGAAACATGGGAATATCATTTCTTATGCTTCTGTACACTTTAGACTTTAGTCTGTGCAAGTTCTTGACAGCAGAATACCAAGGTCTTTTGTTAAATTATGTGAGATCTGGTTGCTTATTTAAAATAACAATGCAGGAATTAAAATAAGGCGAACTTGTACTGTAAATAGAGATGTAAAAAAAATGTTTATATATAGTAATATCTGTGCACATGAGAAAATCCAGGATAACTGATGGAAAAGTGTGAAGAGTATATCAGAATGTGACAAATGGATAGATATTGTACAGCTTCTAAATGAAAAATGTTGTAATGTTGTTTGGTTATTTAATATTTTTTACAGTGCTGCATAACTGAGTATCCCATGGTGGTAGAGCAAAACAAACACTGGAGATATGAGATTTCATATGAATATTCTTAACCACCAACATGGTGAAAAGGGATTGTTACTATAACATTTTCTCTGGGATGGTAAATGGAAACTAAATGGATGCTACAGAATATAAATCATACAAAGAAGAATTTGTGAGTAGACACGCAGTAGAACATTTACTGTATAGCCCAAACATTTTCCAAGTGCAAAGAAAAGGCATGAATCACTGCACAGCTTTAGGAATAAGTTCATTTTTTTACCTAGATAGACCATCACTCACCAGGTTTTGGAGTTCCTCCCAAACTCTTAGTAGCCACTGATATTAATCTACGTGTGAGACACGTCCCTGCTCCCCAGTGTGGGTGGCAGGGTAGCAAAGTACTAAGGATAGAGAGCTTTGAAATAAATTGCAACATTTATCACAAAATACAAAATACATGACATTTTGTGACAAGAAAATGTGTATTTAACAATGGGAACAATCAGGTCATTAATTTATTTTTGTATACCCATTTTTATCTATACTGTAGTAGGTATCGAATAAAATTAAATGTATCCTCCTAGTGTCGAGAGATTCTGGTGGCAATCCACTTAAACTTTTCTATTCATTTTCTATTCAACTTGTTTCAGCAAGCACATCAATTTTAACATACTGTAGGCCCATTTTCATCAGGCAAGTGCACATTTGCTTAATTATATCTGCTTTCAAAGCCTAACAGTTTTTTGTTAATTTATTATATTTTCTGTGTTCCTTTTGGAGACCAGTACTGACGCAACACATAATGAATTCTAATTATTTTGTTTCTATTCAGTTTCTTTTTCTTCCATTCAGATTTGTTACAGTGTTGACTATAGTGATTTACAATACAGAGGGTGCTATTTTTTATACATTTTATGGTATCATATAATTTAAGGGAAAATTGAAGCAGATGTGCAAACGTTTTTGGGGTAATAGCTGCAGAGTATGATTTGATAAAGACCTTGAAATATAACACCATTCTTTGTGTGTGGGTTGGGGGTTGGGGGATGATTTTGATGGGAACTTTCATCTTAATAAGGTCCATTATAGGCACTATACTTCTTGTGCTTATAAAACATTGCTTCCATTTATTTAAAAACCCTGAACACAACTTGTTTACCTGAAGCTGAAGCCAATTACATTTGCAGTAAACAAAGACTGGTAAAGTAGTGCTGCACTAGTCGATTATTTGAATTGAGCTCTCTAAAGATATCAGGCACTGACAATCAGATGAGAACAGTGGTGTAGTACTAAATCTGAAAGTACCGGAATGCCAATAAAATACAGATTTTCTTAAAAAAAATTATTATACAAATTCACATTTTATTTGTACATTGAACTTAAGGTAGTTGGGGGGCTCAGTTTTATTATTATTTGGCAAAATCGGTTATTTTCAGTTATTACAAATAAACACCACTCAAACGCATCAATTTTCAGTTTCTATACTAAATTGCATGCATGTTTCACAAATGCATATTCAAAGGTTAACTTACTGTGTTGAAAGAGGAGATGTCCACATTTAGGATTCAGGTAATGTACAGCTATGGCCAAAAGTTTTGCATCGCCCTATAGAATTAACTAATTTTGGTTCATAAAGTCGAATGAAACCTGCTGAATAATATTACGTTAACATATTGAATTATATACCGCTTTGTAGTTTTCCACAAAGCGGTATATAATATGGACAGACATCCTTCCTCTCCCAGCTCACCAGGACCTCATTCCTCACCCACAAAATCATAGCTTAACCTTAACATACACTTTTTTTTCCTGCACATTTACAAAGTTTCGCCCAGGGCACACAGTGCCATACCAAGCCAGTAGCAAGGGCAGTCGTTCATTCCGATCCCCACGTCTCTGCACTGACCGTTATACAAGCAGCTTAAATTAGTAACAGGTAATTAACAAAACAAAGCCGCGTTTGTGTCCACAGTCGTAGTCGATGCACTTTTGCTGTCATCTTCGTCAGCATTTTTACTAAACATTTTTAGCCTTCTTATTAAAATAATAGTTTGTAATAGAAGAAGTAACTAAAGTTCTCTTCATTGCAGCACAAGGACGACTGACCGAATCAGACAATTGTGCGGGAGATGTGTGTAACTCTTGAGTCTGCAAACATTTTAAAATACCCGCCGGTTATCGGAGACTCTGATTCGGAGGTTCTGCCTATAGAAAAAAAATACAGGAATGGTGTTCCAGCTCGACTACACTAGTCAGTGGGTGAGTCATTGAAGTTGATTGGGCTAATTTAACATTGTGGCAAGATGGCTTGCGGGTGACGTCAGACCAGAAAGGAGTCACAGACACGCAGCACTGAGGTATGAATGAAGCGCTGATGCGCGGTTAATTATAAACAAAAGAGCTAAACAAAATAAAACACTTCAAAACAAAAGGCACGATGGCCAAAACAAACATAGACAAAACAGACACAGAACAAACACTAAATCAAACAAGCATTGTGCTGTGTTGAGTAATATATTTTCTACCTTTTAAGCTTTTCATATTGTTTTAAAGTACACATTTCTCTTTTATTATTATTATTATTTATTTATTAGCAGACACCCTTATTCAGGGCAACTTACAATTGTTACAAAATATCACAGTACAAAGTATTCCATTATAAAATATCACATTACAGAATATCATAATACAGATAAGAACAGTCATGAAAGTTCAAATTTAAGTAAGCGCAAAATAAAGAATACAGTAAGGTATAAGTAAGAGCAAGTTTGACTAAGAGCAGTAATAACTTATAGTAAATATTTGCTCTATGAATAAAGTCCACTAAGAACATGTATTAAGTATGATAAATAGATGAGAATGCATACGGTTACCTATAAAAGTAAAATCAAATACAAGATACAGTAATAGTTAGGAGCAGTAGTTGAATGCGGCAAGGTATGGAGCAGTTCAGTGCAAGTACAAGCTGGTGCAAGAACTGGTACAATTGGGTGCCATATAGTCCAGTATAGTCGAGAGTTGAGGTTTACAGATGCTGTCTGAACAGGTGTGTCTTGAGGAGGTGCCGGAAGGTGGTCAGGGACTGAGCAGTCCTGATATCTATGGGTAGGTCATTCCACCACTGAGGGGCAAGGGTGGAGGAGTGGGCTCTGGAGGCAGGGGAGTGGAGGGGGGGTCAAGCTAGTTTGCCGGAGATGGAGAAGCGGAGGGGGCGAGGGGGGGTGTAGGGAGAAATGATAGGAGGGAGCAGAAATAGGAGGGAGCAGAAAGGTCAAGACAGCAATAGGCGAGTACACAAGTTTTGAATTGGATGCGAGCAGCGATAGGGAGCCAGTGCGGAGAGTGGAGCAGCGATGTAGTGTGTGAGAAACGAGGAAGGGAAAAGACAAGGCAAGCAGCAGAGTTTTGGATGAGCTGGAGCGGACGGGTAGCAGAGGCAGGAAGGCCGGCCAGGAGGGAGTTGCAGTAGTCGAGGCGGGACTGTACCATTTATGTATTCTGATGCTGATGTATCCAAATAGTTCTTCAAGGCTACACTAAATTGTATGCCCACAATTGTAATTTTGCTTTCTGAAAAAACAGAAAACATTAAGAAATAAACGATTTTGCTGTCAGGTTTACAGTTGGGGGTCTCCAGAAATGCTGGTATGTGATTGGAACGCGGATATAAAGACAAATTAACCTCCCATATTGCTGCATACTTTGTTTGTTGCCAATTATAGTATTTCTTTTACATTTGTTGTGTAATGTACAGTGATTTTACACCATCACAACCTTTCTAACCAATCAAATTGCTCTGTTGCAGTAAGCCTTGTTGTTTATTTGAATTCAGAATGTTTATCTCCTTGTACACTACACTTTAACAGGTTATCACTTAATACATCAGTAATAGCAGCAGAGTTACAAAAACATGGTGCTGTATTTCCCACATGTAATTAGATGCATCAATAACAAATACAAACACACATACTTAAAGCACCCATGAAATATAACCCCAGAGAAAGCTCATTCAAGCAACCTCATACAATCATATTGCCAAACAAAACTGGACTGTTTTCAGCTACTAAGTAGTTTGCTTTCCATCCGAGGTTGTACATTTACAGAAGGCCCGGCTTAGTTATGCTACTGCAATATGACAAGATTGTGAATTGTGCTATTGTTCACTCTGGAGAATCATCACCCATGGTACTCTGGTAAAGCAAATTGATTTCTGAACTCTCAATCGTCTGTTTTTGTGTAGCTGGTATTCCATAATAATTTCTATTTTGTACACCTAGAATGTCATAACTTGTAAACCAGTTAGTTTACTAAACCACAATAAGTATGCTGGGTAGCTGATTTTTTTTTTTGTAATATTTATTTATTTTATTTTATTTCTTAGCAGACACCGTTATCCAGGGCGACTTACAATTGTTACAAGATATCACATTATTTTACATACAATTACATTATTTTTTACACATTATTTTTACATACAATTACCCATTTATACAGTTGGGTTTTTATTGGAGCAATCTAGGTAAAGTACCTTGCTCAAGGGTACAGCAGCAGTGTCCCCACCTGGGATTGAACCCACAACCTTTAACTAAAACCTTGTTAAAAAGATATACACTATACAATAATGTAAATCATTGTCAGCCCCAGAATGTTCTTTTCATACTCCTAATGGTATCATTTAACATGTTTTGCCTGCAACCTGATTCTGTCCTGTGCTTAGTTCTCTATTTCCTTGTACATTTTCTATTGAAGCACGTGTCATAAAACCCACAGACTAGCTTGGTTAGACTGTATATGGAGAAGACAGAAGGATACAAAGAGCAGAAAAACTGAATGAAAGCTCCAGCAGTATAAATAGATATGTGGAGACTAGGGAGTCCCGTATTGGCACTGCCTTAGCATTATCTGACCTTGAAAGCACTCCAAGCCCTTCAAATCCTACAGCCCGAAGAGGCTGCCAGATTTAAAAAAAAAATAAATTCAGCGGGGTTACTGTAGTACAGGATTGTATTACAGGACTGCTTACTACATTTTTTAACATAACCCTTTAACATAACCCACTGTATTTCTGGAATACATCTGCTGTGATGTTTTTATTTATTGCTGCCATGGAGCCATTATCTTGCTAGTCAACTTTCACTAATGATTCCTCATGAGACCCTGCATGACCCTGTGTGTCAGAAAAAAAAGGTTGCATCGCAAGTGATGAACATAGAGCTGGCATAAGGTTACCTTACATTGACATCTCCAAGCATGCATGCTTCTGCAATATAGCGTGAGAATTTTCCATTAGCATTGAGACTGTTTGTATTTTTGGTTTTACTCTAAAGGTTGTGACAGCAAAAAAAGCCATAGAATTTAGTATTGCTACTCTGGGCTGCCAGACAGACACAGTATGAAAGTCAAGGTCAAACCAGAAGTTGTTTATTCAAAGAATGGGCATCTTGCAACATTCTTAATGGTATATTTCAGATAATAATAACACATTCTACTGTGTTTGTGCTCATATACTTACTGTATAATGTTTTTTTAAATCTAATAAATAATTGAGGGGAAAAAAGAGATATGCAAATATTAAAATTAACGAAGGAGGTTTTCTCCTTATTTTTTGTAAAAACAGAACAAACAAAGAAGAAAAACAAGGGCTGGCTTTCCAGCCCCTTTTCAAAGGCAGGTGACCAGGGTTAATCAATTTTTTTTTAGCATTAGCGATTTAACCTGCAGTGTAGCAATACTACTTTAAAACAAGTACATCATTATATAATAAAGGGTGGTACTTGGTGTATTCATTTTCCAGCAAAGGGCAATTTGTGTCATCATATTGGACCTCCTATGCAAAAATATTACATACAGTATATGTGTGCCTGTGAGCAAGACATAAGTTATACCGTTGCTACAGGTGACTCAGATAAATGCATGTTTACTGTTTTATTGTTACAATTTTTGACTGCTGAGGGTCTTTCAGACAATCAGAGCACATGTTTTGTCTGCTGTATGCCAGGACACATCACAAAGAAACCAAATCCATGACATCAGCTGTACAATACTGAGTTTTTACTGTGCTTTATTCTCAGTTTCAGTTGCTTTAAAAAAAAAACATACCCGAGTACCTCTCAGAATTCCTTTCAACTGCAGTCAATTCAAAACGGTGACATTATATTTGGCCACTTCTCAGTATTCTCTTCATAAACCTTTTCCCTCTTTTCAATGAAAATCACAATTTACAAAAAAATAAAATAAAATAAAAAATAATAAAAAACAAAAATAAAGCTGGATTTTACTTGTAAGCCTTAAAGCCTGTGACGCAGGATCAAGAGGACTGCGCTCACAGATCTCAGCGCCATTTTACCTTTCAAGACTGACCTGACAGAGAGCCTTGTTCAGATAAGTACAACTTATATCTGTATATATTTTGCATGTTTTGTGTTTTTACAATTTTTTTATGTGATAAAGTGAATCGCTGAATTTGAGATATCTCTAAATGATAATATGGCAAGCCAAATTATCATTTAGAGATATCTCAAATTCATTTATAGATATCTCTAAATATTTGAAGATATCTTCAATCATTTTAAGATATCTAAGATACATTTAGAGATATCTCTAAATGATTTACAGATATCTTTAAATTGAGCTTTAAATTAGATATCTAAAATGCATTTTTAGATATCTTTAAATCGTTTTAAGATATCTCTTTCTGGGGCTCCGGCCCCCGTACTCCCTGTGGTGGAGGTACGGGAAGCAGAGACAGCTCCTGCTGTTCTGCTTTGGAGATGGCGGAGGCAGAGGCAGCTCCTGCTCCTCTGCTCCTGGAAGTGGCAGAGGCAGCTCCTGCTGCTCTGCTCCTTGCAGTGGTGGTGGCGGAGGCAGAGGCAGCTCCTGCTCCTCTGCTCCTGGCGGTGGTGGAGGCAGAGGCAGCTCCTGCTCCTCTGCTCCTGGAGGTGGTGGAGGCAGGCAGCTCCTGCTCCTCTGCTCCTGGAAGTGGCAGAGGCAGCTCCTGCTGCTCTGCTTGCAGTGGTGGTGGCGGAGGCAGAGGCATAGCTCCTGCTCCTCTGCTCCTAGTGGAGGAAGCGGTGGAGGTGGCGGAGGCAGAGGCAGCTCCTGCTGCTCTGCTCCCTTGCGGTGGAGGCAGAGGCCATGATCTGGCCACTCAGAGGGAGGCTGTGGCGGCTGGGCTGGTCATTTCAGCAGCATAAATAGAGGCTGCTGGGGGACACCAGCATCCTGCCCTTCTCCCCCAGAAAAATTCAGGGGTTGCGCCTGTAACTCCTCCCCTTCTGGCTCTTGGGACGGCAGCGATGGCTCCTCCCCTTTAGCTCTCGGGATGGCAGCAGCAGGTGAACCAACAGGTATTCTCCCTCTGCTGGCAGCTTGGGTCCTAGGGCTGTGGAAGCCCCGACTTCCCTCTCTTCTGTGGGCTGTGGACTCCTCTCTTTTGGGCTATCCGACTCCTCCCTTTTGGGCTGTGGGACTCTCCCCCTTTTGGGCTGTGGGGACCGACTCCTCCCTTTTGGGCTGTGGACGCACCGACTCCTCCCTTTTGGGCTGTGGGCGAAAGACTCCCCCCTCTTGGGCTGTGGACGTTCGGGCTCCTCCCACTCAGGCGTAGGACGTTGGGCTCCTCCCACTCAGGCGTAGGACGTTGGGCTCCTCCCACTCAGGCGTGGGACGTTGGGGCTCCTCCCACTCAGGCGTGGGGCGTTCGGGCTCCTCCCAAGGCGTGGGGCGTTCGGGCTCCTCCCGCTTGGGCTGTGGGCCTTCGGGCTCCTCCCGCTTGGGCTGTGGACGCCGGGCTCCTCCCGCTTGGGCTGTGGACGCTCAGGCTCCTCCCGCTTGGGCTGTGGACGCTCAGGCTCCTCCCTTTCGGGCTGTGGACGCAAAACCAGCAGGCATTCTTCCTCTGCTGGTGGAGACGGGCACAGCAGGCATTCTTCTCTGCTGGTGGACCTGCTACCTGGGCTGCTGTTCCACTTATAATTGCCTCCAGGTAGCTGAGGACCAACCCCACACCTTCCTCCCAGGTGCTTACGGTGTGTTCCCTTGCATACGCCTCCCATCGCTCACTGTCCATCAACCGCAGGAACCGGACGGGCTACTGGTATCGACTGGGCCTCCAGCCCAGCATTTTCGGATCCAAGTTTGATGGCGTCTTCTATATTTCCTCTTATTTTTATTTTTTTTCCAAATATGCGGTTCCTGCTCTGGCCTGAGTCCTGGCGCTGTAAAAGGACACCACGTGTCACAAAAGGCGGCCGAGTGGGTGGCGTCAGACCAGAAGCAGGAAATAAACAGACAGAGATGTGTGGTTTGGTGAAGCTGAGCGAATGCTTTCGCTCAGCATTTAATAAACAGAACAGAAAATAAAAGGTTTGAACAGACAAACACAAAACAGGACACGGCACTATACGCCAAAATAAAAAGACAAACAAAACGAACTAAACAGTGCACAGACAGACGAACAAACACGGTGAGCAGATACTTATATTTACTCCTTCTCTCTCTCCCGTTCTCCACTCACCGAACACCCAACCCCGACTGAATGAAAATGTGCATCTATATATACTGTTGTGCTGGGATTCAATTACTAATTAATTATTCACTTGAATCCCAGCACGTGAATTAATTCTGTGCAACCCCGTGCTCACATATTACATTTAACCAGCACGTGAAGTGATTTGTGCCCTCCTCGTGCCTAAATACAAATCTACCTTTTTAAATCACACGTGAAACACAGACCCGTTTATATCCCGTGTACCAATCTATACACCAACATTAACACACGCACGCAACATACAACACATAATATGCACACAGGGGCGGGGCACATTGCCACAATGATTTACAGATATTTTTAAATAATATGTGGATTTGGCTAGCATGGTGCGCCAAACTGTCATTTAGAGATATCTTAAAATGAGGGTTTTAAAGATATATGTAAATCATTTGAAGATATCTTAAAATAACTTCCTGTTCATTTAAAGATATCTGTAAATCATTTTAAGATATCTTCAAACAACTTCCTGTTTATTTAGAGATATCTCTACTCCAGGTACTTTTTAGTGCCAAAGTGGGATGGTGGCCTCAGACCGATCCTGGACCTCAGACAGGTCAACCTGTTCTGAGCCAAAGGCTGTTCAAAGATGTTGACAATGCAACGACTGTTGCAGTTAATCAGGCCAGGCTACTTGTTCTCCACAGTGGACCTCAAGGATGCCTAATTCCACATCCCCATAAAACCAGTGCACAGGTAGTACCTGCGGTTCGCCTTTCAGGGAACCACGTACGAGTTCCGTGTCTTGCCATTTGGCCTCTCTCTAGCTCGCTGTGCCTTCTCGTAGTGCATGGAAGCTATTTTGCCCCACTGAGACTCAAAGGCATCAGAGTACTCAACTATCTGGATGACTGGCTATTGTGCCTAGTCTCCACCTCAGGCAGAGGCCCACACAGAACTTGTCACCGGCCACCTTCAAAGGTTGGGTTTATGGTGAATCATGTGAAAAGCCAGCTTATACCTTTCTAGACAGCCTCCTCTCGGAGTGTGCTTGAACTCCGGGTCCATGCTGGCCACTCTGTCGGACGGCAGAGCGCAGAGAATAGCCGCCTGTTTAGAGCTCTTTCAGCTCAACAGAGGACTAACAGTAATGATATTCCAGAAACTTCTGGTTCTGATGGCAACAGCTTCTCAGATCCATCCACTGGGTCTCCTGCATATGCACCCTGTGCAGGCCTGGTTCAATTGCAGGGTTTTACAGCCCAAGTTGAACCGCGACCGCCTATTGACAGTGTCCCACCTCTGTCTAAGGGCACTCTCTTGGTGGAAACAACCGGCCCATCTATGCCTGGGCGTAGCGCTAAGCAGTGTCACCAGAAGGTGACCCACTTTTCATGGGGTCCCCAGCAGCTCAGAGGGGAGGCTTCACTCCGAGGTGGTGCGCCTTATCTGGGAGAGGTTCGGGAGAGCAGAGATAAACCTCTTTGCCGCCCTGGAATCAACCCACTGTCTCCTCTAGTTCTCCATAATAGGAGGCGGGGAATGCTGGGAATAGACGCCTTGGAACACCAGTGGCCAAGGCATTTGTTATACGCATTTCCACTACTCGCGTTGCTCCCGCTGTGTCTGAAGAAGATCAGGCAGGACCGGGCCAAGGCGCCAATTTTGCAGGAGCTTTTTGATGGGGAAATCCCCCTCCACATTAAAGATGTATCTGGTAGCTATTTCAGCATGTCAAGATTGACTCTGTCTCCCCAGAAGCTCGCTTCCTGGTGGGGCAATTTTTTAAAGGGGCTCTGCGGCTTTGTGGACAACATTGTCCGATTATGAAGGTCAATGTTCCTCGCTGGAGGCTAAACGTGGTGCTTAATGCACTCATGAAGCCTCCATTTGAACCCCTGCATTCAGCTGAGCTGAAATTGCTGTCTTTTAAAGTGGCTTCTTACTGGCTATCACCTCCGCAAAGCGGGTGAGTGAGATGCAGGTATTCTCTGTTGCGAAAACCTGCTTATTATTTACAGAGGCCAGTGTAACCCTCTCGGTTGTGTAGCCCTGGTCAGCACCAAAAGACGACTCTGCACGCCAGAAGAGCTGCTAATGTTTACTTGGTTTTATTCTTATTTGGAGCATCTGACAAAATATACCAAATAAAACATAAGATTAGGCAACTTCCAGTCTGAGCATGTTTCTGCTATACAAGAAAATGAAACATACCGATGTTATTATTAGAAATCAATACTGTCTCTAGCAGTAGTAAGCAGTGTAAAATGGTGGTTGCGCGGCTATCTGGTGTAATACTACAACGTGGTACCTACAATAAAACCGCATAACATTAAAATCGTATAACAACAACCGGTAAAAAGTTCTGTTTTACATGCAGAAACGCCTTACACTCACTTTTCAGTTGTATGTACTAAGTAATTAATGATATTTTGTGTAGAAAGATACCTTGTTTACAGAGACAAGACTGAAACACCTACCTCCAGCAATAACAAAAATGCTTCTGCTGAAGACAGGAAATTACATCATGAAGCCATGCCCAGCAAATTATTTACTAAAATAATAAAATACTGGACTAATTTTGGTGAAACTCTTTTTTTTATTTTTATTTATTTTATTTATTTTTTTTAACGTAATTTTTAACTCTGTTACACCAGGACAAAGGTCACGCTCTGTACCAATCCTGCCTTCTTGCCGAACACTATCTCGGCTTTCCATGTTAACCACTCTGTGTAATTGGAGACTTCCATCCAACTCCTATCCAGTCTGACAGGAAGTGACAGCTCCATACGCTCTGCCCAGTTCGTGCCCTGGCATATTATGTTGATAGGACAAAAAGTTGGAGGCAGTCTGAACAGTTTTTGTCTGCTATGGGACAAAGTCCCGTGGTCAAGGCCTGTCTAAGCAGTGGCTGTCCAAGTAGATATCAGACATAGTCAAGACTTGCCCCCTCCAGAAAAGCTCACAGCCCATTCAATCAGGGTCCTTGCAACTTCGGCTTTATTCCCGGGTGCATCTGTCAAGGACATATGTGATGTGGCGGTGTGGGCTACTCCCCATACCTTTACTAGGTTTTACAGGCTACATGTGAACCTCAGAGCTCTCACAGGCACCCGGGAATAACATGTTTGCCTCACATGAGCAGACTGATGAATTTACTTTGACTAAATGCTCAATTTTAATGCCTTTTACACAGCACCAGTCCACCTTATTTTCCGCATGTACTAACATGGTGATAGAGTCCTTAGCTAGGTAACAGTTAAATGCACTGTTTTGTGCCAGGTCAGTGCCTATACATCTTTCCTGGTTGGTGGCGTTAGATGCGGTTTGTAATGTGGTCCAGTAGAAATCAGGCTGAAATCCTTCAGCTGCATGACAGAAAGGAATAACTCTTGAGCTTCAGAGAGCACTGACTCCATCTCTGTTGTTGTCATACCATGTATTGCAAAAGAAATGGATGTTGTTTGTGTCATGTTTACTGGATCTATATATAGATGGTGAATCAGGATTGAAATTGCTTCTAAATCACAGCTCGAATGACTGAAAAATACAAGTTGAGTCAATATTCAAGGCCACCACTGTATTGTAGGTAGGTCTGATATAGAAAAGTTAAATGCGTCAAAAGTGCACTACTTTGCTCACAGGAACGCACTGTGGTAAGTTTGCTGAGCTATGATTAGAATTCAGAATCACATTCCTTAGTGAAAACTGCTGGGCCACACAGTCTGATCCCTATTTTGAAGCCTGTGCAAAGGCAAGGGCAATCATACAGAATTAATTTAGTTGAATAATGTTACAATTATTTTATTCCTGGAAATTTGCCTGACTACCTATGACCTTCTTTTAGTCCTTAGCTCGTTCACCCATGTCTGTTTTATGGTACCGTTCACCCTCATTCTCCCTTTTATACCAGTCGTTTATATAAAAAAAGTGATTGTGACAGGGAGTACCCTGTCGCTGGTTCTTGAGTGCACGTGTGCCTTTATGGAAGCAGCTGGGATGCGCAGCAGAAGACGCATTGCTAAGCAACTAATTCAGCAGGTAGGCCCAGTGCTGAGTTGATCAGGAGGTTCTGATTGGCTAGGGGTCCATGCCAGGGGAACCTGCGTGCAGCTCAAAAAGTTTCTGCGCCACAGCTCGAGACGACTGCAATGCCATAGCTACACAGGCGGGCGCTGAGTGAAAGCTTGTGCTTGTTGACATCAAGGAGGACAGCCTCCGCTCTATGGAGAGAACTACTATATGAAACCCTTCCACTCCAAGACGGTGCTCGTGAAGGCATTGCCCAGCAGTTTGAAGAGGCCAGAGTCACCATGAGGATCCCGGGACTCCGGGAGCCCACAAGTAGGTTAGTTTAGGGGATGTTGATCCCAAACAGTATATATATATATATATATATATATATATATATATATATATATATATATATATATATATATATATATATATACTGTTTTTTCTAGTATAGAAATATAATGAGTTCTGGTTGTAACTCTCCCTCCCGACCTGTGAGGGCGCTAAGCAGCGAGGACAGAGTTCTTCTGACGGGCTGGACTGACAGTTCTTTCCCGGGTCGGGGAGTTGGCCAGTCTGGAAGAAGGCGAGTCTCTGTTGCAAGAACGTATTGACCCGGAAGGTAAACAATGTAGCAGCCGCAGATTGTAAGGCAGCTGCATTAGTTTACCAAGGGGTTATGCATGACAGCATAAAAAGGGGACGGAGACTTGTAATCAGTTCCTTCGCTTGGGTTCAGAGACGCACGGAACTGGAAGGACCTGGAGAGTTCCCAAAAAGAAACAATAAATATTCATGAGTGTTTTGTTTGTTTGTAGCACTGTTAGTAATTGTCTTTTGTTTGTAAATTCACTAGACGGCTAACACGTCTCCGGAGCTGTCGCCTTGGGCCAGCACTACCCGGAACAACAACACCACAGTCACTGTTATTTGTTATCACCCACCTTGAGCACTACTGCACGCACCCGGACTGGTGATTTGTGTTAGTAGTATTGTGGGAGCGGATAACGTGTTATTATTTGTTTTGTTTACAAATCATTATTATTTTCCTGCCGAGCTTTACACCAGGGGTGTATTGCTGGAGAATTATTGTTTGGTCGCCAGACCAGGATTTGTGTAAAAATAAAAATAACATTTCCAAATTGAATTACAGTTTTCACTTGTGATTGTTTCTGCACTACATCACCTCTGCATCCGGTCTTAATCAGCAGCCACTTTGCCACAAGAGGGTTTTTTGTAGTGTAGTAGGTTCCTGGAGCAGGACATTCCTTTTAGTGGGAATAATGCTCGCCACTTGTGTGGCAAACTTTTATTTTTAGTTTAGTTTTTGTTTTATTAAATCCGGTGCTAGGATTACCATTGTTGGTACCCAAGCATTGGGGCCTGTGTTGTTATTAAACCTTTGCAGTCCTATGTCTGACCAGGTCCAACATTACAATTTTCCCTTTCCGGTCCGATGTCGGACTGGAAAGACATCAAGGACAGATCTCTAGTCGTTTTTTCTATGGAAAAAGCTGAGAAAACCTTTCATTGGCCGAGTGAGACCGATAGGAGCCGAGAGAAGCCGAAAAAAAAGGGGGACGGATCTGAGCAATACACTCACCACAGAGATAACACGGACATAAACAAACAAGATAGCTGCTTCCGCATCCAGCACTCAAAGAATAACACAGACATTTGCAGAGCTTTTTGAGATGTTATAGTAATAAAATAATGACTTAGATCGCATTATTGAGGAGTTTGGTGATAAAACGAGTGATCAGGAGATGCTTTATAAGTATGCACGACTATGAAGAGGTATGTGAAAAATACAGCGAACAAGGGGTGGGGTGGGGCTGGAGATGCAGTACTGGGTGTCCTGTTGATATGCAGTGCCTTTTAAACCTGTTTTACTGTGAAAAAAATACTTTTAAACAGTGTGTGTAAAATAAACAGCGCGTGTGAAAATAAATTGGACCTGACGTGCCTAAGGGTTAAATCAACACCCACTGCTCTGTGTCTGATTCAGTATTATTCAGTGACTACCCATGTATGTAACATCGCCCTGTTACATGATGAATAGGTTTTAGTTTTAGAAGCCAAGGTGAAGGAGGCCATAAAACAGACATTATTGCTTATCTCTTTGTTAAAACTAGCTCGTACAGGCTTATGTGTTAAAGAGGCCACAAGGCTGTATATTCTAGAGATGTGGGAACCGGGTACTGGGTTCCTGCTTTGTAACCGATGAACTGGATACAAATATCAGTGATCCGGTTCCAGTAAGTACTATTATGTTTTTAATAAAACTGATTATTAAAAAGGTTTATTTCTGTCAAAAATACATTTGATAACTATAATTGACATGTTCACAATGAATTTATTACAGCATTTATTATAGCATTAACAGGTTTAAAAGTTTTTATTATTATTATTATTATATTTATTTCCCTAGAGAATAATTCAGTCTCGCATTTATATGAAGGTGTAGTGAGGTGGTGAGTGGTGTGCTGAATAAAGCCAATGTCCAGACTTAGATATCCCAGAAACAGTCCGAATTTATTAATTCTTTTAACAATAAACAACAACAATACAAAGTTGTACTCCAGTGGTGCACACGAAAGTGCTTGTGTTCCTCAAACCGGTTGGTGCTGTGCTGTGTAGTGCGTGTCGGTGCAGTGGTGAGTCATGCTCTGGGTGATGATGCTGGCTCTCTGGCTACAGT
Source organism: Huso huso (assembly GCA_036884735.1). NCBI lineage: Eukaryota > Metazoa > Chordata > Actinopteri > Acipenseriformes > Acipenseridae > Huso > Huso huso. Next base: position 78,644,114 of record CM072663.1, on the reverse strand, counting down.
TCCCTGGCGCCTCAATCCTCCTCACTATGGCAAAACACAAAACAATAACAAACACAAGTCCCAGCTTCCTCCGCGTATCAGCATAAGGAGAACATTTTTTATGTATCCTCCAGTTCTCGCTGTCTAGTATTTACCCCCCCTCCCCCACCTTCCGCTCATACATTGACATATGGACATGTTTTTCTAAATAGTTTTGGAACCGGAATCAGAATTGAAATACCCAGTTCCAATGACAGACACCCTGTGCAGAACTGACTCCAAAAATCTAATCAAATGCACATCACTAGTATATTCTAATAATATTTCATTACAACTGCAGAATATTTAAATTCAGAGTAGAGTTGTCTAAATGATAATTGCTTTTGACAGCTTGATACGTGACTATATCTGGGGCTAACTCATTCTGAATGCTATATGAGATTAACTGGGACTTTCAGGGTTTATCGCCGGAGGCATGCAGGATTAACAGCCTGAATTTCTGTGTATTACATATTTTTAAAATAAGAAGTGCTTATATCAGTTCAAGCCATTATAATAACATTAAGTTAATCAGCTTTTTAAAAAGCTAATTATTCTTAATAAGGATTAGATTTAAACATTAATTAAACAATGTGGGTTTTCGAAGCGTTGTTCTAGATAATATTAATATAACAAATTCTAATGAATTTACACAAATTGTATAGCGCTTGATTTAGAGACACAAATTTGGTCTATATTTAAAGGCATGTACTAAATGTTTGGCTTGCAAGAAGTGTACACAATAAGGGCTCATTAAAGTTTTAAGCTGTGGCAACGTTTGTTTACACACCATGGGGAAGATAGCTTCTTTTCACAGCAGAATGACACCTACACACTGACTTTATCAGTAATACTTATTTTGAACTATTAGAGCATTAGATATAGTCAGTGATTCCTTGAGTTGTCTTTACCTCTGTACTCATAAAAGAAAGGGAACATTTCTTCAGAATTACATGCAGAACAAACAGCAGTGTTTTTTAAGCCAAGCCAAGAGCATTCTGTGAAATTCAATACTACATAAAATAATACAATTAAGTCATTTATTTTTCCTAAATACCTTTTAAAAACACTCATTCAGCAAAGAAACTCATACGTTTTGAAGGTGGGGCTAATAATCAAATGAGTCTCCATCTCTAACATTTAATACAGTTTATTTTTATTATTTGTATTTAATACAGTGTATAAGTATTCACATAAGCGTTACACTTCGACATTCACTACTTCTTTCAACCAACATTTTAAAACACATTCTTAATAACTTTTCAGTCCATCATTTGCAGTCCATTAGGTCCCTCCCACCAGTTGTTACACTGAGTAGACTGCGATCTGGATGTCAGTGTTCTGAAATACTCCCTCAAGGATCTTGGACAGCTTCTTCCATTCCACGTTATCCAGCCCACATCCGAACCGATGCGGCAATCCACACTGATACAGTGAGCCAGGGCCTCGGTTCCTGGGCAGCTGAAGAGGTGAATCCTGGATCCCTCTACAGTGTCTTCCCTCCTCGTTACAGTTGGTTGTCCCAAAACTTCGTAAGTCAACATCCTTGGTGGCTCTTTGTCTCTTTGGCCTGGTACTCAGGTTACTGGCTGTGTCTGCTGGTTCCTCCTGTTCGGTCTCCTCTCCGAATCCCTTTAGGTCCTCTCATAGTCCTCCTGCCCCATCCACAGCATCAATCTCTGTATTGACTCCAGCGTTCTCGAGCAGCACGTCCTGCGATGTCGATGGAGAGGGTGACGGCGCTGAGCACGGTCCCTGTGCTGGTCTCTTCCTGTGCTGTTCTGGTTGAGGATCTTCAATGGGCAGAAAATCACAAAATCAGATTACTCTACCTTTTCGCCTTCTGGCCTCATCTCATACACCAGACTGATCCCATGGTCCTCCCAATAAGAACGGATCTTGCCGGGACCACCTCTCTCACCTACATTCTTTACCAGGGCTTGGCTTCCCTGCTGCAATTCTACACCATAGACTTTCTTGTCATAGGATTCCTTTCCTCTCACGGCTTCTTTGGCAGCAGACTTGAATCGTTCAGAAAGGTGATAGGCCTTTCCCTGATCCAACACGGAAAACCAGGAACTTCCACTCAAGCTGTCTAACAAATCTTGAATCCGTGGAATTGGGTGAAGGTCAGGGACAGACTTCCGGTTAGGCTCTCGACAGTCACAGCAAAGCCTTTCTTTCGGACACACACAATTGGCGAAGAGTAATGGGATCTCGACTGCATGATCCACCCTCGATTCAGCAGATCCTGTAGGTACTCCTTCACCTTCTGATGTAGTGGTTTTGACACTGATGTGTACGTTAGTTGCACTGGTGTCTTGTCTTGGAGGATGATGTACATTTTCAATGACGGGATGAATCCTACGTCATTGTCATCATCACTCCTCCTTCAGCAACTTCTTCGCTATGTCTTGTTGTTTTGCTGTCAAATGGTCAAGGTCCTAGTGGTCCGCCTTCAATTGGGGTGTTGTCCCTGGTACAGGGCGATTCTCAGGCACCTCCAGGGGCATACTGCTGCAGGATAGACAGCTTTAACAGGTTGCAGATGTCCTAAGAGAACATGTTGACCTAATGTAATGTTATGTTTGGTGGTGTTCACAACAGGGATGGGTGCTTTTGCGGTGTTCCCTTGGCTGACAGTGACCAGCATTTCACCAATCTCCTGGCCCTCCAACCTACGTGACCTGTCTGAGGGAACAAATAGCATTGTCTGATCCCTTTCCAGCTGTCCCAGGTGTGCGTGACTCCTGATGGTGAACATCTGACCTGGTGAGATGACTATATTCCTCCGGCCGATCCGGACTTGGCAACCTTTGTTCCCAAAGTGGCTCATCTGCATCAACTGGACGAGTGCCTTCGCTGTGTTGAAGTTAATAGAGAAAGCATCCTTCACCGTGTCAACTGCTGTGTCCGGTGATGTGGCTCCTCCTGATCCGCTGATTAACTCCTCAATGACGTTATAGCCGATGATGGGCTCTGCTGCCACGTTGGAGTCACTCGATACTAACATCGAGATCTGTAACCTTCTATTCAGACTCCTCTGACTGTGTAAGTCAACATCCTTGGTGGCGCTTTGTCTCTTTGGCCTGGTACTCCTAGAACTCCACTTCCACCCAGCCCACAAATGGAATTTCTGTCTGATTTGCCACTACGCCAATGAGGGTGCCGGGGCCCAGCAGCTCCACCACTGGTCTCACTGTCGTCTGCGGCAAATGTTTTCTCCTCCAATCATTGTTCAGCAAGCTGGCTTGGGCTCCCGTGTCCCATAGAGCTAAAGTGGCCACGTTGTCCAGCATTCAGCATGGACGCGCTGTTACTTGCTAGCTGCAAATCCAGTTAGTTGATGGCACCTTGGTTCTCTGATGGTTTCACCCTGTGGTGACTCCGACCCTTCTTCGGGCAACTTTGGGTCTCCAGACCAGCCTCACTCTGTATGCTTGAACAACTCTGGCGCTGCTGGGACGCTGTTCGTTGTGTCACTGTTGGTCCCTTCACAGGCGGGGGGCTCGGCACCCATGAGACAGATGCCCTGCTTGGCCACACCTGAAGCAGTGGTCACAGGTGTCTCATGTCCTTCTTGCTTCTTGGCAGGCTCTACAGCCTCTCTCAGGTTGTCTTTGTCTCATCCCAGACTGGGCATTCTTGCCGATTGAGGATAGCAACATTTCCCACATCTCTTCCTTCAGCTCCCTCACCATTGTCTGGGTGTTCACCTCTGCAGCCTATGTTCTGCCCTTCTGGCTGACTCTGGTGTGTGTGGTGCCTAATGGTTGGTCAGCCTGAGGGATAACTTTGAGGGCAGCCCCTGCATCATGGTGGCCTTCCGTTGTATCACTGCTCACCTCAGCCTGCAGCGCCGTCACCTTTGTGGCTCCAATGTTGGAATTGTTCCTCAACTTCTGCTGTCTTTCTTGTTCCCAGAGCACTGCTTTTTTCAATTAGCACTTCATCCATGGTGTCAGGTTCGTCTGGATAGGGCTTCATTAGGAACTTGACACTGTCGCTCAGGAGCCCTGTGCTGATCGATCGAAGAAACTTCTTACGGCTCCAGTCAGGATTGTACTGTTCATCAGCTCCTTTCACCTTTGACGCTAACAGCAGCTTTTCCTTGAGTTCAGTGGCGCGGAACAGGAAATTCTATGCTGATTCTGTGGGGCCCTGAGAGATGTTGATCAATCTCTGATATAGGTCAGTAGCGCTCTGTTCTTTGTAGTGCCCTAAGTCACTTTTTCTCAAGCATCCCTCAAGTTCAGTCCCAGGCTTACTGCCTTTATCACTGTATCGATGATTTCAGCCTCATCATGGCCCTTACGGAGCCAGCATCCACTCGGTGCATTAAGTTAGTGTAGGAAAGCTTGTCTTTCTGGCCCCCTTTGCCAACCTGCCCCTGGATTCTGATTTCTCTCCGAATTGTGACTTCAGGGAGTTTCCCTTGTTCCAGTGTGGATGCATTTTTTCAGGTGTTGCATTGATGTCCAACATTTCACCCTTTTCACTGAGAGCTCTAATCTCTTCTTCCATTGCCCTCCTGGCTTCCTTTTGAGACTTCTGCCTGTACTGTGTTTTCAGTCTCTCAAGTTGACTGTGTTCCTGTTCTGTGTCTTTGCTTGTACTCTCTGCGCCTCTTTAGGAGGTCGTGCACATATTGACATTCCCCCTCTTTTCTTTTTTCAAGCTCATCTATACTGCGCTCTGCTACTCGAATTAAAGATGGTCTATTCTTCCCTCTGCCAGCCTCCTCACATTCTACAAAGCATTTAAGGTGTTTACAGACCGCCATCAACTGGTCTCTCTTCAGATCATTTAGAGCAGCACTTGCCTTCTCCTGCAGTTATTCAAGGTCCATGTTGAGTGCTGAAGAGGTTGCTGTGCAGCTGGCTTCAAGACTGATGTGTATGGCCAATTTAATTGTTCTTCTTATATATAACTATATCTATATCTATATCTATATATATATATAAAGGGCTGTCAATTAATCGCAGTTAACTTCTGCGATTAAAACTAAAACCGCCGGATTTTCGAACTACCTAGAACTGCCACAAAATCATTGTTTCTAATACTACATAAAAAGAAAATATAACAATACTTCCAGTATGACGGCTGCATTGTACTATATGGAGCGTACGCGTCTGCCTGCATCCAGGAGCTGTGTTGTAAACACAGATGCAGTTCCATTGAACACTATTGTGTAAACTGGTACATACAAACTTGTAAAACGAAAAAAATGTTTTTTCTAAAAGTAATATAAAAAATTAATATATAAAATACGTTTCATGTTAGGCACATAAGTTGTTATCCTACCTGTCATTTCAGTTTGCTGTATGCATCTAAGTGTAGCTTGCCGTATTCCAATCAAAATGACTACTTTCGAGATTAAATATTTCCTTCCATATTCCCAGTTGCATTATAAATCGTAAGCTTTCATTGAGTTGGCATCTTGGTGCAATTGTACAAATCCACAATTGTAGCAATCTCTGTCTCGTAGTCAGTCTATAAACAAAGAAAGGCTTGAAATAAAAAAAAAGTGTGCTAGGAGGAGGAAGCGTGTCTTGTTTGCTGCATTTACAAAAAAGATTTACAAAAAAAAAATGTATTGTAATGCATGGGTCAAACTGACTCACTTGGTGGTTCTAGGTAGATCTGTTTATAACTATCATTTTTGCGATTCTGGCTATCAAACGGCGTCATGATATTTAATTCATAAAATTTAGGAAAAATCAAAAACGGACATACACGTATGATTTACAACAGAAGAGAACTAACATTTTAAATCCAAAATTGGTCAAATTGACCCGCATGGGATATATATATATATATATATATATTCTAGGTTCGTTTCAGGCATAGGGGTTGACAGTCTGACAGTGACGCATCATTATTAAACTCGTGCAGACTATGGAAATAAGATAATTACTAGCTAGTTAATCCCTCGGCCATTATATAAAAAAACCAGCAGTTTGGCTGCACAAGGTTGAGAGTGTCAGAGGCGAGACAACAGACGTGAGTCTAGTGAAAATATATAAAATACAATTGTTGTAACCAGCATACTATTTGTGTTCATTGTTCCGTGTTGTTTTGTTTTGGCCCTTGTGCCCTTTTGTTTGTATCAGTGTTTTTGTTCTGTTTAAATATTTATTTTTGTTTGTTTAATAAACGTTGAGCGCCGTAGCGTCTCAGTTTTCCCTACCATTCCTTGTTTTGGTTTCATTTCCCTGATCTGACCTGGAGACAGGGTCATTACATTGTATGCATTTCTACAGTCGTTGAAAGTAGAGGTTTAACCGTGGCGTCTACGGTCCTCATTTGAACGTACCCTATTATACATTACCTACAGCTATGACCAAAAGTTTTGCATCGCCCTATAAAATTAACTAGTTTTGCTTCATAAAGTCGAATGGAACTTGTTGTACTACGACTATTACTAAGCAACATAACAAACAGCTTTAACCACGTGACATATAATTATAAAATATGTATGCAGTCTGCATTTTTCCCCATTTTTTTTTTTTTTTTTTTTAAATCTGCTGTAAATTAAAATGTACCTGCTGGGTTTGTGCTGTGGATCAACAGAGAGAAGACTGTGCTTGTTCTGCTTGGTGACCGAGACGGTGCCGAGCTGGTTTTATAGTGTGGGACTTCAACAGCGGCGCAGGGTTGCTGTACCAGGAAGCTGGATCATGGCTGCTGTAGCTGTGTCTGACGGTCGGTGACTTTGTTTCTGAGTTTGATTTACCCGTGCAAGCGAAACGGGCCTCCCCCCTATTGCACTTTAATAACTCCACTCAATTTCATTTGACACTATTAGAGTACCGCTAGTACGGGACTATTTTTTTTTAGACTATTTTATACCTCGCTATCAACTGTTTTATATATCTTGATATCAATTAAGATCTTAACGACATTTAACAGAGATTAGTGATACTGTGTTGCTAATTCTTTTTTTGAAGTGTCTATTTGTAATTGTTGTTAACTGACTAACTGTTATATGTTTTAATGTGTGTGTCAGAGTGAATGACTGGATAGGGAAACAGAGTTAGTTAATAAAGTGGGAGGGCTTGTTTATTTGGTCGGTGGGAGGCGTGTGTGGGCGGCTCCTGATTTCTGCTGGAATGCTTGGCACCGACTGATTCGCCCTTGCCTGTTTTATGTTTCGGTGTTTTATTTTATATAGAGGGATTTTGTATTGATTTTGAATTTCACTGTTTGGCACAAATACTAAGTATTTTGTTTGTATGTTCATGTTTATTAATTAATTCATTTAATTATGTTCTTTTAATTTTGAGTTACTTCACTTTATTGCGCACGTTCGGGTGGGGGACGCTGTTGGTCTGGGCCGAGTGCTTCTGGGGCATCCGGGGCTGTCCCTCATAGTGGTCCGCAGGAAAAATCCAAACACCAAGGTGGTCCCTACATTGAAAAAGGTTGGGAACCACTGCGTTAGCATATTGTATTACATACCGCTTTGTAAATTTCCAGATACGAAAAACTGACAAAACTGAAAGATTTGACTTATGCAATATCATTTAGTAGTTACTTTGTTTACATGATGTTAAATAAAATACCTAAATTATGTTCATATAGTTTTTTTTGTTTGTTTGTTTGTTTGTTTGTTTGTTTGTTTTCTTTAAATGAAGTCTCAATCCTAAAATTCTAGGTGATGCAAAATTTTTGGACATTGCTGTACAGTGGTTAAAACTTTTTTTTTCTTCTTGGTAGGAAATACTGTAGCTGGAGTTGTGCCATATATATTCAGTTCAACTGAATGTTTAAGGAGCACTCTTGAGGCAAAAAATATTGAAAAGAAATACATTGTGAAATCTTTAAAAATGTTTTAAATATAGTTCATATTGACGTGACATTGTTTAGTAGTACTGTATTATTTATCTTGGGTATATAATGCTGCAGAGTGAATTAATTTGATGCAGCATTAATGTGGACTGGGAAAACAGCATGGCAAAAGTAATAAAACAGGCATTTGAATGTGTTGCTTATAGTCAATTAATGATTTTCTCCAAATACCCAAATTTATTGAACACAATAACACAAACACACATATTGGATGCTTACTGTTTACATACTGACTAACTCCCCAGGAAAAACTAAAAGCTTGTTAGGTGAAATGTTGGCACACAAAATTGTTTTAACATTTCCATTGATCTTGCTTTGTGTCATGATCAATATTTTTGCTTGTAATTCTGTCATTTACTGAATTCTACAGAGTATATATTTTTAGAAGACAAACCTGTTTCATCTCATATGAGGAGATCTGATTTAGTTAACTCTATATTCAATGAAATCTAATATTCATTTTGGGAATAGGAGGCAGATTGTCTGGTAAGAAGTTGGTAGCCCATAAATAAGTAACTTATTTACCATAATACTGTGGGACAAGACATTTATCTTTTATCTTTTTGTTTCTTTACCTCATCTAGAAGTACAGTAGAGACATAATTGAGCCCATTTGGAATTAGGTTTGTAACAAATGGTACATTTTGAACCTTCACTTGTCATTAAGCTTCTCCAATTATTCAGCGAAAAGTAAAAACTTAGGGGTAGGTTTACTAAAGTGTTGCACCTTTCGCAATAGTCATAAACCAGTTGCAAAAGGTAAAGGAGCACGGTCGTGTCCAGCCGGGCTGGGCCGCTGTGTGAAATGCCCGAGGTGTGCAAGGTGTGTGGAATCCCCCATGGAATGGTCTCCACATCATTGTTTTAGAGCTTACCTGGCCTTTGCAGGAGGTTCATGTTCAAGTGAGAGATGAGCTTGTCCACAACAACCAGGGCAGCCTGCAGTCTCAGTCTCGTGGCTCACAAGCTTTGCTGTGGGTGCACAAGGACCTCCTCCCACTTCGGGCAGTTCATCTGCCCAGGGTGATGAAATGGGCTGCGGACCCGCTTTTCAAGGGAAGTCCCCTGCAGGTCAGAGTGGAGGCTTCACTCCGAGGTGGTGCGCCTCATCTGGGAGAGGTTCGGGAGAGCAGAGATAAACCTCTTTGCCGCCCTGGAATCAACCCACTGTCTCCTCTAGTTCTCCATAATAGGAGGCGGGGAATGCTGGGAATAGACGCCTTGGAACACCAGTGGCCAAGGCATTTGTTATACGCATTTCCACTACTCGCGTTGCTCCCGCTGTGTCTGAAGGAGATCAGGCAGGACCGGGCCAAGGTGCCAATTTTGCAGGAGCTTTTTGATGGGGAAATCCCCCTCCACATTAAAGGTGTATTTGGTAGCTATTTCAGCATGTCAAGATTGACTCTGTCTCCCCAGGAGCTCGCTTCCTGGTGGGGCAATTTTTTAAAGGGGCTCTGCGGCTTTGTGGACAACATTGTCCGATTATGAAGGACAATGTTCCTCGCTGGAGGCTAAACGTGGTGCTTAATGCACTCATGAAGCCTCCATTTGAACCCCTGCATTCAGCTGAGCTGAAATTGCTATCTTTTAAAGCAGCTTGTTGCTGGCTATCACCTCCGCAAAGCGGGTGAGTGAGATGCCGGTATTCTCTATTGCGAAAGCCTGCTTATTATTTACAGAGGCCAGGACAAAGCTCACGCTTTGTGCCAATCCTGCCTTCTTGCCGAATACTATCTCTGCTTTCCATATTAATTAGTCTGTGAAATTGAGGCTTCCATCCACCTCCTATCCAGTCTGACTGAGAGCGACAGGCCCCATACCCTCTGCCCAGTTCGGGCCCTGGCGTATTATGTTGATAGGATAAAAAGTTGGAGGCAGTCTGAACAGTTTTTGTCTGCTATGGGGCAAAGTCCCATGGTCAAGGCCTGTCTAAGCAGCAGCTGTCCAAGTGGATAGCAGACACTGGTTTTGGAACTGTCAAGGGCGGCTTCCCAGTCGACCCTTACAACACAGGTATGGAGGTGAAATTCTCCCACATTTTTTTCTCCCTAGGCACTTTTTACTGGAGTTCCATATGGTAACGCACAGGGTGGCCTCTCAACTTAGCCTTGTAACAGTCCGGTCGTTCCGCAGTCTTGACATTGCGGCGGCTTTGGTACACTCATCCATTCTATAATGGTTTCATTTCGTACTTGAAAGGGAACATTAAGTTATTATCATAACCCTGGTTCCCTGAACTAGAAATGTAATTATTAACAAGGTTGCTGCGTCCATGATTGCAGCAGGCTTGAAGGAAAAATGAAACTGAGATCTGTGAGTGCAGTCCTTTTGTTCCCTTGGGGGCGGGGAATAACTGCATTATAGGTTCAAAGAGCAGCTTTGGTATACAATATTATTTATTATTATTTATTTTATATTTTTTTTTAGCAGACACCCTTATCCAGGAGACATTTGTAGCTGTAATTGAATGTACTTTATAAAATGATGTTTCAAATCTTAAACTATGATACTTGAGATGCTTTTTGAGTTGAACTTGAGTTTTTTTTTTTCCTTCCTTCCCCCATAACATTCTCTAGATCTACTTCAAAGGATTAGATATTAGTAACAGTGGGTCATAAAGGCCCTGTCCACACTACATAACCGATCTCGAGAACCATACTCGAAACCGCTCTAATTAATACAGCTCAAAGTGTCCACACTGAAGTACCGTTTCATGTTTACTCAGGCTTAATGCGTCCACACACCATTAGAATAGTTCAGTTACAATTCCCAGCAGCGCAACGAACAACGAACCGTGGAAATTAATACGATAGTATCCCACTATGCACTTTTTTTTTTTTTACACTTATCGGCACTGTTCACTGCAGTTTCACTGACACACTCGCCACTTCAAACATCATTTCTCCGGTTCTACTAGAGTAATCGTCAACGGCTCATTTGAAAGGTAAGAACTTGGCCTAATTAGCTGTCATGTATGTATTTATTTAAAATGTTCTATCTTTTTTTTTAACAGAACTGCCTCTTTAGTTAGTCGCGCCCCCTTAGTGACACTCCACGCGCCCCCAAGTTTGCGCGCCACTGCAATAGACCAATATACCATTTTCTTCCTATAAAGGGTTAAGAAGTGTGACACCTGGTGGATACGAGGTGCCATGACGTTCTCCCATGAAATTAATTGTTACCATGAAACATGGAACGTTTAAGTGAATAGAAATGACTAATTTCCTTATTCTAAAAGTTAATTGAAAAACAAACCTTTACGAGGATATAATATTGACTTATTTAACAATCTCAGGGTTTTAGGTTTGAAACATAGAAGTGAAACATAACAAATAAGTAAAACTTAACTGATAAATTGGTTTTAGAATAATTTCAATAACTAATCTTGCGGACGCAAGTTTAAGAGTTGTTTAAGTCTGTTCCCAATAAAATTGAAATGTTTATTGTGTTTTACTTTAATTGTTGTATAACGTGTTTAACATGTTTGTAACGGTAATTTAGTTAGGAGAATAAAACTGAAATTTGTATCCTTCTATGATCAATATAACTAAAGTTAGAATGAACAAATGAAGTCTGTAAATGTTACTGTTTTTACTGTTATCTCTGCATGGAGGATAGGATGCTACTTGTGTTAATGACAAACATTGCTTGTGTAAAATAAAAAAGCACATTTGGTAAGCTAATGAAAGACGAAATAAAACTAATAGGCTAAATGATTAAATATAGCTGGTTTTATTTATTTAAGCAGTGATTAGAAAATATGGTATATGTATGTATTGGTATTGAATTGTGTATTGATATGATTGTGTTCGAGGGGAGTGTTTTCGGCGTACGTAGCTATAGTGGTTTGGTCTTGAAAGGGAGTGTTTTGAATGTGAATTAAAAGTGCAGCAGAGTGTTTTGAACGTACGCTCATTACATAGAGTGTTATCAACTTACACTCTAGAGTGTTTTATACCGTGTAGTGTTTTGGGCATCCTACATCGGTGTGTCACGCGAAATCTGGTCTCCACTGGGACAGGCTTGTGGTTGTTGAGCCCGTTGCTAAGCAAAGGACGCATTGAAGTTCCTTGCGTATTCAAATGGAGCGCGGCATTACTGGATTTAATTTAATTACCCAGACAACGATTCTTATAAAAGGGTGTTGCTAATACAGGATAATCGAAACGTTTTACTGATTTTATATCTCTGAAATTCTCCGATGACTGTCCTGGAAATCACTAGATTTGTAGCTAGTTGCTTTTGACAACAAATCTCACCAAGTCAGCCCTTGAAGTCACTAGATTTGTCGAGAAATTCGCCAAATTGGCAACACTGCACTGCTTATTGTCTTGACACAACAAGGAAAATAGATCGCTTCATCGGTGCCCAGGCACTGTAATTAGAGCGGTTTAAGCATTTTCATAACACATCGGTAAATATTCAATTCTTTAAAGTTAATTCTTAAGTCAAGCATCTGCCTATAGAAAAAAGTACCAGAGGATTTGCTGTGCACGCTTATATGATCACTAACCTACACCAGTTTTAGTAGTTAAGGAACGCAATACGGTACAGTACAAATATAATGTGTTTGAAGTAACCTGCGTATCCTGTATCAATTGCTATTTATAACTCTTAAGCTCATGCATGGTGGTAGAATCCATTGATCATAAATATTGTCAAGACACTGTAGAGCTGACAGTAGATCTTACTGCCATTTGTAACCAGAGTGATGATTGTACATAGTAAAAAAAAAAAAAAAAAAAAAAAAAAAAAAAAACATTTGTTTGTTTATACATTGATATATCATTTTAAAAAAAAGAGTGAAAAGGGGGGATGGCAAAATTTTGTTTGCCTAGGGCAGCAACAATCCTCGCGCCGGCCCTGCGTAACACTTTGCTAAGATTAAAAATAAGACTTTAACTAAACTGGTGATATTGTGTGCATTTGAAAACAACAACTGCGACCATCAGAACCATTTAAACATTAACTGAGTTTATCTACAAGATAACTTTGATTACAATTTAATACTATTGAATTGTAAACGCAATTGAAACTGCTTCTGAACTGAACTTGTAACAAAAACGCAGTCTTCATTCCAACACAACACGCTGCTTAACACTGTCACTGTACGTATTGTGCACTTAACCATACGGGAGCCTGCATGCTTATGTTTTATTCCGGTTTATGTCTTAATAATTTGTATGTGTTGAGTTTCTTTTTGCCTGTTATGAGTACTAAAGTAAGCATTTATGATTGATTTGAGATCCTTAAACCTTGGTTAACTCGATTGGTGGATAACTCAACATCTTCGCTTAATTCGACAGACAGTCTTGGTCCCGAATTTACTCCATATAAAATATATGCATTCTGCCTCTTTTAATTTTTTTATTCGACACCACGCTTTACTCGTAACCCGACACTTATTACCAGTACCGAAGGGATACAAACTATTCAAATGACTAGTGGATAGATAACACTACACTGTCATTTCACATGACTGACTGGAAACGTATCGTTCATTAATTCATTCATTCGCAACTACCGAGTGTAGCTGGTTAGTGTCAGTTCATAATGAGTGACAAGTGAAAAATTAGTTCAATTGGCTTTAAAGCTCAGGTTATTTGGGATAACAAGCTTGTCAGCAGAACTTTCAAAGCGCGTGTTTTTGCATGCGAAACAATCGACAATGTTTGAGTTCTGTGTGAAACTGAAAGCTGTTTATTATTGTTTTGTTCACTGAGTTAATTCTATATAATGTACATTTGTTAACTTTTGCTATTTAAACTGACAAATTAGACAATACAAGCCAATACCTAAAAGTATAGTCAACATTCTATTTTAATCGAACTGTACCAGTTATACAGATTTTGTACAGTGCTGTATACTGTAATTGATTCATTCACTGCAGTTCTTTCAACCGTTTTCATTTAACTAAAAAATAAACTTGTAAATACTGTAATACTGTAAACGTGTGGGTTCTGTTACTTATATGCACATTAATGCCATGGCTCAAGTGCACCTGTGGTTGACTGTATAGGAACTTTCACTGTTAGGTTATTAATTTGACTGGTTAACCTCTCTTGATATTGAAACTACAAAGCATATTTTTAAAACTTAGCCTCATATTTCTTTTCTATTTTGTTCATAGTTCTTTTATAAGAAATATGAAACTTGTGAAAGACTAAAACCCTATTTTATATTGAATTATGAATCACATGATAGAGGCGTTGTCTTGTATATTAAGAAATTAATATTAACTAATATGTTTGTATATTACCAACATAGTAGGGGGTGGCCTCGGATATTGAGGTATTAATGTGAAATATTGTATCTTCCTAAATATGCACTATAGTAAATACCAATTTGGTAATGGTTACATTTATATTTCCGGGAACAGATACTGTCGTAATTGACCCCAGTCAACTGTCCTCTTTCACTTGGAGATAACAGTTTTTGCAAGAGTAGCATGAAAGCAGATTTTGTTCAATTCAATTCTTTCAACTAGCATTTCCAGCTGCTTTTTAAAATTTATTTTTGTACCGGCAATGTAGAAGTTTGGGGGTATTTTTTAAATTACAATCAGATATACCAAAACACCACCACATGTACTGTACAGCGTGCAGTGAAGGAAAGCCCAGGGGATGACATGAACCAGAAGTTCTGATATGTTGGTTAAACACAATCAAAGTAATCCATAGCTCATTTAAATCATACTGCTAATGTAATAATATAAGGGCATTGTATTTGACCTTGTGTGAGATGTGGCAGCACAATTTTATGAGGTAAATATGTGTGGTCAGTTGGTTTAGTTCTTTGTTTAGGTTTGTTTATACCTTTTAGTGTTGATATGATCTGGGTGTTGTGCTGTTTTATTGTTGTATTCTCATCAGATGTTGCAAAGTGCAGTTCGGATAGTGATGCCAGAGGGCCATTGTTCTTAAATAACAGGATGGTTTTCAGTGCTGTTACGCTCTGGTAAAGCACGAATTTGCCAGGACGTGATTAACGCTCACAGCATGATATAATACTATGTTATGCAAATTACTAGTGTGCAGTTACAGCATCACAATAATTGACTTTGCAACAGACATTCATAGAAATGGTTTTGCATAAGCAGCAGTGCTCAGAAAGGAAAGAAGACTGGGTCAGTTTTGCTTTCCCTCTAATTAAATACCATCAATCACCATTAGCCAAGCCAGTATGCATCCTCATTCCCTCATTCAAATGTGGTTTAATTTTATTGTTATGCATGCTAATTCTTTTTCAACTCCATATTCATTAGAATTGCATTAAAATGTCGCACCCTACTGAGCTGTAGGAAGCAGTAGATCACTGGAAAAGATAAATACACAAGAACTGCATGTTTAAAGCATTATGTGCACTTTTATTATTTACAGAAATAAAAACAAAAAACCTAACTCCATAAAGGAGTGTTAAACTAAACTTTTCAATCCCTAACTATAAGCCGTTTACTGGTTGGAAAAAAAAAACAATGCACTAAGGTTCACACTGTACCTTGTTTGGCCTTCACACAGACGACCTTGGCGTCACAGACAGCCCCGAATAAACCTTTTGGCCTGTTTAAATACCTGCCTGCTAATCACAGGCAGGTATCCCTCATTAAAATTAGAGCCAGGTGAACCTCTTCCTGACTCACTCCCATGGCATTCTGGGGAATGTAGTCCGGCAACACCCTCCTGGACTACAACGTTTCTCCCCCACCCCCTACTCTGCCACTATAGATAGATAGATATATTTTTCAGAAAATAACACGTGTAGCTCTTGCAGACCACATGCTTAGCAAACTACTTCTGAATCCTTTTCCTATGTTTTCCAACAGTTACCTATAAGAGTGAAGTCAAATACAAGATACAGGAAGTAGTTATAATTAAGAGCACTAGTGGAATACAGCAAGGTATGGAGCAGTTCAGTGCAAATACAAGCTGATGCAAGTACTGGAACAATTGGTTACTATATAGTCCAGTATAGTCGAGAGTTGTGAGGTTTACAGATGCTGTCTGAATGTGTCTTGAGGAGGCGCCGGAAGGTGGTCAGGGACTGAGGAGTCCTGATATCCATGGGTAGGTTATTCCACCACTGAGGGGCAAGGGTGGAGAAGGGGCAGGCTCTGGAGGCGGGGAGCGGAGGAAGGTCAAGACAGCGATAGACGAGTACAAGAGTTTTGAATTGGATGCAAGCAGTGAAAGGGAGCCAGAACAACAGAGTGGAGCAGCGGTGTAGCGTGGGAGAAACGAGGAAGGGAAAAGACAAGGTGAGCAGCAGAGTTTTGGATGAGTTGGAGCGGCGGATGGCAGAGGCAGGGAGACCGGCCAGGAGGGAGTTGCAGTAGTCAAGGCAGGACAGTACCAGGGCTTGAACTAGAAGCTGTGTGGAGTAGTTGGTGAGGAGGGGGCAAATTCTGTGTATGGGGGCTCCCGAGTGGCCCAATCAGTAAAGTCGCTCCACATGGAGTGCAGGATGCGCCCTATAGCCTGGACGTCGCCGATTCGAGTCCAGGCTATTCCACTGCTGACTGTGGACAGGAGCTCCCAAGGGGCGGTGCACAAGTGGCCGAGTGCCGCCGGAGTGGGAGAGAGTTAAGGTCGGCCATGGTGTCCTTGGCTCACTGCGCACCAGCGACCCCTGTGGTCTGGCCGGGTGTCAGCGGGCTTGCCTGTAAGCGACCCAGAGCTGTGTTGTTCTATGACACTGTAGCTCTGAGGTGGCTGCATAGTGGAACTGCAGTGTGTAAAAGATACAGTCGGCTGACGGCACACGCTTCGGAGGACAGCGTGTGTTGGTCTTCGCCGTTCCCGAGTCAGCGTGGGGGTGGTAGCAGTGAGCTGAGCCTAAACATAATTGGCTATTCCAAATTGGGGAGAAAATGCGAGGAAGAAGCAACAGGAGCGTGCCAGAGTAGAGATGTGCTGAGAGTAGGAGAGGGAGGGGTCGAAGGTGACAGCGAGAGTTCTTGGTGGATGAGGATGTAGAGAGGGTTGTCAATTCAAAAGGAATAGATAGAGAGATCAGTGGTTGAGTTTGAGCTGATGTGAGTGCATCCAGGAGGAGATGGCCGAGAGGCAGGTCGAGATACAGGAGGAAAAGTCAGGGTCAGAGGAGGGAAAGTAGAGGATCTGGGCATCATCAGCATAGATATGATACGAGAAGTCATGGGAGGAGATGAGGGCACCCAGGGAGCGGTTGTAGAGAGAAAATAGCAGGGGTCCCAGGACTAAGCCTTGGGGGACACCTGTTGAAAGAGAGTAAGAGGCAGAGGGTGAGCCACGCCAGGACATCTGGTTAGTGTGATCAGTGAGGTAGGAGGAGAACCAGGCAAAAGCAGTGCCAGAGAGTCCCAGGTCAGCGAGGGAGGATAGGAAAATAGAGTGGTCGACCATGTCAAAGGCTGCAGAGAGGTTGAGGAGAATTAGAACAGAGAAGAGGGAGGTGACATGGGCAGAGAGTAGAGAGTTGGTGACGGAGAGAAGAGCAGTTTCAGTGGAGTGTGCTGGGCGAAAACCTGATTGGAGGGGGTCGAGCAGAGAATGTGTTGACAGGAAAGCAGAGACCTGGCGATGTACCGCTCGCTCAAGGGTTTTAGAGAGGAACTTTCCTATGCAAAGTTTTTCAAAACCAGGATTTTATATTTTAGTGCAATGGGGTCAGCAGGTTTCTGGGAGGGAAATAGAGGAGATTCCCCGATATTTGATCAGGTCAGCACGTACCACAACATGTAATTATGAGTAACCAAAATTAGGGGTCTTGTATTAATTTCTGTGGGCAAGCAAACTAGATGTGATGTGGCCTCACTGACCTTGAGACAGAAAGTATTGGGGGCTCCCGAGTGGGTGCATCCAGTAAAAGGCGCTCCGCGCGGAGTGCAGGATGTGCCCTATAGCCTGGAGATCTCAGGTTCGAATCCAGGCTATGTCACAGCCGACCGTGACCGGGAGTTCCTAGGGGGCGGCGCACAATTGGCTGAGCGCTGCCCGGGTAGGGAGGGCTTAGGTCGGCAGGGGAATCCACGGCTCACCGCGCATCAGCGACCCCTCTGGCTGATAGGGCGCCTGTGGTTCTGCAGTGGAGCCGCCAGATCTGTGTTGTCCTCCGGCACTATAGGTCTGGTGGCATTGCTGTGGATCTGCAGTGCGAAAAATGATGGCTTGGCAGGAGCACGTTTCGGAGGACGCATGTTCCAGCCTCCGTTTCCCGAGTTGGCGGGGGGGGGTTGCAAGCGGTGAGCCGGGGATACAGATAATAATTGGGCATACTAAATTGAGGAGAAAACCGGGGTAAAAAAATTGGCGACGACTAAATTAAAAAAAAAAAACAAAAAAAACCATACAGACAGAAAGTATTAGGTAGGACATATGGGTGTGTTATGAGGCACAAGGCCACAGGCAGTAAGATATCTGTTACCGTACACCCTGGAGCTTAAAACAGCTCTATGCTTATTTTATAAAAATAAAACAAAAAACAATAACATTTTAAATGTAATGTATCCTTCCGCCAGTCCAAAACAGTTCCTATACTTTGTCTATAGAAGCTTAAAATTTGCTGAGAAAAAATGTATTATTGCTGAGTAAATTATTATTATTTATTTATTTATTTTTGACATTCAAGATATATATTTTTTATAACTACTTATTTACATGTTTTATAAACTTTGGCAAGTAAAGTTACTGTTTGAAATCACTGTTTCCTAGTACAATAATCGTGCTCTGCACCTTTATTTTATATTCCTCCAAACGCGCTGCCTACGTCTCTTCTCAACACTAGTTTACTCCTCCAGAGTCTCCCAGACAGTCACTGAGGCAGTCATGCAGAATGTCACATCAGTGAACTTGCTTATTGCATTATAATATATACTGATGTTACAATTACTGTAATATATTTAACTTATTATACCATATTTGTGCAAAATAGGAACCTATTTTTTTTTTTTTTTTTTGGTCAAGATCCAACACAATCAATCTCCACCCCAATTTCAGATCCTGCAGTCTAGCGGATTTGACACCCCCTAGCCATGCAGTATGACAATTCTTACTGCATGGTCATATGATCTAGCTCAGCCAATCATGGTGTTTAATTTATCTTAGCCATTTTATGAAGCTCTTTAAAGGCTGGTTCACACTGGGTAAACGGTTTATTCTGTTTGGTCAAAAAAAGATAATCGTGTGACATAACCCTAGACAGGAACACTCCAGGTCAGACATAAACACTTCCCAATGCCGTACTTTTGTCATCCTTTAATTGCAATTGAAATGTTGAGAATTCTTCTTCTCATGAGAAGGAGAATAAACAGGAGGTGGTGGGTGAGACCTATAAACCAACTTAGGTTTCAGCAAGGAGATGCGTTTGAGGGGCACGGAACATTTTTTTCCTCAGAGATTTGATGCACTTCTGAGTTTAGTGGGGTCTCATCAGAGAAAGGAAACAACTCGATTGAGAGAACCGATTTCTGCTGTTATGTTAAAGTAAATGTATTATTTCTATCTCTCTATTTAATGTGTACATTTTCGTGAATTAATTTATATTTTGTATATCCATAAATGTGTACATTTGTAATCCACCAATTCACCCATCAATAACCAAAAAATATAAATTACCACAGTTTGATTGTGAATTAACCCCCACCCACCCCCAATTTGGGTTTCAACAGAATTATGACTTAATTAGAATTTTGTAATTATGATTTTTTTTTTGCAGGTACCTCAGGTTATAACCAGGCATCCCTGGCATTTAGCCTCAGGATAGGGCATGTGCCATCCTACACAAGACCTGCGAAGCTCTATGATCGGTCTTGCAACTTCTGTATTTAGAAGCACCAAATGGTGATCTATGGCTTCAGATTGCCAATTAATTTAGGGAATTATCCAAAATGCATAGCAGCTATAGACAGAAAACATGTTGTATCCAGGTATTTTAGTTAAAGAGGGGGGGTCTGCATCATCCTTGCAATGTGAGATGCAAGATATTGCTTCACACTTGGTTGCTGGAATGACAGAAGCATTTTTCAGAGCCTGACTTGGGCAAGGTGCTAGAACAGAATAGGCAAGCTGTTCCATTGCCAGGAGCACTCCCAAGTTCTTCAACTAAGGCCCTCCTGGTAATAGTTGGAAAATAAGCCTTCCCTTTGAAGCCTAACCTCACGTGACCCGACCCTCGATAGCATCTGCCAGTTCACCACAGTGTTTATAATTAAGGCACCCGTATGCCCGACATGTAATTGAAAATGCCTTTGGTATTTTGGTGGCCAGATGGGCAGTGTTCAGCAGGTCAGTACGGATGAAACCTGAAAAAGCCATTTCCATTGGGCAGGCAACAGTTGCCTTCACAATTACCTACAAATGTGAGGTACCAAATTATGGTCTGAGCAGCGTTACTGCCCCCCATCTTTAACAGACTGGGAAGACATCAGTGACACTCTGTACCTTGGGAGCTGGAGAGCTAAGGTAAAAAATAGGGTTGGCTCGAACAACTTTACCGACAGCGTAGCATCTTAGCAGATTTCTTTCAGTCTCCCCAGGGGCTTGTCAGTTGGCAAGACCATATGTTTTGTGAGGTCAGGTGGTTATCAGAAGCTTAAATCGAAGATGAGCAATAATGTTTTATATCCTTTGTTTTATATATATATATATATATATATATATATATGCTTGCAGGGGGGGTTATTTTAATGGTATTATTTTAAATGATTTACAATTGTTGCAGTCTGAGAGAAAAAAAAAAGTTGCAAATACAATTGATTTTTATTTACAACAGACTGAGGATGAAAAAAATGAAACACCTGAAGATTTTTTGATGCTGGTTTGAAGAGCACAGCAATTTATTTGACTGAATTATTTTAAATTATCAAATAGGTATCTGCACTTCCATATATTATTGAAAACGTGATAAAAATAATCAAAATAAATACATTATATAGTGTGTCTGTTTATTGGGTGTGTGTATGAATGTCCTGAATCTTTAGAAGTTATTATATTTGTTTTTAATTTCTTAGCTACTTTGTTTTTCTAAACAATTAAAATTAAAAAAAAAAAAACAACCACTTATAATGGACCAAGGAAAAGGTTTATTTTTAAAAAGTCATAACAAACAAAATGTTTGTTCCAGAAACATAAAATAATTTGGAATGCAATTACTGTCCAAATTCAGCTTCAAACATTAATTGATTTGAATTTTTAAAAGGGCTTTCTTTCACGGTTCGGACTTCTGCCGTAAAGCTCATCTTCATCACTTTCAGCTGAAACTGCTTTGGTTACAGTTGACAAGGCATTTCAGACCTCCCTTTCAGGTGGTGTTTGTGGGACTTGTGAAGGGGATGGGGATGGAACAGGCAAAGCTGAAGTGAAGGGTAAACTTGCAAGAGTGAACAGATGTTTTGGGAGGGGAGTGTTGTCATTAGGGGCCTCGTCTTTGGGTTCAGTACTGTCTTCACAGATTTTATTTAGTTAGGTGATGTTGTTTACTTCTGCGCATTCGGGGGTAAGTGACCAATTCATTCAGAAGCTTATAGACCACTATCTTGTATTTGCAAATGCCTTAACAGATCAAATTAAAAAATTAAAAAATAAAACTATCCATACCAGTTTGCATTTCTAATGGTTTATGTTTTATTTAGATTTCTGAAGTAGACTATCATTCACTAATGGAGAAATACAAAAAACCTTTTTAAGATTCCTACCTTCTTTTGTGTGTAATGTAGGGTGATAGGAAACCAAGGATGTCAAAAAAGCCAATTTATATCTGCGGCTCGCTTCAAGCCCACTCTTCTTTTTATTAATTGATTTTTTCCTCCCTGATATACTTATCCCTCAGACTTTTCCACCTCGTCATGCATTCTGTGACTAAAATTCAGTTAAGATAGATTACTTTTCTGAGTTTAGACTTACATAAAACAGTGTAATCAGTGGGTGGAAATGCAAATATAAAGCTCTGTCATCTTCTTGGATCTTACTGCTTCCTACAATTTTAACTTTGCTCTCAGATATTTCACTCAATCATCAAATCCCTATAAAAACTAAAATAGCTGGTAACAAATGTTTCAATTCCTCCCTGAATTTTCATTCTGATTTTTAATTTTTTTTTTTAATTTATGGTCAGCTGTGTCATGGCTTGATTCAGTTGCCAAGTTAACCGAAAGAGAAATGATTCTACTGTAAAACACTATTTACCATTCATAAATTATACAAAATGATAAAAGGTTATCACTCTACTCAATTTGTTTAAGGCACCTTTCGGAGCGTATTATAAAGTCGTTTAATTCTTTGGGCTATTGGATTTGTAGAAGCAGTCACCTCTGATTTACTGGAATTATAAAATAAAAGAAAATGTTAAAGAAAATACCAGTCTTCAAAGTGCACATGGTCATTTTATGGAGTAGCTTTGCACCTCATTCAGTTCCTGCTTACTATCAGAATAGATTGTTGAGAAATGCATTATTGATGTAGCCCTACATATTTATTTTTTAGCCATTAGTAATTTTCAAGAAGCTGTGAGTGTGTGTACAATATATTCGCTTCCAGCACTGTATTTGATAACTGCATTATTTACAGTATCCTGCTTATTACCTACTACAGTACATTATTACAAAAATAATAATTTTATTATTTTTTCTGGTCTCCAGGGTGTTACAAAAAAGACTTGACTTTCATATACTGTAGGCTACCACACACTGCTTCTTTTGACTGGCGGAGTAGTGCTGAAAGATGGTGAAAAGGTGTAACACGTGTAGCATGTGTGTTTTGTCACTGACAAAGGGTTAATGCAATAAAACGCCAGACAATGGGCTGCTAAATTGTTTACCCCTCAAAGCCACTGTCATTTTGTTTAATCTAATAGAGACTCAAATATACCTTTAATTTTCCTACAAACACATGTTCTTAAAAACTAAATATATACTGGTATCTGCTTAAGTTCCCTTCTCTTTTCTCTTAAATCCTGAAAGTTGAGTTCATGGGTAATGGAAATGAGAAAAGGAAAATTAAGTTTGACAAGTGTGATCCTTTGTTGGCAAGGTCCAAGCAGGTCAACGGTGGTAGGTGTGAATCAACTTATTTTAGACTCTCCAGTGTTAATAACTTTTAATAAACCAATTATTTTGTGTGTTTTCTCCTGGTTTTACCAAGCTTTGTTTTAAAGAGATATTTCCAGCTGTAATAGAATTGGGAATATTTTACTCCAGCCCAGCTTCTTTGGTCCCAATAGAGCAAGATTTCCATTCACCTGGTTAACAAAAGACAGAATAAAATGATTCAACAGTACTGTAACTTTGGATAAAGTTGCATGTTAGAAACTCAGACAATTCTAATGCTAAATTGCTTTTGAATACAAAGCCAGGAAGAGTTAATTCTAGAGCTACAGAACACCCTGCAAAGTTAACGAGAAATGCATTAAGTTGCCTTTGCTGCATCCCATGTTTTCCATACCGCAGTGTTATATTTTTAAACATATTGGAGACTGTTTTCAAATTTTTTAATCACACATCATGGGTGATCAACAGGGTTCGCGAGGAGAAAAAATAAAGTCTTGTGAGGATCGCAATGTATCCATATCATGCTCACTCCTGCAACAGTGATGGTTTTCTTTTCCTACAGTGTACCACTCATTTCAATTAGAGCACCAGCATTGTTGCAGGGAGCATGAGCTGGACACACTGATGTTTAGAAGAAAAAAAAATACATATATCTTTCTTTTCGGAGGGCTGTGGGAACCTGGTGAAAAAACATTTACCAGTTTATTTACCGATGAAAACTATTGGGAATATGTTGAAAAAAATTGTGATATGGGCAACACGGGATACAGCAAAGGTTAAGTAATATGTTTCATGATGTGGTTATTTTGAAAAAAGAAAAAACAAGGTGAGACAGGAACTTAGAGTAAATAGCACAGTTCTGAAATATATAGTGTTATACATCCCCACGTGTTGCTACAACTGTTTAAATAACATACCTATAATTTTTCTATTCACTGTTAACATCCTGACAATTTTTTACATTTATACGTTTTTTCAAAATGTCCACTGTAGTGCACTTGGGTTTGAGATCTGTCCTCTAAATCACTGCAGGAAGAGCGATAAAAACATTAAAGGAAAAACATAACTGGCTTTTCTGTTCTGTACCACGTCATGGATCGTTATTGCTGTGTTACCCGTTTGACAATGTGGACTATCCGTGCACTAGAGCAGACATTTTGAAAAACTCTTTGAAACAGACTTTGAAGTTATGAGTGTAAAAATGTGTCAAGATGTTAACAATGAAAATAGAAATTACAGGTACTTTATTTAAACAGTTGTAGCAACACGTGGGGACATGTAACGCTATATTTTTCACAACCCCACTACTTACTCTTCAACTAACAGTTAAGTTACGTTGTAGTTCTTATTATAAACACAAAATCTGAGATATTGATTAACTCGGCTTTAAAAGCAGTTCGAATCATGAAATTCAGCAAGGGTTTAACTCTGCGTTGTGTACTTTTTGAATTAAAGGGAGTGCCTAAAAATGTGTTCAATTCTTATGGCCAGCCATAGCTCAAAATGTGTGAGGTGTATAAAACATGCCATTCAGCACAGACACGCTCCTACCAGGAATCAAGCCTTTTGGTAAAAATGTTAAATGAAAAGATATACTAGAAAATGGATCAGAGATTTTCTTTAACCTGATTGGTCAATATGAGGTCTCTAACCTCTGCTAAAGGACCTCGAATGTTATCGTTCAAACTATGTTTAATCACTGTTCCAAATCAATCCATCTGAAAATATGTAAATACAGTCTGTCTGTATTTGACCTTTTTTCTGCTTGATGAAAGAAAATCTCCACCCTCTGAATCAGTGATGTAGTCAAGACCAAAATTTTGAGACCAAGACCGAGACTGGATATGTTGAGAGTGAGAACACATATGTTGAGACTGAGACCAGATTTGTTGCAAACTACATAGAAAGTAATATTCAGTGGCTCATAGGCTTCGCAGTTGCTTCAATAATTCTGTTCTTAAGTTTTCAATTACACATACAGGATTGTGCTTCTAAAATTAATCTTTCACATCAGACTTTTAGAAATAGTAAAGCAATAAAATGCATTATTTATTATTATTATTATTATTATTATTATTATTATTATTATTATTATTAATATAAGCATGATATAAAATTAAAGGGTACATAAGGACCTTTTTATTTTATTGTGTTACATGTTCCAATGTGTTGCAACAACTTTTTTAAACTTTTAAATTGCATTCCCTGCCTCAAGATTTATGGAATTACATTTCCATCATCCTCCTCATATGTAAGACATGGATTTAACAGTGAGCAGGAAGATGATGGAAACCTCTCCATCGGGTACATGTGAAGCCATTTCAAATTCATCCTCCCTCATAATAAAATGTCATTTTCTACCCTTTAACATAACTGAAGAATTGTGTTTACTTCTTGATGCCTTTTTCACAGTGGATTAGCAGAAGACACTGGTATAACCAGGTTACAGTACTGTATTGTGTACATTCTGCTTGAAATGAACTACTGGAATTGCTGCTTTAAATGTTTAGTTGCTCAAAATGTAATATAAATCATATATATATATATATATATATATATATATATATATATATATATATATATATATATATATATATATATATATATATATATATATATATATATATATATATATAAATAAAAGTAGTGTGGAGTAGGGGCTCTGGACTCTTGACCGGGGGGTTGTGGGTTCAATCCCAGGAGGGGACACTGCTGCTGTATGTTTATTTTTACAAACAAACACAAATGGCAAAAACATAACCAATTAAACAATTAACACATTTCATATTTATGTTATTTATGTATCACTTTAGTGACAGTTTAAAACAAAATTTAAAAAAAAAAATCATTTCATATTGGGCTGACGTTTCTCTGCATTTATTTCTGAGATCTGAGCCTGTCTTTAAAACTGTAAACTGTTTCCTAATTTAATCAGGGTTATCTAATAATGACAAAGCGAGTTGAAATATTGTGTTTGCTAGCTTTTCAAGCTATTGTAAAATAATTGACTTACCTTTCTGACACCAGCCATCCATTTATTATTTTTCTCATCAATTTAAAAATAGATTAAGGCGAATTGGATGACGACTGGCTGCTTGGATGCCATTGCAATTCTTAAGTGTTCAAAACACGTGACCACATTTACTAATAGTAATATTTAAACTGTAAGAAACTCGAGAGGCGTGAATTTGCCACAGAAACGGAAACTAAACCTAAACTTTTTATAGTTGCCGCAATTTTTTATGTGCCTACAGTGACTTTCTATTATTTATCTGTAATTTTGTTGCAAAATATTACAAACAGAAAAGGAAACGTCACACTCACAATTCTCTTTTGCTAGTACGGGATTGGTATGCCTGTGGTTTTATCCATGGTAATTGTATGGTCTATGTTGAGAGGACGTTAAATGCTACTAGAATCTACTTTTACTTTTTTTTTTTTTTTAAACCATATCTTTTGTCATTGAAAATTGTTTATGTCTATGAGTGTGTGTGTGTGTGAATTTTGAAAAAAATTTAGATAATTTTTGGGTGAAAATGAGCATATATGATAATCGAGTGTATTGCCGAGACCGAGATCAAGACCAAGACCTCAAAATTTGATATCGAGACCAAGGCTAGGTCTCGAGACTCCACCTCTGCTCTGAATGTTGTCTGTCAATGAAGACTATTCCTCACTGTCTAAATGTTCAATCTATCTATTTATATTTAGTACAGTAGTGCCTCGCTAAACCGAACATGTCTGGAGACAGAGAGGACCCGCTTTGGAGGTCGATCGGTTCAGTCTCACCTCCGCGAGGTGGTTCTCCATCTGCTTTCTTCTGTGCCAGTCTCCTCCTTTGGAGACACCTTTGCATGTTTCTTTCTTTCTCTCAGCATTCCTGTCCTCTCATAGCTCAGCCTTTTCTTGATTTCCCCTTGGTTCGGTCACCTCCACAAGGGCGGCTCTCCGCAACCAAGGGAAAAATCCTGTCCTCTTTATAAAGTGCATATCATTAAATTCCCAGTTGTTACATGTTTGGTGGAAACAATATATAGCAATACTGTACGGTATGTGTAGGATTTATGTATTTATTTTTATCTCGCTAGATGTTTGATGCAGTACATTTCACCAGATAGCCTACTTTTGATTTCTTTTTTAATCTTTATGCTGACATGGTGGTGGTCTCAATTATGAAGTGCATAACTGAATGATCTAACATTAAAGATTGAATAACATGAAGGGTCATTGAATGTTATGGCTGTTTTTAACTACGGACCAGCAATGGTTGTCACACTTTTTACTCTTTATTGTCTTCTTGTTTGTAATGACATTCTATGATGTTCTGTTCCTAACTAAGTATAAGAGTAACCTTTCGTGTATATAGGGATATTTTAATATTGGCCTAACTTTACTCATAATATGATATTTAGGCTGTTCAAAAAGCGTAGCTCACCTGAGACAACCTGCCCCGTATAGGGGTTGGTTGTCACAGAATATGGGGTTGGTTGTTACAGATTATGCGGTTGCTTTTACAACGGGAAATTATGCAATATTTCCATTTTTCATAATAACATAATGCTTTTATCTTGTAATGCAGGATTACAATGGCAGATAATGTGATATGAACATAGGCTATATATGATATGACTAAGACTACAAAGAGACTAATATTTCAACTGAGTTGAACCCATGGTACAAAATTATATTACAGCCTCCATAGGAGGGATGACAAACATTAAAGAATTCAGATTGATATATCTGGTGACATGGCCAACATGTCGGTGTATAAAAGTATAAACACAAAACGAAAACAGCTGGTGGTGTTGTACCTTCCTCAGTTTTTCTCTTCGAGTTCCGAACCATGTTTTCAACCCCATATACATTAGTTATAAATCAGGAGAACTAACAGTTATGCATACATTAAATCTCAGTCTATATAGGTTTATAAAAGGCCTGTGTGTATGCATGTACAGCTATGGCCAAAAGTTTTGCATCACCCTATAGGATTAACTATTTTTGCTTCATAAAGTCGCATGAAACCTGCTGAATAATGTTACGTTAACATACTGAACTGCGTACCGCGTTGTACATGCCCCCCAAATAACACACAAGTTTACAATAATATGAAGCAATCAATAATAAAATGCCCACTTATCACCCCTGAGTCTGTCAAATAGCATTCATCTTCTGAATTGTATCAATCAAAGCTTTGCTTACCAGCTAATTGCAATATAAGGGCAATTCTTCAACTATAAGCCTTTGGGCCACACAAAATAATTAAAAACCAGAGGGATGCAAAACAAAATGTATCTATTCAGTTGTTTGTATACAACTACTATAAATAAGAAACCATTAACAGCCTTGACTGATTATTTTTCAGATTATCATTTTTGTAAACAATTGTCTTTGAGTTGCTTACACAAAATGTCACAGTTATTTATATACTGTAAGTCTTTTTAAAATAAATATGTAAAGTAAGAATGAGTGTAATAAAAAAAGTAATATTACCTAAAACTTTTAGACAAGGTGTACTCCATAAAAACACCCTTTTTAGTATCAAAGAAGATACATTCTGTTTAAATACCTTTTTTTTTTTTTACAATTTTTTTTTTTGTTGTTACTTAAATGCTTCCCCGTTGTCTATTATCATGCAGTTGATATATAAGGAATTTAGAAAGCACAAAACAGATAATTATCCCAAAACATCAATTGTGACGGTGATGATTGCTGTTATGGTAATGACACACAAAACTTTTACGTTACAAACATCTTGTTTATTTATTTTCACACCATAATATGCTGTTAACCAGTAAACATAATTGACCAATTATTCTTCATTTGCCAGAAACAGCTGTATCACAGCATCCGTTATTGGCCAAATTAGAAAAAAAAAATCTTACACCAATTATGCATAGCCAGATATTGAGAACAGAAACATTGTGTAAAATGCCAAAATCAGGATTTACTGCATAAACCAACTGTATGCACTGTAATTATTAACTCTAATTACTAACCATGTTTTAACCTACAGTAGAACCTCAGAGTTGCAAACACCTTGGGAGTGGAGGTCATTCGTAAGTCTTAAGTGTCTTTGAATATAAGTTTTAAATGTTTTTAATAAATGTGTTAATCTACTATCTACTATTGTCTGAAAGGCTTAGTATTTAAATTATAACTGTAGCAAAAATACAGATTAATACGTCGAGGAGAACCTGGGTTAACGTAAGGCTTGCATTTGTGCAGCTTGCTCAGTCATTCAGACTCCTTTGGCTCGGAATTTTGTTTAAAATGGTAGAATTTTTTCTTGGCCTTTTTAAATATAACTGACAATTCCCCATTGCTGAGAATGATATCACTGTCAAGTTTTTAAAAATATTTCCAATGTCTTCTTTCAATTGAATGTGTAACATGTGT
The DNA here is from genome assembly GCA_036884735.1 of Huso huso. Taxonomy (NCBI): domain Eukaryota; kingdom Metazoa; phylum Chordata; class Actinopteri; order Acipenseriformes; family Acipenseridae; genus Huso; species Huso huso. The sequence continues at coordinate 78,614,827 of CM072663.1, read as the reverse complement.
ATTTCCCAGTTATTGCTATTTCAGTAGGTTAACCTTGTGTTTTTCTAAACAGGAGTCTGATTGCATTGTAGGCATGGTTGAGAGATTGAATGCTACGAGCTAAAAGTGGGGTGTCTGGTTGACCGGTCAGTCAGGCCATTGACTTTTTTTTTTTAAAAAAAAAATGTTGTTGCAAAATCACATTTACTGGACTGTGCTGAAGGTGTTCCATTACATTTTGAAATATATGTAATCACTTTTGCAGAACCTTCAGAATGATTAAAGTAAATGTAATATAACAATCTAATTGCTATTGTACATGTGATTACATTCACAAGCTTTCAGATACCTAAATTGAATTCCTAAATTGTGTTTAATAAAGTACAGTTACAGATCAGATTTTTTTTTTGTGTGTGTGTGTGTGAACCAATTTTGCTAGCAACTGACATAGCAACAGTATGGATATAAGGGAGTTAAGAAGCCTCATGTTTTATAAAAAATACCTCATATTTAAAGTATAAGGTCACTCTTGGACTCACACCACACATCCCTTAATTCACTATTATAAATACTACCCAGAACAACATTTCACTGATCACATCTGTAGACAGCCCTAGGTCAGAGGGCAATGGTTACTTTACCTCTCTGGGGTATATGTACTGTATCAATAATTATACTACAAGTGCTGAGAGATCTTGCGTTTAATACCTTTTTCATATTGAGGCCACAGAGTGAATATTTTTGTTTTGGAATCCATCTTTAGTCAATTAATTTAAATCCTACATAGATATTTCACTTATGAGGACGGCCATAGAGAGTTAATTCAGCCATGCTCATGCATCGATTAACTACACTGAACAAAAATATAAACGCAACATGTAAAGTGTTGGTCCCATGTTTCATGAGCTGAAATAAAAAGATCCCAGAAATTTTCCACACACACAAAAAGCTTATTTCTCTCAAATTTTGTGCACAAATTTGTTTACATCCCTGTTAGTGAGCATTTCTCCTTTGCCAGGATAATCCATCCACCTGACAGGTGTGGCATATCAAGAAGCTGATTAAATAGCATGATCATTACACAGGTGCACATTGTGCTGGGGACAATAAAAGGCCACTAAAAATGTGCAGTTATGGTATGGGTAGGCATAAGCTACGGACAACTAACACAATTGCATTTTATCGATGGCAATTTGAATGCACACAGATACCATGACGAGATCCTGAGGCCCATTGTCGTGCCATTCATCCGCCGCCATCACCTCATGCTTCAGCATGATAATGCATGGCCCCATGTCGCAAGGATCTGTACACAATTCCTGGAAGCTGAAAATGTCCCAGTTCTTCCATGGCCTGCATACTCATCAGACACGTCACCCATTGAGCATGTTTGGGATGCTCTGGATCGACGTGTACGACAGCGTGTTACAGTTCCCGGCAATATCCAGCAACTTCGCACAGCCATTGAAGAGGAGTGGGACAACATTCCACCGGCCACAATAAACAGCCTGATCAACTCTATGCGAAGGAGATGTGTCACGCTGCATGAGGCAAATGGTGGTCAGACCAGATACTGACTGGTTTTCTGATCCACGCCCCTACCTTTTTTTGTTTAAGGTATCTGTGACCAACAGGTGCATATCTGTATTCCCAATCATGTGAGATCCATAGATTAGGGCCTAATGAATTTATTTCAATTGACTGATTTCCTTATATGAACTGTAACTCAGTAAAATCTTTGAAATTGTTTGTTGCGTTTATATTTTTGTTCTGTATACATACATAACTACATAACATTCCCATGACTAGTCCTACTTACACGAATAATAATAAAACTAAAATTTAAAAACTGATTAAATTAAGATGTAGTAGAGGCGGAATTTATCTATGACATGTATTCTGTAAGTCTGAAAAGCTGAATCTCTGTTACAAGTCAGGGTTTGATGGAGGGCTGATAATAGGCTGTCAGTTGGCAGGTGATTTCTATATCCAAGAATGCACATACTATTGATAATTCACAAGAAATGGTCAGTCTCTAAAGTTATAGAATCATGGATCATTCTGAATATGTGACTTCACTGCAGATTTGCACCTTCAACTTTCCTTAAGGAGTTAGAAATTGTATTCTTTGAGGATAGGTCACATATCCCTCTGAACAGTTGCATCCTGGCTGCCCATGGTTGCCCTACATTCTGTTGACTGTATTACAGCAGGTGTTTACATGTTTTTGTTCAACCCCGGAGGTTACCATTTCCAATTGTGGACAGTAAACGGTAGATGCAGTGACTTATGCAGTATGTTTTCCAAAGAAAAGCTGCTACTGCACAGAGTCAACAAATGCTACTCATACAAAGGTGCCAGTTAAACTGTAACATTCCTTTCCTTTTGAAGCCCATCAAGTACGCCCTTAAATTTACAGTAGCACAAATAAGTCTTTTTTTTCTTTTCTTAACCAAAGTATTTCTACTAACATCAAAGAGAACTGATGCAGGCAAAGTTTACTAAAATGTGCATTTGATAAAAACAAGCAGAAATAAGGTCTAATGCACTTTTTTACAAATGGAAAATGGGATTTATATTTAGACTGCTTCCCCAAGGGACTTCTAAGGAACATAGTGTAGCTGCTGACCGGGGCTGACCAAGCTGTATTATTTATTAATTTTCCCTTCTTTCTAGGTCACACTGATGTGCAGCACGGAGACAGTTTTTAAATCAGTTAAAGAACCAAGTAAATATCTGATGGAATTTCAAAATCCTGCAACTTGCCAGCCATTGCTGCCTAAAAGGAATGTGCACATTGAACTGTGACAACAAAGACGCTTGAAGTGATGGAGTCGGTAACAGTTGTAATGCAGTCACCGTGTGGTTTGGAATTTACTGAGCAATAATAAAGACAGATTCCTAAAATGCTCTTTTTTAATTGACCATTTCTGGACATTTCTTTAAAGTGTGTATTTTCTTCTGTTTTGATTTTCTGGGGTTCAAAATATCCACTGAAGACTGTTTGTGCAGTAAGTGTAAACCTTTATAAAAGGTTCCCATAGTAAAGTGTAATAAAGCACAGTGAAAGCCTTACCACAGTATACCATCCACAAACAGACAGATTGGTTGAGAGGTTTAACAAAACCCTCAAGTCCATGTTGAGGAAAGTGGTAAGCAAAGATGTAAGGGGCTGGGATTTGTTGCTTCCCTACCTCGTGTTTGCTATTCGAGAGGTACCCCTGAGCTTTTGTATGGTCGCCAGCCCAGGGGAATCCTCGATATAGCTAAAGAGGTATGGGAAGAACAAACATCAACTGGGATGAATTTAGTGGAATACATGCTCCAAATGAAAAATAGGTTCGAAAAACTCACACCTATAGTAAAGGAGCGTATGAGGCAAGCACAAGAAAAACAAGCCCACCAATATAATAAATATGCCAAGCTTAGGAAGTTTCAACCAGGAGATCAGGTGTTGGTCCTGGTTCCGACTCCCGAGAGTAAATTATTTACTCAGTAGCAAATCCCCTATGAAATAATTTTAAAAAATCAGCAATGTCAAATATAAGGTCCGCCAGCCTAATAGACGTCAACCCGGAGCAAATATATCACATTAACCCTTTGCAGTCCATTTATTAAGTGCGTGTCAGGCGTGTCAGCTCCAATTTATTTTCACACGCGAGGTTAATTTTAGACACACTGTTTAAAAGTATTTTTTTTCCCCCCACAGTCAAACGGGTTTAAAAGGCCCTGCATATCAACAAAGCACTCACTAGGCATCTCCAGCCCTGCCCCACCCTTTTGTTTGCTAAAGCTTTCACATATGCTAAGAAATAAATAATAATAATAATAGTTGTACATACCGATCAATCATCTCCTGATCACTCGTTTTATCACCAAACGCCTCAATAATGCGATCCAAGTCATTGTTTTATTATTATAACATCTGAAAAAAGCTCTGCAAATGTCCGTGATATTCTCTGAGCGCTGATGCAGTCACAGCCAGCTTGTTTCCTTATGGCCTCCGTTATCAGATGCCAGGGGCAAGTATGACTATTCATGAGATACGCCCTTTTTTTCGGCTTGTCTCGGCTCCTGTCGCTCCCACTCGGCCATTGAATGGTTTTCTTGTTTTTTTCCAGAGAAAAAACGACTAGAAACCAGTTTTTTGCGTCTTTTTGATGATGTCGGACAGGGTCCGACATTGAACCGGATAGGAATAATTGCAATGTCGGACCAGGTCCGACATAGGACCCCAAAGGGTTAATTTGTTAAAGGCTTACTTTCTGCTCAGTTCTTGGATGGCCTGACATTTGACCCGGTGGGAAGGGAAGATTGAAAAGTGAAGACAATATTTAATAATAATACTCACCTGAAGAAAGATTGAAAACCTTGGAAAAGCTTGTGTTAATTCCTCAGAAAGAGAGTTATAAAATTGAGTTGCAACAACCCAAAACTTCACCAGTATGTTACACCACCTTTGACCACTCATGGAAGTACATACTCTGTTATATATTAGAGAAGCAAGTTCTCTAATATACTTTAGTTAAGGAGACAGTTCTGTGTTTAGTTAGACTCCAGGAGGAGTAGGTTTATTTTAGTTTGTTGTTTTGTTTTTGTTGGATTTATTCCCTGCTCATGGTTTTCCCTGTAAAATAAGGAAGTTAAACTTCATTAAAAAAACACTTTTTTTTACTGGACATTGCTCAGTTTGGACTTTCTCATTATAGCCATTCGGTAAGCATTGTAAAGCCCAAGCACGTATGGCAAATCATGGTAGACTATAGTAAATCCATAGTATGACCATAGGAAAAGCATGTGAAAACTGCAAAATTACTGTGCCAAAATACTGTGGTAAACCTTTATAAGGGAATGGCCATAAGTTCTACAGAACACCAACGACACTCAATAGTTTCTCAAATTATGTCAAACAATACTACATTTAAATTTTATGTGTCACATTTTAAATAATGTTAGCTAAATATAACCAGTGCCACTTTGTAAAATGTTAGACATCCTGCTGTCAACTGGTATGAAGAGGAGAGAAAGCAAGTATCTTCTGTGGCCATTCTGAGCCCTTTTCAAACAGGCTATCTCATGGAGTGACACGGGAAGAGGTGGGAATTCACAGGGCACTGACAGGACAGGCAGGTTGGGGATTTGTATGCATGGGTTGAGTTCACCACTCATATCAGTGAACAAATTTTGATAAGAGGATTCAAAACCCCTAGAAAGTCAGGTTTTTCAGACAAAAAAGCCTGTATAGAGAGGGTAAGGTTCACATTTTAATAGGTGAACAAGTATGTTCAGGAGGAGGCTGTGTGGTCCAGTGGATAAAGAAAAGGGCTTGTAACCAGAAGGTCCCTGGTTCAAATCCCGGCTCAGCCACTGACTCATTGTGTGACCCTGAGCAAGTCACTTAACCTCCTTGTGCTCCATCTTTCGGGTGAGACGTAATTGTAAGTGACTCTGCAGCTGATGCATAGTTCACACACCCTAGTCTCTGTAAGTCGCCTTGGATAAAGGCGTCTGCAAAAAAAAAAAAGTATGTTTGCGTTTGCATGGCTGTGTGTGTTATTATGTATGAACAGTAAGTAAGAACCTAGATGAAAGATCATCCAGCTCTAAATTGCATTTCATATTGGTTATGCACTAACTTTAAATTGTATTGTACTCTGACATTTGTTTAGACTTTTTTTTTTGTAAAATAAAGATAAAACATCAAATCAAGTCAATACGACTTTGTTTTCAGTTTAATTTCCCACCTGAATGTGTTTTTTTTAAAAGCATTTAATCAATGTTTGCCCATTAAAATGCATCCAAATACATTAGTATAGCTGTATTGGCATGTGTAAGGTAACATGGCTGTACAACAATAACATATGGAGGCTTTTTATTCAACGCATTGCTGCGGGGAGATGGCTTCTGAAAAGCTGTCATTTAACAAAAGAAAAGCTGTCTGCAAAATTAACTTGCCAGATTTAAACAGCAACTTGTACAGGATTGCTGGTAATTGTGTAACTGATGCTCAATTTTATGAACAACATTCCAGGATCATTGTCTAAGCAGGTATTGCTACGCAAATGTCTGGAAAAAAATATGTTTCTCTTTTTCAGATTTATCTAACAATTGTAAAAATCAATTTAGGACATCACAACAAAATAGGACCTGGAAAATATAAAGCTTTGAGGCTGCTATGTTGTGTGATTTTTGCACCCCTTTTGAGCAAAACATTAGTATTATAAACACTACACTGGTGCATCAGTCCTCTAGCCATCGTTTCTCAACCAGTGGGGACTGCTTCTGAGTGGGTCGCAAAGCCCAGTTTCACAAATTAATGAATATTACTGTTCAAACATATTTCCCTGTCTCAACATTAACCTTAACTCCAGTAAATCAAAATAGTGTGCTTGCAAAATAATGAGTACTGCCAATCAAATATAATTTGAATTTAAACTGAGAACGAGACAGCCGGAAATTACGTTGAGTGGAAGAAAGTGAACACTTTTGCAACCGTTAAGACTTGATGAGTGCTAGGATCTGGAAAGCTAAAAGCATTAAAAACTTGTAAGTAAGGAATAATCAAGAAATAAAGATAATGTGTATCTAAAATAAAATAAAAATAATTATAATTAAATTAGATTTGTGAATAAAAAAACATCTACAAAAAATTGATCGTTTTTTTGAAACGCGTTGGGCCTGAACAAGAAGCTGCATCACCAACAAATTCAGTGACAGGGCCAGCAGAAACTGAAGGCATAGCGGGGGGGGGGGAATAAAATAAAGCGGTGGGCCTTCACTTATATCAGTTCCGAAATGAACCCAAACTGCAGCGTGTCATTTGCTGTGAAATGCTTGCCAATGAAAGCAAGAAACCGTCAAAACTTAAAGAGGCATCAACAAACGCCACACCTGGGTGTTAAAGGTAACCCTTTGGCTTACTTTGAAAGGAAATTGAAGCAGATACAAACACAGAACAAATGTGGTTAGCTGCGCTTCTACTGTATCTTGAGTGCTTTGAAAGCTTACTTTTTAGTTTCGCAGCGTACAGCTAAATGTAAGAAAGCCCACACAATAGCTGAAGAGCTGATATTACCAGCTGCTTTGGATATGTGTACTGAAATCTTCAGAGAATCTGGAGGATAACAGACATTTCAAAAGACATTAAAGGACATCTTGTGGATTTTGTGAAAGCGAGCATGTTGTTTGCCATTCAACAGGGATTTCATTAAATTTTTTGGGGGGTGGGGCTGGGGGGCAAAGTTGTGTCAACATTGAACATTCTGTATCCCAAATAGCATCAGGAATGAGAAAAAAACAGGCAGTAATTGGGCCGGTTTACAACAAGATAGCGTGCTGCGCTTTGTCAGCATCGTTCTTATTCTTAAAATAAATTATACAAAATGTGCAATACAAGTATTTTTAAAGCACGGCAATGATTTATAACAAACTCGAAAATGTCGTTCCACTAAGTCTAACGTTATGTGTAACGTTACAGTCGTCATGTTCACTGAAACTTTTGTGTTTAAAAAGTGGGTAAAGCTTTAAAATTAACCAAATTGCTCTGCTGCCAGCTTCCGATATCCAGTTAAGGATACATTTCAAAAAAGTTATGTATTCCATGGGCTTTACAAAGAGAGACAGGGGTAATAATGCAGTTCAACTCTTTATTTTAGAGCATTTATCCAAATGCATCTCACTAGATTTGATACATACTTATACCTCGAGTTAAGTTGGACACATTTCACCTGCTTTCCACAAAGAATGACACTTTGTATCAAATATAAACCAATGAACATAAACTGCTAAATAAGCACCACGATTCTGTGAATGTTGAAAGTAGGAATATGTAGCAAAGTTTAATAACATGTTTACCCAGATAATCATGAATAAAATAAAATAAAAAACAAATTTGTCAAAACCAGCCTGTAAGTCTAATGTTTTTTTGCCGAAATAATACCAACATTTGCATACGGCAAAAATATGTAGAAAAGGAAATCCATTGACTTTCATGAATAACATTGCCTAATATTTTTTTTCCATATAAATGCATATTTGAGCAATGTAACATTTTAAAACAGTAATCAGCATCATGAATGAGAAAAAACAGGCAGTAATTGGGCCAGTTTACAATGAGATAGCGTGCTGCGCTTTGTCAACATCTTTCTTATTCTTAAAATAAATTATACAAAATGTGCAATGAAGTATTTTTAAAATACAGCACATAAAGTCTAAAAAAAATATATATTGCATTGATTTTCATGTGTAACATTGCCTACCAGAATGTATCTAATACTGTAGTATACCACCTTAAATATTATTTTCTGCTGATCCACTGTGAAAAAGACAACGATGAGTTTATAGAGCAGCTATGCAAACCCACAAATGCACAACACAGCCCTACACATCTCAGCCTAAACCTGAAAACACACAGCAGAGCCCTACACATGAGTCTAAATCTGAAAACGCACAGCACAGCCCTACACATGAGTCTAAATCTGAAAACACACAGCACAGCCCTACACATGAGCCTAAATCTGAAAACACACAGCACAGCCCTACACATGAGTCTAAATCTGAAAACACACAGCACAGCCCTACACATGAGCCTAAATCTGAAAACACACAGCACAGCCCTACACATCTGAAAACACACAGCACAGCCCTACACCTACACATGAGCCTAAATCTGAAAACACACAGCACAGCCCTACACATGAGCCTAAATCTGAAAACACACAGCACAGCCCTACACATGAGCCTAAATCTGAAAACACACAGCACAGCCCTACACATGAACCTAAACCTGAAAACACACAGCACAGCCCTACACATGAGCCTAAATCTGAAAACACACAGCACAGCCCTACCCATGAGCCTAAATCTGAAAACACACAGCACAGCACAGCCCTACACATGAGCCTAAATCTGAAAATGCACAGCACAGCCCAACACACAAGCCTTAATCTCGTTTTCAAATCTATGGTACCTTTTCTTTAGCGCATGTATAAATAATTGTACATGGGCATAAGCAATATTAAGTTTCTACCGCAAGTGAATCCTTGTTGTCTTCCATTTTCCACCTGCTGTGACAAACATATCTGAGATTTCCCTTTTGACTCATGATATCAATAATATTAAATTATTATAAAATGATAGAATGCAATGCAATTCTGTGTTGTCGATATAATCACTGGACAATGATGAACTATCAATCAAAAATGAATGAATGAATGAATGCCGCAGACGCCTCGAGACACTGAGCGCGAGCAATTACATCACCATGGCAACCATCACCGACTTAATTCCGGATGCTGGTTAGATTAGAAAATAATGATGTTTGAAAAGCGTATTTTATTTGTTTGTGAAAAAAAACTTCGACCATCTGATATTATTATTATTATTATTTATTTCTTAGCAGACGCCCTTATCCAGGGCGACTTACAATTGTTACAAGATATCACATTATACATTATTTCACATTATACAGATATCACATTATTTTTACATACAATTACCCATTTAAACAGTTGGGTTTTTACTGGAGCAATCTAGGTAAAGTACCTTGCTCAAGGGTACAACAGCAGTGTCCCTCACCGGGGATTGAACTCACGAGCATCTGGTCAGGAGTCCAGAGCCCTAACCACTACTCCACACTATGTTGATATGTGATATATGGTTATATGTGTCTGGGGGGTCAAAAAGTGGAAGACATAATGTCATGTAGATCGTCTGGGGGGGGCAAACCAAGGTCTGGGGGGAGGGCAACTGCCCCCCCTGCCCTATATCAAATGACGTCCCTGCCATTCAAATAGACAAGTCAACAGATGCAGCTCACTGTGCAGTTTTGTTTGTGTATGTACATTACTGCTGCAATGGTGACTTACAGGAGGATTTGCTGTTTAGTGCAGAACTCCCCACAAAAACAACAGCCGATAATATTTTAATGGTAGAAAACGCATTGGAATGGAAATACTGTGTGGGAAATGCTACTGATGGTGCTGCCTGCCACCATGACAGGTTTTTCAGCAGATTTTGCAAGTAGAAAAAGATTCTACTTGGCACCATTGTTTTCTCCACAAAGAGGCATTAGCATCAAAAAAACTAAGCCCCGAACTGCAAGCTGTATTACAGACGGCTACAAAATGTGTTCACTTTATAAAAGCACCCCCCCTCAACGCTCGCTGTACTGAAGTGCTGTGCAGGGAGATGGGAAGCGAACACGTCCACCTGTTATGGCACACCGAAGTTCGTTGGCTGTCAAGGGGTAAAGTGCTGAATTGTCTTTGAGCTCCGTTTAGAGGTGTGTTCATTTTTGATGGATAAAAAGTCTGATTTAACAGATTATTTTGTTGACAGAGTGGCTTGCAAAACTTGCTCACCTGGCGGATATCTTCAGTCACCTCAACCAACTAAATGTATCACAGCAAGGCCATGGAGGGAATTATTTTTGTTTTTGTTTTTTAAAACTGAAACTATGGGGGAAGCGGGTTGCCGATGGGCGTACTGATATGTTTCCTGTCATGACTGAAACTTTTGATGATCATGAAGCCCAAGATTTCAGTCAGGTAAGAACAGGGGTTGTAAACCACCTCTCTACTCTCGCAGTTCAATTTGATGAGTATTTCCCTGGCGATCCTACGTTAAACATCGAGTTGATTCAACACTCCTTTACTACGGAGATCGAGAGTCTTGACCTGACCTAGTGACTGTGAAACGAGCTCATAGAACTTTCTTGTGACAGATCTTTGAAAAGGAAATGTGTGGAGGTTTCTCTATCACAATTTTTTTATCCTGGTTAAATGTGAATATCCCAATATTGCGCTGAAAGCCATCAAGCATTTGCTGCCATTTACAAAAACATATTTAGTTGAAAGGGGATTTTCCATCATGACAGCAATCAAAACGAAATACAGGAACAAGCTTCGTATGGGGGATGACCTCAGAGTTAGCATCTCGCCCATAACACCTTGCTGGAGAAACCTTACAGAGGGCAAGCATCATAGATCAAACATTAGGTTTTTTTTTTTTTTTTTTTTAAATCATTTAATTACTTTATAGTATTTGTAAAATGTACTTTCGGTTTATTTATTTATTAATCTATAATATCTACATAAAATTAAGTATTTAACTTTTTTTAAATTTGGGTCACAGCTTCAGTCGAAAAATACAAAAGTGGGTCTCCAAAAAAACAAACAAAAAAAATAAAATAAAACAAGGTTGCAAACCGCTGCTCTAAGCCATAGTGACTCGAATATCTAATCTCTGTTTTCACATGCATCTGTGAACAGAAATGTGCATGCCGAGCTTCATGTTTGTACATATTGTGGTGAACCGTGGTTTCCACAAGCTGGGGCTTCTCACAGGCGGAGGTCGGACGCGAATCCGGGACCTCCCGCTTTGAAGCATAGCGCCGATACCGCTGTACAAAAAGAGCCGAGCTTCCTTGCAGGAGCAGATATCTAGCTTATGTGTTCATTTTTACCAGCCTTGACTCCTGCGCCTGTGCACGCTACACTATGTATAAAATAAGTCAGTTAACCGTCGCAGATTTACCTCAATTTGTTTAGAATTTTACGCTCAACAGGGTTCTATATAAAATTTGAGTTGAATTTTCTTGATATTTAATGAAGTTTATAAACAAAGGTTCAAGAGGAAGGACTGCCCCTACATACATTATGTTATCTAATTCTGGCCTATCAGAGCTATATAAATAGACTGGTAACTTATCCTTTTATTGCACTTGATTCATTTGAATCCCTCTGCCTCCCCCAACTCAACCCGCGTATCTACCTCTTGGTACTATCAGTTATGTAGGGTCTACTCTACTGCCTCATCCAGCAGGCCACGTGATAGACCCTCAAACCAAGCAAATATTTTACTGGTGAAGACGGGTCAACGACTGAAATTATAGAAAGATTGAGTGGATGTTTAAGGTTTAGTAGAGGAGTCATGTGTTTAAACTGGGTGAATGCATATTGTAGGCCCGCAGACTTTGATGTATTTTTATTTGCACGTTCACAAGATTGTTTGTCATTTAGTATAATTTAGATTATTATTATAATTTATTGTGTATTATGATCGTTTAATTTTGTTTATTCACTATTGAATTATTGTTTGACCATGGTATAAAGTGTGTGTGTATATTACTGCTGAATTTCAGAGTGTAGTAGATTTCTAGTGATTGACATCTGTTCTCAGAATGGGAGCAAGAGAGAGTCGGAAGCGTTGATTGAATCCATTTCTGCTTGTGGCATATTTAAAACAACAAAAACCAAGTTGGGAAAAAAAGAGAAATGGAGAGGGCAAAAAATAAATACTCCTGTGCTTTATGTTTGTTTGTCGTTGTTTTGTGTGAGATATCAAGCTACCTTTGGTCTTTTGTCTTTTTAATTCTGGTGTTGTTTTTGCAGATCTAACAGGATGCAGACTTCATGTGTCGCTGATGGCGAGAACAAGAAAGCGCATTCAGTATTATACTACTGGACCTTGTTACGTGAGCAAAGAGATATTGCCTGTAACTCTTAGAATAGAAGTACTGAGCTATAAAGGTCTTGGGTTAAACAAGAGGTTGAAATTGTAATGCTGCATGAATGGTATGTTTTAAAGCGAGTATATATTCTGCTTATTGTGAAACTGAGGTTCACATGTTATCTAATGAATAATGCACAGGAATTTAGAATGTGTTAAAACAAAACTGGAGGTACTTAAACCCTGTTACAATTCCATTCTAGAATTTACACAGTTTAAAATGTTTGATAAGCTGATAAATTTTGAAAAGGTCAGCATTGCCCTTGGGGTCCACAGATAGAGAGTTGTTCTCACAGTTTAAGTCTGTTGCTCACCTTTCACAAGCACTTCATTTAATGCAAATAATATAAAATGAGAAATGCAACTCACAAGAAGGGCCATTGAAATTAATTGTATTGTACTTTCTGTATATGTCCAAGGCTATGAAAGTCCAAAATCCAGTATTACATCAGGAATACAAAATAAATATAAGTGCAGCAGATCATGAGAAACTGTCAATAGTGGAATCCATATTTCTTACCGGTGAACAGACAGTATTGGTAAGAACAAAACTGTAGGGGGCTCCCTAGTGGTGCATCCAGTATTATTCCTATAGCCTGGACATCGCCAGTTCGAGTCCAGACTATTCCACTGTCAACTGTGGCCAGGGCCAGGGCATCCTCAACTCACCGTGCACCAGCGACCCCTGTAGTCTGGCCAGGTGCCTGCAGGCTTGCCTGTAAGTTCCCCAGAGCTGCGTTGTCCTCCGACGCTGTAGCTATGGGGGTGAGCCTGCAGTGTGTAAAAGAAGTGGTCAGCTGACGGCACACACTTCGGAGGACAGCGTGTGTTCGTCTTCGCCCTCCTGAGTCAGCACAGGGGTGGTAGCGGTGAGCTGAGCCTAAAAATAATTGGCTATTCCAAACTGGGGAGAAAATAATAAAAAACAACTGGCAACTACTACATTTAAAAAAACAAAGCTGTAGATTTACAAATGTGTTTGAGATGCCTTACAAAATGTAATTGGCATGATATTTACTCCAAGGGGTGAATTACTAACTGTAATAATACACAAGTTTCAGGGTGGTGGTATATAGAGATAATGCTGTTTAGCCTCTAACCCCCTACTTAGAGAGTCTAAATCATGTGCTGTGGAGTACAGCATGCATTAGTGTATCTAGTTTAACAGTCTGGTGGCATCAGATAAAACAAAAAAAATCTAACCCCAGTTTAAAACTATAATTTGTCTGCTTTATTTTCAACAGACAGGTTGTCACCAAAGGTTTCCACAAATCAAGTTTTTGGAAAAAGTCATTAACAATCTTGTCACTGTCGTCAGGTAATTTATATAGATCAAGAACAGACTGTGAGCATAATTCTGTTTTCCATATATTTCCAATTATTATATATATATATATATATATATATATATATATATATATATATATATATATATATATATATATATATATAAACAATTTGGAATCGACAATTATTTTTTAAAATATTAAATAAAGGATATTTACAGCTCACCCACCTGGCGTGGTGACTGGAGGGAAACTTCCTCCAGAGTACAAACACCTCCTCTGCATCCGGTGCCTGGGCATGCAGCACACCTCCTCTGCCTTAGGGGACGAGACGTTCATTCCAACCACGAGTCTTGCGCAAGGGACTCGCTAAGTTCACCAGTGCAGCTTCCCCAGCTAGCTAAGCTGAGCCATCTGCGACATTGGGAACCCCAGCCTCCCTCCTCCCCAATCTACCCTCGAGCCCTACGCAGAGTATTCCCTGCGCTCAGGCTCCAGAGGGTCAATCTCGCAGCCGCTCTAGGTCTCCTACAAGGAGTACTAAGCGGGCTAGACACTTGCACCAGTCGAAAGACATCTACGACCTAAAGAGTCAGATGACTGAGATCCTGGAATATTTCGCCAGGCAGCAGGCTCTTCTTTACCCTGCTCTGGCCCCGGCTCCACCTCAGGTACCTGCCCAGGGTCTGACCCTGCTCTTACCAGTGGTCGCGCCGGATGTCTCAGAACAAGACGCGGCAATAAGCAAGGAAGAACAGGATGCAATCTCTATCGTGGCCTCAATGGATGGTGGCTCCTTCCCCCATGAGAAGGAAGAGGGAGAGCTCCAAGAGCTGACTCAGGAGACAGGTCCCAGCTCTGAGGCTACCTCAGAGACTGGGCTTGTCCTTCCCTCAAGCTTGATTCAGGTGCTTATGGAGCGAGCCTCCAAGTTCCTTCCGGTTCCTTGGACGGCAGTGGCTATGTCATGGGCCATCTTCAGGGAGCTTCATTGAATGGGGCAGCAGTGTGGAGTAGTGGTTAGGGCTCTGGACTCTTGCCCGGAGGGTCGTGGGTTCAATCCCAGCTAGGGGACACTGCTGCTGTACCCTTGAGCAAGGTACTTTACCTAGATTGCTCCAGTAAAAACCCAACTGTATAAATGGGTAATTGTATGTAAACATAATGTGATATCTTGTAACAATTGTAAGTCGCCCTGGATAAGGGCATCTGCTAAGAAAATAATAATAATAATAATAATAATAATGATATTTCTACTGTGGCTAGCTGGGCTACTCCGCATACATTCACCAGGTTCTACCAACTTAACATGGTAGATCCCTCTATGCCTTCATTAGGCATAAGGGTCCTTGAGATTGCACACTCGCATCATTAACTGTGGTTTTGCGGTGTCGTGTTGTCCCTCATCTGCTGTCTCCGCTCACGCTCCCTCGCGACGGCTTTGGTATACTTTTCCCAAAAGTATTGGTTGTTGGTCGAGTTCGAATTGAAAGGAAACGTTAGGTTATGGACCTGACCAACAAACCTTGCAAGGTCGCATCACTTCCATTCACGGGTTCGATGCAAAAGAGAAAGTGAGTTCCGCGGAGCGACTACTTATTCCCTCGGTAGGCAGGACCGAGGTCATCACTCCCCAGAGGGGCCTATCGGCAGCTCTGACATAAAATGCTCAGTAAATACCTGACCTGCTGCAGGCATATCCCAAAAGTATTGGATGTTGATCATCTTCTCTTTCAGGGTACCAGGGTCACATTTTAACCTAACGTTTTACTATGAGTGTACATTTAATATACAGTGCCTTGCAAAAGTATTCAGACCCCTGACCAATTCTCTCATATTACTGAATTACAAATGGTACACTGAAATTTCGTTCTGTTTGATATTTTATTTTAAAACACTGAAACTCAAAATCAATTATTGTAAGGTGACATTGGTTTTATGTTGGGAAATATTTTTAAGAAAAATAAAAAACTGAAATATCTTGCTTGCATAAGTATTCAACCCCCACACATTAATATTTGGTAGAGCCACCTTTCGCTGCAATAACAGCTTTAAGTCTTTTGGGGTAAGTATGTACCAGCTTTGCACACAGTGTCGGAGTGATTTTGGCCCATTCTTCTTGGCAGATTTGCTCCAGGTTGTTCAGGTTGGTTGGACGACGCTTGTGGACCGCAATTTTCAAATAGTGCCAGATTGTAAAACCTAGACTGGGCCACTGTAGGACATTCACCTTTTTGTTCTTAAGCCACTCCAATGTTGCTTTGGCCTTGTGCTTGGGATCATTGTCCTGCTGAAAGGTGAATTTCCTCCCAAGCTTCAGTTTTTTAGCGGACTGAAGCAGGTTCTCTTGCAGTATTTCCCTGTATTTTGCTCCATCCATTCTATCTTCAATTTTAACAAGATGCCCAGTCCCTGCTGATGAGAAGCTTCCCCACAGCATGATGCTGCCACTACCATACTTCACTGTAAGGATGGTGTGTTTTGAGGCATGGGCAGTGTAAGGTTTGCACCACACATAGCGCTTTGAGTTTTGGCCAAAAAGCTCTATCTTGGTCTTATCTGACCACAAAACCTTTTCCCACATCGCAGCTGGGTCACTCTCACGCTTTCTGGCAAACTCCAGACGTGCTTTCAGATGGTACTTTTTGAGTAACGGCTTCTTTCTTGCCACCCTCCCATACAGGCCAGTGTTATGCAGAGCTCTTGATATGGTTGACTGGTGCACCATTACTCCACTCCCAGCCACTGAACTCTGTAGCTCCTTCAAAGTGATTGTTGGCCTCTCTGTGGCTTCTCTCACAAGTCTCCTTCTTGTTTGAGCGCTGAGTTTTGAGGGACGGCCTTTTCTTGGCAGTGCCTGGGTGGTGTGATGCAGCTTCCACTTCCTGATTATTGATCCAACTGTGCTCACTGGGATATCCAAACACTTGGATATTATTTTGTACCCTTTCCCTAATATATGCATTTGTATTACTTTATCTCTAACCTCTGTAGAATGCTCTTTGGTCTTCATTTTCCTTCAGATTCACAGCCTGACCAATGATCCTTCAACAGTGGGGTTTTTATCCAGAAAATTTGACAGCAACTTTAATGGTTCACAGGTGGAGGCCAATGGTAAGGTAATTGTGTCCTCGTTAGGGCAATTTTTTTCATCGGTGTAAACTGGGAGCTTCCACAGCACAGGGGTTGAATACTTATGCAAGCAAGATATTTCAGTTTTTTATTTTTCTTAAAAATATTTCCCAACATAAAACCAATGTCACCTTACAATAATTGATTTTGAGTTTCAGTGTTTTAAAATAAAATATCAAACAGAACAAAATTTCAATGTACCATTTGTAATTCAGTAATATGAGAGAATTGGTCAGGGGTCTGAATACTTTTGCAAGGCACTGTATATGTTCCACAGTGTCTTTCTGTTTGCAACAGTGCAAAGCATGTCTCCGCAAACAGAAAACAATTTTAATATCATTATTAGTATTGGTGTAAAAGCCCATTATTGCCTAGCTCACTTTCTTGGCAGGTTGCCGTTGTTAGGCTAAAACTGAGTTGATAGAATAATTGAAGTAAGCAGCATGACACCATTTTCAGCATAATGCATCATTAAATGTATTGTTTAATCCATTGTAATTACTAAAATTAATTAATACAACAGCCCTGGCTAAATATAACCTTGAGGGGCATTTGAACAATTTTATTTTTTCAGCTAAAGTATTTATTTAATTTACTTTTTTAAAAAGTACCAGGGAAAGGATTTATTAAGAACATAAGAAATTCTAGAACGAGGAAAGGCCATTTGGCCCACCTATGTTCGCTCACTTTAGTGCCAGCGTGGTCTGTTAACACTTAGGAGAGGAAAAACAAAAAAAAACCCTAACCAGGTTAGTAGGGGAAATGAAACCTCTGGGAATCTGTGGCTAAAGGTCTTATTATGGTCTCAGAGAGGGTTATACAATATTGTTCATGACAGCATCCAGTCTATTCTTGAAGGATCCAAAAGTCTCTGCTTCAACAACTCTGTCCGGCAGCCTGTTCCAATGGTTCACCACCCTTTCTGTGAAAAAGCTCCTTCTCCCCTCGGTCCTTCTTCAGCTTCCATCTGTGGCCACTGGTTCTGTTTTCTGTGACCTGTGAATAATAATTGTCAGCAGTTACTTTGTTAAACTCCTTGACAAGTTTATATACCTCTATTAAGTCGCCTCTAACTCCTTCTTTCTAGGTTATACAGATTCAATTCTTTCAGTCTATCTTCATATGAACATACCCTTCAATCCTGGAAATAATCGTGTTGGTCTCTGTACTCTTTCCAATGCCTCAATGTCTTTCTTATGATATGGGGACCAGAACTGTACACAGTATTCTACGTGCATTGTACAATTTGAATATAACTTCTCTAGATTTATAGCTTCTCAACACTGTCTAGTTGGCTTAAGAGATTCATCCACTACTACCCCAAGACCTTTTTGTACATAGATTCCTCTTTTTCGTTACTATTCATGTTGTACTTGCCTCTAATGTTTCTGCGCCCTACGTGCAAGACTTTACATTTATTCACATACAATTTCATCTGCCATGTGTCAGCCCAAGCTTGAATCTTGTCTAAATCTCTTTGTATTATTAAAGTTGCTGATTGGGAGTTGGCTACCCCTCATCTGCAAATTTGCATAGCTTACTGATTATGTCTTGGTCCAAGTCATTTATAAAGATTAGAAATAACACTGGTCCCAATACTGATCCCTGTGGTACCCCACTTGTTACGTTAGTTTGATGCCTGGCCTCCAATGATAACTATGCTTTCTATCTTGTAACCAGTTATGAATCCATGCTGCTACTTTACCATTTATTCCTTAAGTATAGACTTTTGTGCGGCACTTCGTCAAATGCTTTTTGAAAATCTAAGTAGATTATGTCATACACACTATCTTTGTCCACTCTAGTAGACACCTCCTGAAAGAAATCTCGTAAAATTAGTTAAACTAGACCTACCTAAAGCCATGTTGGCTGTTTCCTATAATGTTGTTACTATATAAATATTCCTCCATTTTGGTCCTTATTATAGTTTCCATGATTTTACATATGATTGATATTAAACTTATAGGTCTGTAGTTCCCAGGGTCACATTTATCCCCCTTTTTAAACATAGGAACAGGGCCAATTTTCCAGTTCAGTGGGATGGCTCCTTTATTTATATATTTGTTGAATATTTAACACATTGGTTTAAAAGTCTGTTCTTTTAGTTTCCCTGAGGACTCTGGGACAGATTCCATTAGGCCCTGGGAATTTGTGTATTTTCAGTGCTGCTAGCTCCCTTCTCTTTTATAACAAACTCTGGTAATGATTTGTTTTGGCAGAGGGTGCACTCCTTTTTTTTCTATTCCATCCCACTGTAACCCAGTCCCTACCTGGTATTGACTGTTGTTCACTCCCCCTTCCTCTACTTGCGTGCACACCTCTCTAAAAGACTGTTCTATAAAATCTTCTGCTTCTGTCATGCTGTGCAGTCCAGCCAGCCTTGCCTCAAGGCCTGTCACCCTAGTCTCAAGGTAAGAGACCAGCTGGCATCGTTCACAGTTATTTTCATCCTAGATGGGGTTATCCAGAGAAGTTCACATTCGGCAAACCTGGCACTGCATGTTGGCCTTTATATAATACTTGGGTTTGTGTCCAAGGGAGAGCTTTACTGTTGTAATTTATCTTACTTTACCAGTTAAAATGTGACAGTAGTTTAATATTACCTTATATTATTAACGTATAACTTGTTTTAATACTTTGTGTTAACTTAAGGCTACTGTTGGGACTACTGTTTTTGTGTTTACATTTGCTCTGTAGACGGTAGTTGTTGTAATTTTAATGGATACAGTAGATGGACTATGCACACAAGCCAGTCGCTGAGTAATTAAATGAAAATAGACAGCTTTAAGCTTTTTGTGGCAGTAGCCCTGTGCCTACTTCTCCTCCCCCCCGGCTCTCACTCGTTGTGGTTCTCGCTTCCACTCTCTCTCGCTCTGGCTCCGCTACAGTTTTAAAGTTTCCTTGGGAGACAACAATATCAAATGCTTTATTTTTCACTTTTATGTGTTGTGATTAATGAATATTTCAATAAATGTGGCACCATGCTTGCTATGGGTTAATTTATAAAAAAAAAAAAAAAAATCCTCAATGTGCATTTGTAAGAGGGATCTGCTTGATTTATTGTTTATCTGCAAAAGATGGATCCATTATTTTCATCTGTTAGAAGGTGAAAATACATAGTGCATCATGTTTTACTTGCTAGAGCTAACACTACAACAAAGAGAATATTAGATATATAAGGAAATATAAAGCATGTGTCAGATTATATACTTTACATTATTGGAAAACAGAAGGCGCAGAAATATGTTGTATTTGTGAGACTATTCATGTAAAGAAACATTAAAGCTGTTATGTAGTATTTGTTAAATAATTCTCTAAGGAAATGGCTTCAATCCCATATATTTTGAAGAAACCTCCCATAAGGAATGTTAATTAATTTTCTACTAGGGATACAATGTAGTGTTTCATGTAATTCCGATATGGTTAGCTCAAATTACCATATGCAATAAAAAGTTTGGGTCCTGTGGTGGTATTTGTATTCATGTTAAAAGGTTTAGTCTTAACTTGTTTATTTTAGCAACATAAAAAATAAAAACACACAATTCTCTTCAATAATGTTGCTTTATCAAACAGAAAAAAACTTTCACTGGAATGGACTGCTTTGAAGTTACAAACGGTCGTTACTCTGTTATTACCACCTCTAAATTGAGAACTGTTTCTCGTGAACCATTTTTAATGTTCTACATAAGGCATTTCAGCAGGTTGTTTTTTTTTAATCTACCCCTCTGTACTGTATGTTCTTTTCTTAGGAAGCTAGCAGCCAAAACACCTAATTCTATTCCTTACAATAATGTGTAAACCAGTTGGTTGAGTGGTGTGCATTGTAATATAGCCAGACCTAAACTTTATGCTACTGAGGTCTACAGCAAGCTAGTCAGTCACACTTGTGACATATCAGCACTGAGTGCAAATAAAGGCTAAACTACAGGGCAACCAGAAGACACTGAAATGCAAATATGTTCTATGTATATGCCCACAAGGCAAGCTAAGCCTCTCATGGGCTGTCATTATGAACTTATTCACTCTGACAAGAATGAATAGTTGATTGTAGAAGGTATCATGTAAGCCTATATTTGCAGAGGCTGTGTTTTTTACAGAAAAAGGAAATAAATAAATGCAGTGACATTTACCAATATGTTTCTGTGCCTGCATATTGATGTACAAACCATCAACTTGAGAAGTGCCAACATATTCTGTTCTTGCCATCTGCTCACTAATAAAAACAGATTGTTTGATATTGTAGTTTACATAAACTTGTCTCCATTTACTGAAAACGGCCTTGTTTATGTAATAGTCTATGAACAAAAAAAGTGTGTACTAGAAAACATTTTTACTTTGATTTTAGGTTCCATGTTCATTCAAATTCAGCACTATTTTACAGTGCATAAAACAATGTACTACTAGAGTACAGTAATCAATTATTTACTATTAAATGTATACATTTGCATTTGAACTTGCTTTGCCACTTTGTCAAATACCAAAAAAATCAAAAATTGTGGTAGCAGCCCACTTACACCTTGAAGTCCTTATATAAAACTGTACATCATCTTAATATTGCATTTTGGAAGAATCATTTTTTGAAAATTGTTACAAGATAAAACTATTGTGTTATATTCTGTAATCCTTTGCTCAAGATACAGTACTGTTATGTCTTATAGCTAGATTCCATCCTATGTAAATTGAGGTGGATATGCTGGTAACTTTCCAGAGGATTCCAGTTTTAAATTCAAATGCTTTTTTTTGTTTTGTTTACTGGCCTTGTAAAGTACATTGTGTAAAACAAATTAATAATTTAAAACCTCAAGACTTCCCTCTGGAATGGGTAGTGGCTGAGAGGGTTTCATATCTGAGTCCAGCAGGGGCTGCCTGCTGCTATGTAATGCTCTGCAAAGAACCCAGAAAGAAAATGTGCTTCTCATTCAGGTCTCTTTCAGAAAATTCTTCCTCTGAAGCATCATCAGCTTTTTTTTTTCACACTGCAGACTCACCATGCAGCCACCCAAGAGCTACAGCGTCGGAGAACGCAGCTCTCAGGCAGCTTACAGGCAAGCCTGCAGGCGCCTGGCCAGACTACAGGGGTCGCTGGTACATCGTGAGCTGAGGACACCCTGGCCAACCTAACCCTTCCTCCACCTGGGCGGCGCTCGGCCAATTGAGCACCGCCCCCTGGAAGTTCCCGTCCTCGGTCGGCAATGGAATAGCCTGGACTCAAACTTGCGACGTCCAGACTATATGGCGCATCCTGCACTCCACGTGGAACGCCTTTACTGGATGCGCCACTCGGGAGCCCTCTCTGTATGGCATTTTGAGTGTATTTTTATATGCAATTTACCTGTCGTTTTGGGATATCGCCATGCCTCGGCATGAGGCGAGATATTGCCATGGCTATGACCTCACCTAGCCCATTGAAATGAACAGGAGGACGACCCTTGCCATTCTATTATCAATATTATAGGCTGCTGAGGATCTATGGCAATCAGAATGCAGGTTTCTCCTGTTGTGTTCCATGACATATCACAGAGAAACCCAATGTATGATATCAACCGTACCATATTGAGTATTTACAGATGCTTTAAAAAAAATTATACCTGAGCCACCTCTCAGAATTCACTTCAACTGCAAAACCTATTCAAAACATTGACATTACAATCAACCTCTTAACAGTATTTTTATCATCAACTTTTTCTCTTATTTCATTGAAAATCACAATGGACTAAAGCAGTGGTACTCAACTCTGGCCCTCGAGATCTATTCCACTCCTGGTCTTTATTCCAACCAGGTCCTAAATTAGTTAATTGGCTCTTAGCAGCTTCAATTAACTACATTAGAACATGCTTGGAGTAAAAACCTGGACTGGATTGGGTCACGAGGGCCAGAGTTGAGTACCGCTGGACTAACGGATGATCATGAATAGAAAACAAATATAGCTAGGGTTTAAAAAAAAAAAAAAAAAAGTATTTTAACAATAAAGAGGTATATAATAGTTATAGGACTACAGGCGCCTGTGGATGGGTTATATTGACATTCGCAAAACCATTCCCTTCAATTGCCGATATTACTCACCTACACAGATGTGAAGTAATTCTGTAAAATAGTGATCATTTGTTTAAGTGCAGTAACATGGAGGTTAACATTCAAAATTCTAAAAAAAAAAAAAAAACTGGACTGTTTATCTCCTGAAACACTACACTTAAAAGCAAATTACTTTCTTAATTATACACCCTCACAAACTTTATAACCAATCAGATTGCACAGTTGCAGCATAAGTCATGAAACACTACTGCTTTTGATTACACATAAAAAACAAATTGTCGCTTAAATATATAAAAGATGCACCACGGATGTTCATGGAGCATCTTCAGATAAATATATACGTGCAGTTTGTTTAATTAAAAAATCCCTTTGAATTGCTTTTCCTTTCCAGTGGAAACCATATACAGTATGCGATAGGCACAGTAGAAGGCTTTAACAAATACAAAATCTGTCAGCTGCAAACATCATCAATTCTAGATACCCTTGCACGATGACAAGAGGGTGGCCTTGAAGATGACAGTTTTACCATTGCTTAAGTCATTACAGTGTTGCTCCTAAAACCAGTGCTAACAATGCAACTCATATTAAAATTCTAGTTCAATTTTTTTTTTTTTCTCTTCTGAAGTTCACTTACAGCTACTAATTGTTGAGTTCCATTAAACTGATAGATGAAAAAAGCTGCAGAAGGGGTGCTAATCTTTCAACAGAACACAAGAATGATGTGACAGATATTTAGAACTATGGTTCAGTAGGCCAGTGCTACTGGTCTATTTTGCTGTGCATAGTAGTGTAAATTTACACCAGAATGATTGACTCATAACAAAATGTTATTACCACTTCCAGGGGTTGCTGTATAGTTCCACAAAAAAAAAAAGATAATCCATCACTTTAGCAGCACAGGAGTTTGTCAAATGTATTAAATGTATTACAAAGCACTGAAGTAACAGTCGTTGCTATGTTAAATGACAAGAGAAAATTACATTCAAAATGCCAAAGGGATTTATATGAATGGATGTTGGATTTTAATATAGAAAAAAATATATTACATATAAATGTATTTCATCTTCTATTGAAATTGTACTTTGTAGATTGGCTTGCCCATAAAAGACCTTCACTGAACGGTGATTTTTGAAATTGTATGTATAAATGTAACAGGCAAACTTGACATCTGCTGTGAAAACAAAAATGTGTGGACTTCTTTAATAGGAAAATACATAGCTACAATCATGGATTATTCCTATTATGCTGTATAGCACTGTAGTAATATAAAGGAGTTCCACAGAAAAGGTTCTTTCAAAATTGAACACTCCATAAATGTGCTGAGAGATATATTCTTGGAAAGGATAAAATGGAACATAAAAGTGATATGATGAAATGTTTTAGTGGGTTTCTCAGGACAGATACAAAATCCCAGTAACTATCGCTGCTTTGCAAATGCAAGAGTTAAGTAATGGAGTAATCTGCAGGATAAAATCCTGAAAACTGCTAAAAAGAACTTAAGACTGGCAGTTAAGTGAGGCTGTGTGGTCCAGTGGTTAAAGAAAAGGGCTTGTAACCAGGAGGTCCCCGGTTCAAATCCCACCTCAGCCACTGACTCATTGTGTGACCCTGAGCAAGTCACTTAACCTCCTTGTGCTCCGTCTTTCGGGTGAGACGTAGTTGTAAGTGACTCTGCAGCTGATGCATAGTTCACACAGTCTTTGTAAGTCACCTTGGATAAAGGCGTCTGCTAAATAAACAAATAATAATAATAATAGTTGGGAAACAATACAGCTTTCTTAAGGTTAAAAAAATGACTAATTGGCTTTCAGGTACCAGGCAATGAAATAAATATTAGACGTGTTTATTTTGTTATGGTATTTTACAAGGCCCTCTACAGAGAATTTTATTTTTTTGTCACAATAATGGCAATGTGTGTGTTCATAGCCTTAGTGTTGTATTGGGGATGGAAATAAAACTCCCATTGCATAGCTGTCTGAGCCTGGCTGCTGATTGCACAAAGGTACCATGAATCTTTCCTGGCATGATAAGGAAGATGCACTCCAATGATTTTTGTAACCAAGGTTGAAGTCCTGTTGGTTAGTTTAATCTTCCCTCAATTTTTCTTTCCTCAATTTTCAAACTCACATGCAAAACAGCTGTTACGGCGTGGACGTGCTGTTTTTTTTTTTATGTCAGTGCAATTATTAATCTTACTTTTAATTCACTATTTTATTGAGCTATTCTTTGGCAAACAAGACATTTTTTAAAATAGTTTGAAATGTGTTTTTTTTATTAAGCTTCCTTTTAAAAAAAAAAAAAAAAAAAAAAAAAAAAGGAAAAAAGGGCACAGACAGAACTAATGTGGCTAGATGTTTAGTCCTCTGTGACAGAGTGAAACAAATATAAACTCCATCACTGAGTTAACAGTAAATAAACACCAGGACTCAAACTCTGGGGTTGTGTAAAATAATTATTTAAAACAAAGAAAAGCATTGCAGTAACAAAATAATAACATGAAAAGAACTTACCTGGGTATCCTGTGTACCGGGGTGCTGTTGTGTTGTTAACCGAGCCTGTAAAAAAAGAGAGAGAAAAAAAGTCTGGTTTAAAAATGTTTTTTTTCTTTCTTACGAACGCGGTGCTTGCTTGTGTTCATTGTGTGGAATAGATGCACATATTTTATACAATGGATATACCCAAATACTAGTGAGTTATTTAATTGTTATATTACTTTTGTTTATTACTAATGGTACACTTGTGTTAGGGCTCTAAACAGTACGTACCAATTTCAGTGGAGTGTACCTGTGCTGTATGGAGCAGCAGAGGGTAGCCATTTTATGGAGCGTGCACACAGTATGCATCCTGATATAGGCGCGGGTATGCGTAATGTCTATGGGGAACATATTAAATGGAGATTCTCATTTTGAGAATTGATAAATGGATATTGTGCTGTGACAATACTGTTTAGTTAAAATAAGTTTATGTGAATTATAAATTAAATTTAACTTTATTTTCAGATTATTAGAATGGTTTAGCCCAGGGGAGGAGTTATGGGGCTAGAACAGGGGTGGGCAATTCCGGTCCTGGAGGGCCGGTGTCCCTCCTGGCTTTTGTTCCAACTTTCCCGAAATTACTTAATTGGACTAATTATTACCAATTATTGGTCTAATTAAGTAATTTAGGGCACAGTTGGAACAAAAGCCAGGAGGGACACCGGCCCTCCAGGACCGGAATTGCCCACCCCTGGGCTAGAAGTTACTGTATATATAGCTAGCAGTAGCTCATTTCGGGGAGATTTGAGTAGCAGTGTGTTTTGAAAATTTCTGTCTTTACAAAATAAGAACAAAAAGTATAGTTTAAGCATACTGTTCATTTTGATTTGTTTTTTGAATTTGCCTTATTTTGTTTACTCTTCATTTCAACTGAGGCTGAATAAATCCCTCATTTTTTGCAGTTAAAGTCTGATGTTTACTTTTTGCCACTCCTGCCACATCACTTGAACACATACCTTTACATCCTCATGTTGTTACAATTCTTACCTTTGTAATTATAATATAATATTTTATACAGAAAGATGTTCTTTGTCTGACAGGAATAAATCATTTGAACCAGAAGCACATTTTTAAATGCTTAACACGAAAAATACAAGTAGGAGCATATAATAATTTTGAATGCAATTGATCAATTTATTTAGCATTCATTACTCTCCTCTTCCAATCTAAACAAAATAAGTTTAAGGGGCTTAAATTATTCTTAATATTGTAGTATTTAGTAGTTTTTTTTGGCGCTCGGAGGGGCAGGTCCACAGGGGATTTGCCACGGAGAGCGGGGCAGGCACACACACTCCCTGGCCCCGCCGCACTCACCGCCTGCACCGAGGGCGCGGGAAGCCACTGAGTCATTAGACCTTCCGCCCGGAGGTGACAGGTACCCGGACCGGGGGGTTGAGGGGACAGTGACTGAGCCCAAGCCATCGGGCCCCCGCGAGACTTGTGGTCGGGGAAGCCGCCGTGCCTGCACGCAACGGCTGTCCCCGAGTCCCGCAGGAGGCGCCGAGCGGCCCGGGACACATTGAACAGCCAAATTCCAGGGCCACTGCCGAACCCCACTGCCCTCACCTGCCGCGCTCGTCTCCTCGACGGGACCGCGACGGATTTGAAGGGCCGCTGCGGGACGGTTGGCATGCGAGAATGACGGGAGGCGGCTCGGCCGCGGGGCGGGGACGGTGGTCCCCAGAGCTACCTCAGCATTTGTCCTAAGAGGAAATCCGTTGATGCCTTCTTGTAAATTCCTTGATATGTTGGATTTACTGTAAAGGAAGTTTACACATGTTAAGTTATTCCCAATCAATGTGTTTCGGCAAACACCATGCCAGCAAATTAGGAGCATAGGATCAAGAACAGATGAATACTTGAGATGTTCTTCTGTAAATTTCTACCAGTACAGTTATCACATATAAAGTAACTATTAAAGCAGTATGCTGCACTATTTCCTGTATCCTACTATATTTGCTTGTTGACAGTGGAGTAATTTATTAATTAAAATTGTTTAAAGTTAAGCCGAATGAGTACAGTTTCAAATTGAGAGGCTTTTAAACTAGTAAGGTCAGAGTATGCTGACAGGATACAGTTTTTTTTTTTTTTTTTTAAAAACTGCATATATACAGCTGGTTTCAAAACCTGATTAGCACTAGTCTTGGACTACTTTACCTAAATTAACATTGGGTAGTCCAAGACGATGATCCTTGGGTTTTTGAGCGATTTATATTTAGTTTTTATTTGAATAATACATTATTTAAAAGTAGTTACTAAAAATATGTTCAGAGTACAGTAATCAAAAGTCTGTCAAAACCATAGCCCTGGAATTTTAGAATAAATTCCTTTTATTGTAATTGTTAAAGAATCAAAACAATTGTTTCTCTTATGTTTTTAAAGGTGCAGGATTTTCAGAAAGAAGCCAAACATTTAAAAACAAATGCTTTCCCTGACAATGTTCATAAATATATTGAACACAACTGGGTACAATGTGGAGAACTTTGGGAGAAGATTTTTCCATGAAGAATCAGAAACTAACAACATTGCTGAAAGGTAATTATCTTGTGTAAAGTGAAACTTTAATAATTCATCTGCAATACAATTCTTGACCCCTAGTTTTTCTTTTAGAGCGGCATTGCTGTACCTTGGCAGATAAAACCACTGTCTTTTAGTCAAGCCGGTAATTTCAAGCAGTGAAACAAGAACATTTCAGCATATCATAGTCTTCCTTATGGATAAAAATCTGGTGGACCAGTTTGCATGGAGTAGAAAAAAAAAAAAACTTGACAGTCAAATTAGTTTTCCAGCGGCAAGCCCCTGGGAATTAGAGACCATAGTTAATCGCCCTTCCTCCAGGCATGCTAGTCAGAGTCGGTTGGTCTATTTCTCATTCTGTATGCAAGAGCTTAATTCCCTCCATTGTGTAAACACCTTAGCCCGCTTCCGGGTCCTAAAACTGCATCCAGTCTGCTCTTACAGCATCCCAAGATTCATGGAAATCGTGCATTTGA
Organism: Huso huso; assembly: GCA_036884735.1. Classification (NCBI taxonomy): domain Eukaryota; kingdom Metazoa; phylum Chordata; class Actinopteri; order Acipenseriformes; family Acipenseridae; genus Huso; species Huso huso. The sequence continues at coordinate 78,586,360 of CM072663.1, read as the reverse complement.
CTGCCTACTGTAAAAAAACATTACTCTTCACCAGCTTTTATCATGTAGAAACCATAGACAACTACACAGAAATGTCTGCAACAATAATAAAACTATGACTAATAGATCTTATATTTATCATGGTGTCAGTCTTGGATGTCACATCTTTGCCACTAGATGCAATCCCTGATTTCACAAGCTGTAGAGATGAAATTGAATCTTACAAGCACCATGCCGCTGAAAGTGACAGAAATGTCAATATTGTTGATTTCTGGGTGAGGTCTGAAATCAGATTCCCAAACATGGCAAAAATTGCACGCTGCTTTTGGTCAATTCCACCAAACTCTGTGGATGCAGAACGAGCAGTTTCCGCATATGGACAGGTTTTTACACCACAAAGACAAACCATGAGTGTTGAAACTGAAACAAGATTCAACAAATAATTAGTTTTCTCCTCACGGGCCAGATAATTAATTACTGTGTGTGTGTGTGTGTGTGTGTGAGCGTGCTTGCGTGCACACAACACACTAGATGGATAAAAAGTCACATACGATTTCTTCTTCTTGTTTGTCCTGTTCTTCAGTTTATTTTATATAGGTTGATTCGCTCAAGCAGCACGATGTTATGTGGTTTTAAAACGCCATATATAATTTAGTGTGTGTAAAGAAAAACACAAAGTTTTGCTTTTGTCACTTGCACTTAACCTTGTTTTTACCATGTTGTTTTTCAAAGTCAGCATAACGCTATACAACATAGTCTGTTTAATTACTGTATGAACATAGCCTAAGTTTTAAACGTTTACAAAACTCGACAATGTTGTTGAATTTGTCATTCAGTTTTGTCTGCTTGTTACTTTTTTCAGCCAACACATTTAAATGACCCTTGTTTGTTGCATTTTAAAAGATTGTTTTAAACATTACAATGTAAATGTTGACTCAGTAGCTACCATTAAATGTTAAAATGTTTCAACCTCTGTGAATTTCTTTGATGCGCTATTAATTTTAGGCAACTTACAATAGAAACTTTAAAAATAAATAAATAAATAAAATGGCACTTCTGTGACAATCCGTGAAATTTATTATTTTTTTTTTTATTGTCATTCGTGAATTTCTTTAAAAAATACCATGAATGTACCACTTCCGTGGCCCTATTTATACCTCTAGAATATGCCTTTGTATGCTGATCCAAATGATCAGTTTTTTATCCACTTTCTGTAAAGTTGTGCTTCCATTCCTATATTCTGAATCTGCCTTTTACTTTTTTGAGCCAGTATTATTTCTCAAGACTAAAACCATAGACTGCTTACAATCCTAATATACAGTCATATATTCAGCTAGTCTATAAAGTGAATAGTCAAAATAAAATACTAAAAACTTTAAAATTAATTATTTTTAACAGAAGCATTCCCGCAAAAAAAACAATTTAGTGGATAACTAAAATCTTGATGTTACACTGAAAGGGATACTCTACATCTACATTTTATTAACACGTGTCTTCTTACCTATTTAATATCATATTATGCATGTTCTGTATGATTCTCTAAAGTTGTTTCACCTTAGATCAGGATGTGCTATTCTTACTAACTATTCCAGCAAAAATAGCTTCTGAAAGACTCCAACACTGAAGGTGTGGAAGTACGGTGGGGAAGCAAATAAGCATTGCTCCCTAGATGAAGCACAGGTTTTCCCAGATCGTGGATCATATTCATAAAACATTTACCACCACACTGAGTTTACAACTGTTTTTCCTAATAATAAAACAACACAATTAAGTTGTAAAGTGACACGTAAATCCTTCAGCTATTTTAAGAGTCACTAAACGCAGTTTAAACATTTTGTAACATTGAGAGTGTGTTTCCTTAAGTAAGCATGACAAATATTTGTGTATGTGGACATAAAGGCTCTGTGGTCCAGTGGTTAAGGAAAAGGGCTTGTAACCAGAAGGTCCCCGGTTCAAATCCCACCTCAGCCACTGACTCATTGTGTGACCCTGAGCAAATCACTTAACCTCCTTGTGCTCTGTCTTTCAGGTGAGATGTAATTGTAAGTGACTCTGCAGCTGATGCATAGTTCACACACCCTAGTCTCTGTAAGTCACCTTGGATAAAGGCGTCTGCTAAATAAACAAACAATAACATAAAATACAGAATGCACACAACAAGATGTTAAACATGTAATGCATTTAACTTTAGGTAAACCTAGTATTCTTTGGATTTTGTAATTCCAACATGTGCTACATTATAAATGTACTTTTTGCAGGCTTTCCTCCTCTTTGAGAACACACTCAATCTGAGTTGATGCACATTGCACAAACATGTGCTTTCCCATATTGTGTGTGAAGAGATTGTAACGGGTTAGCAGTGCTGTGTCCTGCAGAATCTGAAGGAAATCTTGAACCATATTTCTAAAGAAAAAAAAAAAAAATCAGTTCATTGTAGCATAAAGTACAAAAACTATCAATTGTCATAAAAATATATAAAAGCATTTTTTCCTTTTAGCATACTGGACAATCCTAACATATGCTTTGTAACATTATAATTACAAAAGTACAAGTTTTCCTTTTATATTTCTACTGAAATTAAGGTTCTACTTTGTTTTTTAGGATGTTTTACATAATCCCCACATTTCCCATTTGTAACATGTATACAGTGTTTAAAGGCATGACCAATATAAAAGCTAAAGCTGTGTATTAAATGACCCATAATAGCTGTTCTTGTGGTTGACTGTGGATATCATTTGGTCATAATATTCTGCCAGTTCCTTAGCAGGGAAATACTTGGCAGTGTCATCTTCTAATGATTTACACAAGTCATGCACGTTGCCTGGAAAACAACAACAAAGATAATTAGGTAGAATTTTACTTCTATATAAATTATCAGCGATTATATTAACTAGGCAGATGTTAGAGTAATGCCTTTTTTAGTGTTTTCAGATCAATGTTATAATTACAACACTGAAAACAGTAGGCTAAAAGGAGGCATACTGTACCTACATTTTTTGTAGTTGTACCAATTACAGTGTGATATTTTAAGTTTTATAAATATGTAATGAAAAAATAACAAATCAATCAATAAAGTGAATGTGTGACATGTATGTACACACAGCCACCTCCATTATAGCCAAGTCACATTGCTATGCAGTAGGGGATGAAATAGCTTTAACCCTTTCAGCACCAAACATTTTTCAGTGGGATGCTCCCCCAGGACCAGATGTTTTTTGACTGTTTAACTCTCTTCCTATAAATTCACTATACATCTATTTTTTTTACAGTAGCATCTTAGAAATGGTGCCTTTTTTTCAGAACACTCAGGAGAACATTATAAAGTGTTACAGAAACCATACCATTTTTTTAAAATGGTAAGTATTTATTATGGATTCCGCTTAGAGATACATGTATACAAACGTTATTCTATGACACGAGGGACCTTAAAATACTTTCTGAAAGTTTTGATGAAAAATATTGATGTTTGGGCAAATTACAAGACATTATTTCACCTGAGTGAATGCACGTTTATTCTCAGTGTCTTTAAAAGCAATAACGGACACTACTAGCAATTATTTTTTCAAAATAAATATTTATAAATAAAATAGTTATTCATTCCATTATTATCAGTAATATGGAAAAAGCATACCTGGTAAATTTAGTTAATGAAATAGTATCTGCTTATATCTACTCGTTTCTTGATACAGATGAACCTGCTTTATATCATGATTGGCGTGCAGGCATAGTTTGTGATATAAGCGGGTCATGATATAAACCGGGTTTCACGTTTGCCTATGACGGTACGTTAGGAGTGCGAGAAAAAAAGAAAGAAAACTAACGGTGAATTAAAGAGCAGTGTTTTAATACAGTACATTTAGTATTTTTAGTTTGTGTCATTATCTAAAAAAAGGCATGGATTGTCGACTGATAAGAGCTATCAAATTAGACATTGCACTTGGTGTTTTTTTTTTTTTTTTGTGAATAAGACTACCGGTATGTTAAAAAATAAATCTGGTGACGTTGGTGTTTTGTAACTGAACTTAAGACCACCCACGCAGCATTTTACAGGCTGCACAAAACGTGACAGTAAGCGGGTTTGTGAGATGATATTAAACAAGGTTATTTCTCAAAGAACCTATGGTGCATGGTTTTTGAAAAGTCGTGATAATAATACGGGGCATGATATTAAGCGAGGTGATATAAAAACAGTTAATCTGTACTTAATAAACATCCTTTGACCATTGTTCCATAGCCCAATTTCTGTGTTCTTGTGCATATATATATATATATATATATATATATATATATATATATATATATATATATATATATGACAGAAATGGAGTTTTTTAAGCGCGTTTTTAATAAACACAAAATAAACAAAATACAAAACAAAACCTAACGATAGGTTGCGGATGCAACCCCGGTTCCCTGAAAGAGAAAATAACCATCAAGGTATGGGATATTGCCGTCAGGCAATAGCGATTGGCTGAGCTTTTATAGCAAAGCTGCCGATAGGCCTCTGCGCGAGCTGCCACGTAAGCCCGCCCCCTTGGGAGCTTACTATACGCAGCGCGCAGAGACTCACTTCCTCTTTTGCTCTTCAGGCCGTGAAGGCTTCTGGAGCGACACGCGGTTGATGGTTATTTTTCTCTTTCAGGGAACCGGGGTTGCATCCGCAACTCATCGTTCCCCTTTCAAGTCGAAAATAACCATCAAGGTATGGGAACAGCGTACCCAAGCCGTCGCGAGGGAGGATTCTCGGCAGTAGGACAGACTTATGTCATAACGCAACTGCGTAGGCAGTACATCTACGCATATGCGGAGCTGCGCCTCAGCGTCTATGCTCACAATGACACCTGTCCTAAGGTGGAATAGTCACACCATATTGTCAACCACTCTACACGTCCGCAACCTGAGGCGTCATAGAGTGTAACACAGATGCTCCAAATGACGGAGCAGAGGATTCCAGTACATTTAACCGGTAGAACCTCGTAAATGTATGCGGTGTAACCCAACTGGCTGCAGCGCAAATGTCAGACATCGGCACCCCTCTAAAGAGGGCCCAGGATGTTGCCATACCCCTAGTGGAATGTGCCTTCAACTGCCCTGGTGGCGGAAGGCCCATAGAATCATATGCTAACTGAATAGCATCCACTATCCAATGAGAAAGGCGTTGCTTAGACAACGGCTGACCCAAAGTCTTAGAACCATGGCATATGAACAGCTGTTCTGTTTGCCTCACAGTCCTTGTGCGGTCAATATAACACCTCAATGCCCGCACGGGGCAGAGCATGTGTAACCGCTCTTCCTCTGGGGAAGAAAAAGGAGGAGGATGGAACGCCATCAACTCGACTGGTTGGTTCATGTGAAACGGGGATATGACCTTGGGTAAAAAGGCCGGATTTGGAAGCATGGAGACCTTAGAACCGTCTCCTGCGAAACGAGTACATGATGAATGCACCGAAAGTGCATGTAACTCGCCCACGCGTTTTGCTGATACCACTGATAGCAAAAAACGCAGTCTTTATAGACACGAACTTCATCTCCACACTGTGGAGAGGCTCGAACGGTGCCTTGGTAAGGGCTTCTAGCACCACATCAAGGCTCCATGACGGTAAACTGGTCGACCTTGGAGGCCGCAAGCGTCTTGCGCCCTTTAGGAACTGAGATGCCAGAAAATGGCAACCAGGTGATAACCCGTCAATGAGTACATGGCAAGCGAAATAGCGGCTAAATACACTTTAAGCGTGGGGAGATTTCCCCTCATCTAGCAGCTTCTGCAGAAACTGTAATATGACTGCCATAGGGCAGGAGACCGGGTCATGGCCCTCAGCCAGACACCAACTCTGAAACAATTGCCACTTATACGCATACTGCGACCGAGTAGAGGGCGCTCGCACTCTGAATGGTGGATATAACCGCCGGCCGAAAGCCCTAAGGCTGACAGGCGCCCGTTCAGGGGCCAAGCCCATAAATGCATGAGTTTGGGGTTTGGGTGCCATAGCCCTCCTTGGGCTTGGGACAACAGGTCCGCTCGCAGAGGGAGCTCCCTCGGGCGACCGTGCAACAACTGCACCAGACTCGGGAACCATATCCTCCGAGGCCACCGAGGAGCGATTAGAATCACTGTCGCTTGCTCTACCCTGACCTTCTCTAAGAAGGCGGGGAGCATCGGAATCGGTGGAAATGCATATAGGAGCCCTGGCGGCCATTCGTGAGCCAGTGCATCAACTCCTAGGGGGCTGTCGAGATCCTTCACTGAGAACCATAGGGGGCAGTGCGTGGTCTCTTGCGAAGCAAAGAGATCTACCTGGGCTGTGCTGAACCATTCCCAGATGCGCTCTACCACTTGAGGGTGGAGACGCCATTCGCCGGCAAGAGGGCCTCCTCTGGATAGGAGATCTGCTGCGTAATTGACTCTGCCCGGTAGGTGAACCGCACGCAGAGAGGTTAAACGCGGTTGTGCCCATAGCAACATCCGTGCTACCATCCGGTGAAGACCGGGGGACCGCAAGCCGCCCTGGCGGTTGATGTACGCCACAACTGTGGTGTTGTCTGACCGCACTAACACATGCTTGCCTAGAAGCACTGGCAAGAAGTGCCGGAGGGCGAGGTCCACCGCTCTGAGCTCCAGAGCGTTGATGTGGGCTGACCTCCAGGGTCCTGACCACACTCCACGGGTCCCTGTCCCGTTCCAGACTGCTCCCCAACCGTGGTTGGAAGCGTCGGTCGTGATGACCTGCCTTCTGAAAATGGGACCCAAGCGTACGCCTTGGCGGAGGTTTGACGGAACTTTCCACCAGCGTAGCGCTTCCCAGCAGGCTCGGGATACCCTTAGCCTGCGGTGTTTGTCTCTCCGCGGATGCAACGCGAAGGCATTGAACCAGGCCTGCAGAGGTCTCTGGTGTAGTAAGCCCAAAGGAAGGGCTTGTGAGGCGGCAGCCATCAACCCCAGCATGCGCTGACACAGCTCCATGCTGACTGTTTGTCTCAACCTGAATAGGGAAAGACACCGCTCTATTGAGGCAACTCTTTGTGTCGACAGGGTCGCTTCCATGGACACTGAGTCCAGATGCAGACCCAAGAATTCGGTCTGTTGGCTCGGCACTAGGCGGCTCTTTTCTGAATTGATCTTCAGACCTAGCCGCCGAAGATGGTCTGTAACCATCACTGTGTGCTGTGCCACCTGCTCCTTCGACTCTTGCCGCAGACGAGCCAGTCGTCCAGATAATTCAGCAGTCGGACACCTTGAGCCCGCAAGGGAGCTAGAATGGCATCCATACATTTTGAAAAGGTTCGAGGAGCTAGTGACAGGCCGAATGGAAGGACACAAAACTCGTATACCCTGCTCTGAAATGCGAACGCAGATACTTCCTGTGACCTGGGCAGATGGGAACGTGAAAGTACGCATCTGTCAGGTCCACGGTGGTGAACCAGTCGCCGTGTCGGACTGACTGGATGATGTGCCTGTGCGTAAGCATCCTGAACGATAACACCCGCAGGTATTTGTTCAGTACTCGCAGATCTAAAATAGGGACGGAGCCCGCCCGTCCTTCTTGGGCACCAGGAAGTATTTGGAATAGAACCCTGGTCGATCAAAGCAGGGTCTACTTGTTGAATGGCACGCTTGCTGAGCAATGCCTGTATTTCCACATTCAGAGCTGAGGACTGAACCGAGTCCTTCACTGCAGTTACAACCACTCCCCGAAAGGGGGGAGGTTTTAACTGGAACTGAAGGGTGTACCCGGTGGATATAGTTTTGTGCACCCAGATGTCGTTGGTGCATTGTTGCCAGAACTGGAGCTGGGAGACAGTGTAGGGGCGGGTTAACAGCTGCCTGGTGTTCTCAGGGCTGTTTAGGCTGGGCTCGTTCGCGAGGGGCCTGGCCAGAGCCCCGAGGGCGTGGCCTGGCACCACCTCTAGGGCGCCACCCTCCACGCTGCGGTCTTGAAAAAGGAGGTTGACCGCGCGCTGCTGTGCTTGAGGGAGAGGTCTTAGTACCCCCTGGCCGTGGCTGGTGCTGCGGTGGTGTCCTGCGCCACTGATGTTCCTGAGGCCGCTTCGGCTGGAACGGCGGTTTTGGCCACATTTTTGCCATTTGCTGCGGCGCCTCCCCGCGCCTTGGCGGGCGTTGCAGCATCTCCTCCACCGCTGGACCAAATGTGTGTCCCGGTGTAATTGGGGCATCCAGCAACGGGGCCTTATCAGGTTCCTGCACTCTCGCCTGTGAGAGCCAGAGCTGCCTTCTGGCCACCACCAGAGACGCGATGCTCCTGCCCTGAGCCCACGCGTTGAGCTGGGCCAGCTTCACCAGCAGTTGACTGACGGTCCCCAACTCGCTTCTGAGGGGCCGAAGGGGCACTCAGGTAGGTCTTTAATTAGTGCCGCTTGGTAGACCGTCAGCAAGCTGGCCACATTAGAGAGCTTGACCGCCTCTGTGGCCGCAGCGTACCCCTTTTTGAGGTGTACCTCAGTGGTCCTGCACTGCTTATTGGGGCATGCAGGATCTTTCGTCAGCCCCGATAATGTTGGCGTCTTCACCAACGCGGCGAACGCAGCGTCCACAGGTGGGAAGGACGCCAACCCAGCCTCATTTGCCCCCTGCATGTTAAAGGCTGAGGCCTTGCGAGAAGTCGCAGGGGCAGAGGCCGGAGCCCCCCAGGTGGACTGCACCTCCTTAATAAAGTCTGGGAATGCCGGAAGCATCCTGGACTGATGGGACTGGGCTGAAGGCGACTCAAACAAGGAGCGCCGAGGTGGTTCCGCCATAGGCCACTCGACGCCCAAGTGGCGGGTTGCTCTGTCCACCACAGACCACGTTGGGTCATTGGTGTCTAGCACGTGGAGCTCGGTGTCTTCCTCAGAGTGCTGGGAGGCTACCTCAGCCTCTGTACTGTCCCCCTCTAGGATGTCAGATGCGTCTCTAGACAGTGCATCGATATCCCCTCCCCTGAGACTGCACTGGAAGAGCGACGACCGGTGCAGGTTGTGGAGGGGCCACTGGCTGACTAGCAATGGGCCCAGTCGGTTGTTCTGGGACTGGAGGCACCACATTTGCTAGGGACATGAGGATGGACTGCTGCCCCATCATAACCTCCATAAATTGAGACATTTTGGAGGTTAGCTCCGCCACCCCCGACCTGTCTCTGTATCGCCTGTCCCGACGAGGGGAACGAGGCGTGCTCTCCGAGGCGATCTGGAGTGCGACCTAGACTCCCGGCGGGGCGTACCCCTACGAGGGGAGGGGCTACGCTCCCGGCGTCGGTGGGGACCTCTGACCAGCCGTTAGCTGGGAGGACGGGCTCCTGAGAGCTGCAGCCGCCCTGGCAGCGTCGCCGTGAGAACGGCGGCGGGGCAGAAATGGTGTGGGACGATCCAGAGGAAGGAGAGTGCCCACCCACTGCTTTCTTCGCCCTTTGGCGGAGGGTGCGTGTCTGGAAACCAGCACAAAGATGGCAAAAAGCCCTATCCGCCAACGCGGATGCGGTGTGCTCTGGCCCCAGACACGCCACACAGTCCTCATGGGGATCGCTCGCTGGCAATTTTGCCTGGCAGGTGACGCAACGGTGGAACCCGGACATGGTTGCCGAAGCGTCGAGTGCGTGCACTGATCGTTAAGGCGTCGATGCGCCGAGGTGCGTGCACCGAGCGTCGAGGTGCGTGCACCGAGCGGCAAGGCGTCGAAGCGCCGAGCGTCGAGGTGCGTGCACCGAGCGTCAAGGCGTCGATGCGCCGGCGTCGGCGCCGAAGGTCGAGGTGCGTGCACCGGCGTCAAGCGTCGGCGCCGAGGCGAACCGAGCATCGAGGTGCGTGCAACCCGGCGGCAAGTACGTCGTCGGCGCCGAATATACTGGGATGCGTGCACCGCGTCCAACGCCGATGCGCCGGCGTCGGCGCCGAAGGTCGAGGTCGTGCACCGAAGGCGTCAAGGCGTCGATCGCGGCGTCGAGGTGCGTGCGTCGTCGAGCGTCGAGGGCGTCGTCGCGTCGGCGCCAGAAAGCGCAGACCGAAAGGTGCACCGGCGTCGGCGTCAGGCGCCCAGCGTCGAATGTCGTGGTACGTCGACGTCACCAGCCGCCGGCGAAGGTCGAGGTCGCACCGAGCGTGCACGGCGTCAAGGCAGGCCGATGCCCGGCCGGCGTCGAAGGCCGGTCGATGCTACGCCGGCGTCAAGCGTCGATGCCCGGCGTCGTCGTGCCGCCGAGCATCCGGCGTCGTCGTCGCCGTCAAGCGTCGAGGTGCGTGCACCGAGCGTCAGCGCCAGCGCCGGCGTCCAGGTGCGGCGTGCAGCGTCGAGGCGTCGACGCGCCGAGCGTCGAGGTGCGTGCACCGAGCATCGAGGCGTCGATGCGCCGAAAGTCCCAAAAGCGCAGACGCCGCTAGCACCAAGCGCTGATCGCTGCACAAAGCGCGGCGCGCTGCGCAAAGTGGCAAAGTGCCGACACCAGCGCCCCTAAGCGCAGCACGCCCGAGCGTGAGTACCGGCGTAGAACGCTAGCACAGACGCCTAAGCGTCAGCTGACCCGCAGAGCGGAGACGCTAAGTGCTGGTACAGTGTCCTGGATGCTGTGCACTACTTACCTGTTGGTGCTGGGGATTGGGCTTAGTGGTCGTCTTCCTTTGTGTAGTGAATGGGATTTTTTTTTTTTTTTTTTTTTTTGAACGCTGCAGCAGTACTAATGGTAGTGATTATGTGACTGGGGCACAATATATGTGGGCACAGTACAAATACCCATGTTGTTTTTTTTTTTTTTTTTTTTTACACACGCAGGCAGTACGTGGGAGACAGCAGAGCAGGCTCCACACACGTGGTCTAGCCAAGGCAAGACGGGGCTGCAGACACGCTGTGCCAAGGCCAACGCAACGTGCGTCACAAAATATAATACACACAGAATATATATAATTTTAATTAAAAACACAAAACACAACACTAATAATCAAAAATAATTATTAACAGGAAAGACGGGAGACCACGAGACAACGCGATGCAAAGCAAAGCGTGAAGGAAATATATAAAAATATATAAAAATATATACATAATTTATATAATCCTTAACAAATAATAACGACTCCGAAGAGTGTAACTGAAATCAACTCAGAGAAGGGGCAATAACCAGCTTCTCAAGCTTAAGCTTATCGAGTACAATCAGCTACGGGCTCTAATACCTACCGCTACCAATGCTGAAGACAAAAGAGGAAGTGAGTCTCTGCGCGCTGCGTATAGTAAGCTCCCAAGGGGGCGGGCTTACGTGGCAGCTCGCAAGAGAGGCCTCATCGGCAGCTTTGCTATAAAAGCTCAGCCAATCGCTACTGCCTGACGGCAATATCCCATACCTTGATGGTTATTTTCGACTTGAAAGGGAACCAGCTTCTCAAGCTTAAGCTTATCGAGTACAATCAGCTACGGGCTCTAATACCTACCGCTACCAATGCTGAAGACAAAGAGGAAGTGAGTCTCGCGGCGCTGCGTGATAGTAAGCTCCCAAGGGGCGGGCTTACGTGGCAGCTCGCGCAGAGGCCTATCGGCAGCTTTGCTATAAAAGCTCAGCCAATCGCTACTGCCTGACGGCAATATCCCATACCTTGATGGTTATTTTCGACTTGAAAGGGAACTCCGTTTGGAGCGCTTACCTGACACCAAACACAAAAACCACACGGGTTCAACACCGCACTTACTTCTCCGGACTGCTCGGAAGCAGAGCACCTCACTTCTGCCTCCTTCTACTCCGCAGCCCCGTGCAGCCTGGCTGCACGTCTTAAATACCCTGCACCCGGTTCTAATTTTTAATCACGCCCGGGTGCAGGGGATAACACATAATAAAACAATTACCAAACAATTAAATTAAACAATAACACAATTAGCAAATTAAATGAAACAATACAGCAAACAAACAAAGGTACATTCTCTCGCAGGGAGGTTTTAACCCCCTCCCTGCTGTCTCACCCAACCCGCTATCTTACTCTATATATATATATATATATATATATATATATATATATATATATATATATATATATATATATATATATATATATATATATATATATATATACATACATACATACATACATACACACATATATATATATATATATATATATATATATATATATATATATACACACACATATATATATATATACACACACACACACCACACACATATATATATATATATATATACACATACACTTTCCTGAAGTTAAGGCCTGATGGAAGAAGTTAGTTAATCATCTGTGATTTTACAAATTTACAAAATTGTTGCAAACAGAGTTTAGGTGAAGTAATATTCATCAATTAATAATAATAATTCATCAATAATAATAATAATAATAATAATACAACACATTTAAGTATTAACTAATTATGAATCTAGACTCCAATACAAAATGTATTGTCAGGAAAAATGCTCAGTAAAAGAGTGAATTAAATTTAAGATAGAAATAATGTTCTTACCTAAAAAACAAACAAACAAAAAAACAGGGCATCCACACTGCAACTGCTCTTTTGCATTTGAGGAAGAAATTGAAGGAAGATCAAACTAACCAATAGGACTTCATCCTAGGTTGACCAATTATGATGGAGTTTACAAAAATCATTAAAGTGCATCTTCTTGTCCTGCCAGGAAAGGTTTGTGGTACCTTTGTGCCATCACAATAAGACTAAGGTTTCATATACATTTCTAATATTTATATGAGCCATTTAAATGCTATGAAATGAGAGATTATTGAAACTCTTAGACAAGGTTTGAATATAGCTAGTTCTAATCAGCATGCATTCTGCACAAGTCCTGGAATGCATCGCAGGTCATACAGTTGGGTTGTGTGTAAAAGGGGGGGTGAATGGATGCGTTTGAATTATAGGACACTCAGCTCATAAAGGAGATAGTAAAGTAGGTAGTGAGAAGGCATGGGGAAGCAGAGTGAAGCAATTCAAATGTGCTTCTTTGAGAGAGCTGAGAAAAGGGGGTTTTATGGTTTTGGGTGTAACTGTTACGTGATTTTCTGCAGATAGGCTTGAAAATGTGTTTGTAAAGCCAATACATACTGTATCTGTTCTATATGTTGCTGTGACTGTGCTCAGAAAAGAAATATCTACACTGATGCAAGCTCAGACATACCATCTCTGATGCCAGAGGAGTGCTCAGAGAAACATCTACTCTGACGCCATGGCTGAGACAACATCTACCCTGAAGCCACTGAAGAGACGCTACTCATTGCTGTATTCAAAACTGTTTTGTTCTCTGCAGTTTCCACATTAAAGACTGTGTTAGTTTTGACAATCTTTGTCCAGACTATTTTATTGTAAAGAAAACAGTATATTGCTGTAAACTACAAGATAATTACTGCTCCGAAGGATGCTAACAATATTTGTGTCACATGCAAGATGCAGCCTTTGATGCCAACAGCTAAACACGTAGGGTGGTTTGACTAAGCTATTCGCAGTGTCCAGGCACTAGTTATCCTGGATGTTTTGACGGCTCTTGATCAGTAAAATCTGGGATTGAACCATGTTTATCCAAATACCTACGTTTTCTGTAAAGTTTGACGGAAATCAAGGGGGCAGAAATTTAGAACACTAGCAGAAGGGGGGAGTAGCAGAAGGGGGAAGTGTAATGCATCTAATACAGCTTGGCTACAACCATGATTCAGGTTTTCTCTATAGGCCAAAAACCTAAACACTAAAATGCTTAACAAAAATAAATAAGGAAAACTGTTCCCAATCAGCTTAAAACATGTATGTATGTATGTATGTATGTATGTATGTATAAATTGAATACAATTTGCTTTCAGTTTGCTTTCACTTATGCTTCATGTTTTATATGTCAGCAGACCCCTTTAAGGAATAACAACCTTATCTATAGTTAGGTCTACATTAAATTTAATTTTATTACACTAACAATATTACTTTGATTACTTAGATTTTCCTCTGATCTGGGCAACCAGTGGCCAAACCCAATATTATAGATGTCTTAATCAAGTGGCCAGACTGTATACTTGTACAAAATAATGTACAAAAATGGATTCTATATTGGAACTATATTCTGTTCAGAAATTCACCCCATTCATAGTTTAGTAAAAACGGGTCCAGAATTTTTGGAGCACATTACTTTTAGATATGTTTCTTGGGGAGACATATTAATAGACGTCAGTTCAAAATGAGAGGATATCAAGGCCAATGTATTAAAATGGTCTTGGTAGAACATTGAAATTGAAAAATGCTAATTGTAATCTAGAGCAGAAAAAAATTTAATGAATAGGAGAAAACTTTCAAAATTGATTTGACTTGGCATTTCCATGTGTATTAAAGAAAATACCATCTGCATCATTTTATAAGAAATTATTTCAGTGTTTATAGAGGCATTCTGAGCTGACAGATAACATTTAAACCTTCTTTATACAGCCTTATATTAGTCTGACTACAGCACTGCCGCCTACATCCATATTATGAATATGGTAATTATACAATGAATTCTAAACACTATACCAGGAACACATGTAACTCAATTGTTATCTGTCTTCAATATCAGCAAAAATCATACAATATATTCTAGATGTCTTCTTTATTTCAGTATAAATTATGTTTATTCATTTTTCTTAATCATGTTGTGCCAATTGAATTGGAACTATTGTATAAACTTGAGTCACATTTACTCTATTTTAAATCATATAATAATAATAATAATAATAATAATAATATTATTACACCCAATTATCACAATAAGGCTGTAATTCTATCAAGGGTTTCTGGTGACAGAAATAATGAAAGATCTATATGTACAATGTTGCTGTATACTGTATTACTCTCAGATTGGTCAATCACACATTCCACTCATTGAAATGTTTGGCAATATCATCACAGCTGCAGCCTCATCACCAAATATTGATAAGGAAATATTAATCCACTAAAAGGGTAAACAGAAACAAAAAGGAGATGGGGAAATTGACAAGTCAGGAAAAGGATATGAAACACTAACATTCATTGGAAAAAACCCTCATGCAGTGTATATACTGCAAGGTTACACAGAGCAACCTCAGCATTTAACACCAGAAGTCCAAAAAAGGGAGTATGGCCAACTACCCCAGGACTTAAAGTGGAACATACTAAAAATGTGTTAATGCAGAATGAGTGGCTGCTCTTAACACTCTGGTCCCAAAACCAGGGTTCTGCTGATCTACAAACCTGGTAAAAGTATGAGGCGTGGCAAATGTCTGTGACAGATGTGCCCTGGAATAACGCCCAGGAGGTTGCAAGGCCTCTTGTGGAGTGACCTGTGGCCTTTTCTGGTGGGGGCAGGTTGGCTAGATTGTATGCAATCCACCTTGACAGCTGCTGTTTAGACAGGGCTTGTCCGTGGAACTTAGACCCAAAGCAAATAAACAACTGCTCTGATTGCTGCCAACTCTGGGTGCGGTCAACAGACTGAAAAGGAGGTGGATGGAAGGCCTCCAATTCCACTGACTGGTTGATATGGATTAAGCAGGATTAGTATGGAGAGTAACGTTAGTTCTAGCCTCTGCACAAAACAAACAGACTTTCGCTGTTAGAAATGCTTGCATTTCACCTACCCGCTTAGTGGAGGTAATAGCAAGCAGGAAAACTGTCTTTAATGACAGGAATTTTAGGTCTGCTGAATGCAATGGCTCAAATGATGGTTTTGTAAGCGCCTCCAGCACTACATTAAGTTGCCAGCAAGGGACACGGTCCTTTCTAGGGGCTTAACCTCCGAGCACCCTTCAAAAACTGTCCATTTTAATATGGCAAGCCGAGATAGTTGCCAGGTAGACCCTAGATGTGGAGGGAGATTATCCTTCATCAAAAATTACCTGCAAAAAATTACAGTACATCTGCCATGTGACAAGTCGTGGGGTCCAGTTCACGTGTCAGACACCAAGTCAGGAATAGACCCTATTTATAGCCATACTGGGACCATGTAGATGCTGCTCTGGCATTCTGAAGCATCTCAAAGACTGTCATATAACCTGAGATGGCTCAAAGTTCTCTGCTCAGGGGCCAGACCCAAAGCTGCAGAGCTGTTGAATCTGAGTGCCATAGAGTCCCCAACACCTGGCTCAGCAGGTCACAACAGGCAGGCAGCTCCCATGGCTGACCGAACAAGAGCTGTGCCAGTATCGAGAACCATGTTCTACTTGGGCCACTTTGGGGCTACTAAGAGCACCTGGGCCCAATCTTGCCTGATCTTCTCCACGCACAGTGGAAGCAGTGGCAATGGTGGAAAAGCATAAAGTAGTCCTGGGCCATCTGTGGGCCAACGCGTCTATGCAGAGCGGGTGACTGCTCTCCACTAGGGAATACCAATGGAGACAATGTGCATTATAAATATCATATGGGAGATACTGAAATTGAAGAAGGAATCTATGAAAAAGGTCTAGGAGTTTATGTTGACTCGGAAGTGTCTTCATCTAGACAATGTGGGGAAGCTATAAAAAAGGCCAACAAGATGCTCGGATATATTGTGAGAAGTGTTGAATTTAAATCAAGGGAAGTAATGTTAAAACTCTACAATGCATTAGTAAGACCTCACCTAGAATATTGTGTTCAGTTCTGGTCACCTTGTTACAAAAAGGATATTGCTGCTCTAGAAAGAGTGCAAAGAAGAGCAACCAGAATCATCCCGGGTTTAAAAGGCATGTCGTATGCAGACAAGCTAAAAGAATTTAATCTATTCAGTCTTGAACAAAGAAGACTATGCGGTGATCTGATTCAAGCATTCAAAATCCTAAAAGGTATACACAATGTTGACCCAGGGGACTTTTTTGACCTGAAAAAAGAAACAAAGGACTAGGGGTCACAAATGGTGATTAGATAAAGGGGCATTCAGAACAGAAAATAGAAGGCACTTTTTTTTACACAGAGAATTGTGAGGGTCTGGAACCAACTCCCCAGTAATGTTGTTGAAGCAGACACCCTGGGATCCTTCAAGAAGCTGCTTGATGAGATTCTGGGATCAATAAGCTACTAACAACCAAATGAGCAAGATGGGCTGAATAGCCTCCTCTCGTTTGTAAACTTTATGTTCTTAATGGGTGTTCTCCTGGGTCGCAAAAGAGATCTATCTGTGCGCACCTGAACCTCTCCCAGATGAGGTTCACAATCTCCGGGTGAAGTCGCCATTCCAAACTGTGGGGGCCCCCTCTGGATAGGAGGTCTGGCGCCCAGTTCTTCACCCCTGGCAGGTGAACTGCTTTTACTGAAAGCAAGTGGTCATGAGCCCATAGTAAAAGCTCCAGGGCGACAGGATTGAGACCAAGAGACCGGCGACCCCCCTGGTGGTTGATATAAGCCACCACTGTGGTGCTGTCTGTACGTATCAGCATGTCTCCCTTGTATCTCTGGAAAAAATTGCTGCAGGGCCAGATGAACTGCCCGCAGCACCAAACCATTTATTTAAAGGCCTGTCTGTTCCAGACAGTGCCCCAACTTAGGTTGGAAGGATCTGTAGTCACCACCTCTCTCCTCGTGACACAGCCCAGAGCTGTGCCAAGCACAGATGAGCTGGTTGTTTTCACCACGAGAGAGCCTCCATGCAGTGACGAGACACTGTGAGGAAGCGGTGGCGTTCTAAGACAGGGTGCCGGACCCTGTGGTTGAACCAGGCTTTGAGAGGTCGCATGTGTAAAGAGCTCCAAGGCGAGGATCTGCGATGCTGCTGCCATCAGGCCCAGAAGTCTCTGGAAGGTCAGTACCCTCACCTAAAACAGCTCCAAGCAGACAGCTTCTGGATTCTGTCGTCCAACAGATTGCCGATCATGTTTCCAGAATTGAGGCTTACGCCAAGATAGACAGCCCTTTGAGAGGGCGTTATCTGGCTTTTCAACTGATTCACCGTGATACTGAACCATTGGAGGTGGTTGGTGACCAGTCCCATGTGCAACATTGCCTGTGCTGGTGACTCGGCACATATCAGCCAGTCATCCAGGTAATTGATCACGCTGATGCCTTTTAGTCTCAGAGGGGCCAATATAGTATCCATGCACTTTAACCCTTTGCGGTCCATTGTCGGACCTGGTCCGACATTGCAATTATTCTTATCCGGTCCATTGTCTGACCCTGTCCGACATCATCAAAAAAACGCAAATAATGGGATTCTAGTAGTTTTTTCTCCGGAAAAAGCCGAGAAAACCATTCAATGGCCGAGTGGGAGCGACAGGAGCCGAGACAAGCCGAAAAAAAAAAAAAAAAAGTCATCTCATGATTAGTCATACTTGCCATTGGCATCCCATATGGGCGGTCATAAGGAAACAAGCTGGATGTTACTGTATCAGCGCACAGAGACTATCACGGACATTTGCAGAGCTTTTTTGAGATGTTATAGTAATAAAATAATGACTTGGATTGCATTATTGAGGAGTTTGGTGATAAAACGAGTGATCAGGAGAGGATTGATCGGTATGTACGACTATTATTATTATTTATTTCTTAGCATATGTGAAAGCGATAGCTAACGAAAGGGTGGGGCGGGGCTGGAGATGCCTAGTGAGTGCTTTGTTGATATGCAGGGCCTTTTAAACCCGTTTAACTGTGAAAAAAAAATGGACCTGATGCGCCTGACGCGCACTTAATAAATGGACTGCAAAGGGTTAAAAAGAGAGGCCGAACAGCAGGATCATGGTAGCACATCTCCTAGTGAGCTCCTCTGACAGGGAGGGGCTTATCGTGGGAGCCAAGACATCTGATTCTGCGTCCTCGGACGGGAATATTAGTTCCCGTCCGAGGAATATTAGGTTGGGGGGGGGCTCGCAGCAGCTACATCAAAAGGGACTACTGCTGGTTCATAGCTTCAAAAAGCTTCACCATTTGCCCCGCCACCCGATCAGTACCAGAATGCCTGCTATGGTGGCTCCTGTTCCTCTTCCTTGGAGGAGGAGACGGGGAGCTCTCAGAGCCAGACGATGAAGAGGAGGATTTAGATGAGCGTGGACTCTTAGTCCTGCTCCTACCCCTAGCAGCTAGTTTTCTAGCTCCTGGTGTAACAGGGAGTGGAGACTGTTGACCACACTGCAGTAGACAAAAGGGGCGAGTCATGCTGCGCCAGCGTCAGAGATGCAGATCGGTCCCTGGAATAGCAGGCCAGCCTGCTTTCCAGTGTCACCTTGGAAAAATAAGCACAAAACACAGAAGAGCTGCAATATTTAACTGCCCCCTCTGCATGCTCTTCCCAGGCAATGGATGCACCCGTTGTGCTTATCCTCTGCTGGAATATTTCTCTTGTAGCCAGCACAAAGGTGAAACCCAGGCATGGTGCAAGGTAAAACAGTTCTGCCGTGCAATATATGTGCACAAGAACAGACAGGAAGCTGACTGGTGCTGAAAACTGTTGTGTACAGTGTACACATAAATTGAGCACTGGTAACACAGTCTTGGTGTCAAACCAGACCGAACTAGGTCACTGGTACAGATTCTGGTACCAACCTAGGTACCAATAAAGGTGACTGGTACCTACTTTGGTAACAACCAGGTCACTGTTACCAGCTCTGATACCAACCAGGTCACCGATACAGGCTCTGGTACTGACAGGTACAGGCTCTGGTACCGACCAGGTGACTGGTACCAGCTCTAGTACTGACTGGCACCGGCAGGTCACCAATACAGGCTCTGGTACCGACCAGGGTACAGGCCCTGGTACCGTCTGGTACCGAGCTGGTACCAGGACAGTGGTGTGCAGGTAAAAACCTGAAAAAGCCACTAAAATTGCAGGCATGCACTGTAAAACAGACAGGGGCTGCAGTTGCCTGCTAACTAGAAAAATCTAGTAGCCTTCATTGTCAGCGACATAGACACTCAGAATATTTTCCAGTCGAAAAGGCTCCTGCTAATTAACAAGCCATTAACACTGTCAGTGTCTCTAACACAAAAAGCTGAATGGAAAAACCAGACGGCTAGCGCAGTATACTCTCTGTGTACAGAGATGGACCTAGTACAGAAAGCCTACACACGTGCTGGATTTCTGAAAGAAAACAGAAATTATTAGACGCTTGCTAAAAATATATATGTGGGTGATCCCCGGAGCCAGTGTATCTATCTATCTATCTATCTATCCATCCATCAAGAAAGAGACAGAGAGAAACACTAGCAAGAATTTAATATTTAAGAGCCAAGCAGCAAGTGAGAGTGTGAACTTAGCCACACAATGTTATAGCTAACTTTAAATCTGCAACTGTTTAGGAGCTGAAAACATGTACGAAGGTCTAATTAATCAAAGTATCATTCAATTAAGGGTTTAATTAAGTAATTGAGAGCGCAGTTGTAATGAAAACCAGCAGATACAGGGGGTCGCTAGGACCGGGATTGGGAAACCCTGATCTAGAGGACACCTGTAAATATTTTTTAAAACAGTTGACAGGGCACGCAGGATCACCAGCCTATGATGCCAATCACACTGTTTAATTTGTGCTAGCCATTTTATAATAAGACTAAAGCATTGCAGTGTATAGGTTTATCGTTCCCCGGGTATAACAATAATAATAATAATAATAATAATAATAATAATAATAATAAACTAATACTCAGTGCTGACCTCAAGTCAAGTAGTCTTTCAGAGTGGTTATCATCTCACTATTGTTCCTACACACTGCACTACAGAGGCAGGTTGGGTTGCCCTTTGAACCAAAGGCAAAATCAAGGGACATTCATAGAAAAGAGCATAGCACTTAACAGACAGCAAGGTTTCTGGGATGAAAGACCCAAATACATTAGGAATGGCTGTGGAGTTGAACATTCTTTAGATTCTAGGAATGTGCTATCCTGCCACCATTTCACTCCTCATCCTCACGATTCTAACACTGATAGCTTTTACAAAACTCTGGTTATTCTGTCTCACAGCTGTCTCAGGTATTCTTCAATACCGTTGGTATTCAGCATAACCCTACGGCTTGTGAAGCTGCATTACTGCTTCACTACACTTTCATCAAGTTGCCTCTGCTTTGATAGTGTCCTCCGTGGTTCCCCAAAGTGTCCTTTGGTGAAAAATGTTTTGATGAAAAAACAAATGCAAATCAGTCTCATGTGCGTTTCAGTACATTGTAGATCAATATCAATTCTGCAATTATACTGCAAAATAATTGCTTATCCAGTCATAGTGAAACAATCATACGTTACAGTTACCATATTCAGTAGTTAATTCCATTCTAGCCTGCATGGCGACAACTATCAGGACACCTCAATCCTAGAAAATGGACATTAAATCATTCCTTATCAGTTTGTCTCTCCTATCTTACCAATAATACACAATGGAAACACAGTGAATAATAATAAATATTTGAGTAGGTGCATTATTATATTGTTCTTCCACAAGCTCCTGTAACTTTTTAATATCACTGTTGTCAATATTTATAGAATGAAGCATTATTGCAGCACTTCAAGCAGGGTTGTCAGTTATTTGAAGTTGAAGTTGTCGGTGGAGATATTAGCAGAAGGTAAATATAGCCTGTCCCCCAAAGGCTGTTTTTACTTTGATCAGCCAAACAAAAATGAGATCTGAAATTATAATCAAATGTTTTACCAGCATGTGCTAAGTAATTAAAATAGGGTGTAGCCCTATTATGTTCTATAAACTTGCATTGTATGACAGAAATCTTTGGAAACTTGCTGTAGAGAGGATATGCTACGATGGCCTTTAAAATAGCAGTGGCCAGCCAAAAAACGAGTAGGAGTGGTCACATTGTGTTGGTTGTGCTGCTGCAGATGTATATATTTCTGTTATTATTTAACTTTTTTTTTTTTTTTGACAATTCTATGTAGGTACCATATTGTATTGCAGTTTCCATGAAAGAAAATCTAATAAAATAAACTTAAATATGCAAATAG
The DNA here is from genome assembly GCA_036884735.1 of Huso huso. Lineage (NCBI taxonomy): Eukaryota > Metazoa > Chordata > Actinopteri > Acipenseriformes > Acipenseridae > Huso > Huso huso. The sequence continues at coordinate 78,564,567 of CM072663.1, read as the reverse complement.
TCAACATCTCACTTGATTTTTAAGCTAGACCCCTGTTAATAGTGGTTATTGTTTTAGTTTTGGGTGAAATGATAAAGTAAAAAATAGCCAATACAATTCAGCACATTTGATAAACTGAGACTTAAAGCACAGAAAATAAATGCACAGCCTAAAGTTTAAGAAAATAGGTATTAGAAAAAAATCTAGTGTGAAATGACAAATCAATGAAATTAAAATAAATAAACTAAAACATACAGACGTGCTCAAATTTGTTGGTACCCCTCCACAAAAAACGAAGAATGCACAATTTTCTCTGAAATACCTTGAAACTGTCAAAAGTAATTGGCATCCACCATTGTTTATTCCATATTTAATAGAAATCTGACTTTGCTTTTGATTTTTTATTCAACATAATATTGTAAATAATAAAACAAATGAAAATGGCATGGACAAAAATGATGGGACCGCTAACCTAATATTTTGTTGCACAACCTTTAGAGGCAATCACTGCAATCAAACGTTTTCTGTAGCTCTCAATGAGACTTCTGCACCTGTTAACAGGTAGTTTGGCCCACTCTTCCTGAGCAAACTGCTCCAGCTGTCTCAGGTTTGATGGGTGCCTTCTCCAGACTGCAAGTTTCAGCTCTTTCCATAGATGTTCGATAGGATTCAGATCAGGACTCATAGAAGGCCACTTCAGAATAGTCCAATGTTTTGTTCTTATCCATTCTTGGGTGCTTTTAGCTGTGTGTTTTGGGTCATTATCCTGTTGGAGGACCCATGACCTGCGACTGAGACAGAGCTTTCTGACACTGGGCAGTACGTTTCGCTCCAGAATGCCTTGATAGTCTTGAGATTTCATTGTGCCCTGCACAGATTCAAGGCACCCTGTGCCAGGCGCAGCAAAGCAGCTCCAAAACATAACCGAGCCTCCTCCATGTTTCACTGTAGGTATGGTGTTCTTTTCTTTGAAAGCTTCATTTTTTCATCTGTGAACATAGAGCTGATGTTACTTGCCAAAAAGCTCCAGTTTTGACTCATCTGTCCAAAGGACATTCTCCCAGAAGGATTGTGGCTTGTCAATATGCATTTTAGCAAATTCCAGTCTGGCTTTATGTTTTTCTTTCAAAAGTGGAGTCCTCCTGGGTCTTCTTCCATGGAGCCCACTTTCGCTCAAAAAGCGACGGATGGTGCGATCAGAAACTGACATACCTTCACCTTGGAGTTCAGCTTGTATCTCTTTGGCAGTTATCCTTGGTTCTTTTCTACCATTCGCACTATCCTTCTGTTCAATCTGGGGTCGATTTTCCTCTTGCGGCCGCCAGGGGAGGTTGGCTACAGTTCCATGGACCTTAAACTTCTTAATAATATTTGCAACTGTTGTCACAGGAACATCAAGCTGCTTGGAGATGGTCTTGTAGCCTTTACCTTTACCATGCTTGTCTATTATTTTCTTTCTGATCTCCTCAGACAACTCTCTCCTTTGCTTTCTCTGGTCCATGTTCAGTGTGGTGCACACAATGATACCAAACAGCACAGTGACTACTTTTCTCCATTTAAATAGGCTGAATGACTGATTACAAGATTGGAGACATGTGTGATACTAATTAAAGAAACTAATTAGTTTGAAATATCACTATAATCCAATTATTTATTATCTTTTCTAAGGGGTACCAACAAATGTGTCCAGGCCATTTTAGAATATCTTTGTAGAATAAGCAATAATTCATCTCTTTTCACAGCTTCTTTGCTTTATTCTATGACATACCAAAGGCATGCAAGTATACATGATAAAATAGCATTTAATTTCATCACTTTTCAGGAGGAATGAAGCATTATTTCAATGAGCTGTAAGGGTACCAACAAATTTGAGCACGTCTGTATATTTCATGTTATTTTGGGCACTAATGCTGCTTCCTGCAAGCAAGATGTTTGTTGTTAAATTAAAGGATTACAATTGTTTTATTCATTTGAAGAAAGCTGTCTTTGCCTTAAGACCGTATAAAGCCCTTTATGTTGTTCTCTATCCTTGTACTAGAAACAGTGTTTAACATTGTTGTTCACAGACACGTAACAATATCAAACAGTAGGAGGTAGAGACTGAACTCCACAAACATTGGGTTTTGTATTTATTTCTTTTTTTTTGCCTTGCCTTGGGGTGCAATTAGATTTACAACCCTAATCTGTTTTGCATATACAGTCAAGGCTATAATGAGCCAGGGTGAAGGAGATTGGCAGGTCATGGGCCCCAAGTAATGATTTTTTTTTTTTTTTGCAGCGGCAGCAGCAGATGGGCACATATTAATCTAAATGCATATTGTGAAGTTTGTGTTATTTTAATATTGGAGAAATTAAATTAACACCACCACAGTCAAGTAGTTTTCAAAAGCTCTTGTTTTATAAAGCAGATAGATGATACACACACATTTCATTCAGTTCCTTTCCTCTTTAATGCCTCAGTTGCATTGTGTTGAATGTCTTGATCTCTAGATGGGCCACTCTGAAATAAGGTATACAGAAGGTACAGACTGTATAATACACAGATGGATCCTCTTGCAAAGTACTAAGATCTAATTTGTAATTGTATTATACATGTACAAATTTAAAACCAAAGTCTTGAGTAATAGATGACAAGTGTAATCTCTTGGACATTGACTATTTAAGATCCCAATTCCATATATACTGTGTTTTACTGTACAGGTGTTTTATGGTCAAATGCTTCAAAAGCTTCCATTGACAGCATAGTATTTATTGTAGTGTAACCAAACCACACCTCCCATACCAAAAACTGATAAGCAGATTGTGCTATCATGTAAAAGTTTTCTTCTTTTTATAAATTATATAAAAATTGAGAAGCGGGACTACTGCCCCTTGCCAGGTCCTGGCGCAAAATCGGGGAGGTAGTATACCGGATTCAGTTACTACCCAGAGGACGATCGGCTCGCCCCCTACCGGGAAAGGGACCCTGTACAGCCCAGCCTGGCAGCACCTGCCTCCCCTTACCTGACAGTCCTGCTCCGCCACCCTTCAGCCCTGGCCCTGTCGGATAGTCCCCCTCCACCTGGACTCGACAGACTGACACCTGCGGACACTGGGAGCCCTGGGTCACCTGGGCAACCAAAACCCCCACCTAATTTTCAGAACTTTGTTGGTCCCCTCGGGGACGAGGGACTTTAAGAGGGAGCTGTGTAATGACCCTGGGTCTGCTGGGTCTGCTGTAACTGCGTTTGGGAAGGTTCTGTGACCCAAGGTCAACAGTTTAATTGCAGCAGTTGTTCAGGAACATCAGACTGGAGAATTGCCACCAATCAGGCTCGGCTTGAACCAGTTGTAACATTGTTGGCGCAAACCAAGGGGCGAGATGTTGCAACCATCAGGGGATGGAGAGTGGGAAGCCGTGTCTGCTTGGGATTGGTGGCTGGTGTACCGGGGGCGTGCCCTGGATGCAGGGATAAGTAGTGGGCTGCTGCTGCTGAGATGGAGAGACAAGCTGGAGTGAGGGAAAGAGCGCAACAGAAACAGCCAAGGAGAGCATACGAGAAACGGGACTACAGAAACAAGGAACCAGAGACTGCACTTGGTGGCTGTTGCATAGTTTATTGTATTATTTGTCACAGTCTGAGTAGCACTATGCTGCAAGTGCCCCACTGGCTGGTAAAGCAGCACACTTGCCTCCTTCATTATATATATATATATATATATATATATATATATATATATATATATATATATATATATATATATATATATATATACACACACACACACACACACACCACCCACTCTATATAATCGCGGGTGTCAGGGTCCAATACATATCCGCTATATAAATCAAGGGCCGCGATATAGCGAGAGACCCATAAAAAAAACAAATAGGCTAATAACAAATACTGTACAAATCACTCCCTCGTTTTATCGGGGTTGTCAGAAACCACTATAAATCCTCTACGCAACCCGCTTTTTCTCATTTTTTCATATAAAAAGCAGCACACCGTCTTAATTCGTACTGCGGACGGTAATTGGTTCTCATCAACTTAAGTCTCCAATTAATTTCATGAATCATCTTCTTTCTCAAATGCCCAAACCCGCTGCATTGAAATAATCCATTCCCAACACGGGAGGCTTGTTTCTAGGGTGGTGATGATGTCACCGCCCTGTGACACTGTGAGAATGTTAGAGCATTGCTTAAAAAAAACGCTTCAGCAAGTACTGTAGATATTTAAATTTGCTTTGTGTTATTGTGCAATGTGTGTGTATATGATAACAGTACAATATTAATTCTTTTGTTTTTAATTCTTTTGTATATTTGTTTGTGATGTGCAGTACGAAATAAAACGAACAGTAATTATAAGTGAAATTGTCTATGTATAGTGCAGCTAAGGCATACGCAGTTAGACTGTAAAAATAGGGCGCCAACTCCAGGACCGCGATATATCCGAATACGCAGATAGCGAGGGGCAATATAATAAGGGGTGTGTGCGTGTATACAGTGGCTCTCAAAAGTATTCACCCCCCTTGGACTTTTCCACATTTTATTGTGTTACAACATGGAATCAAAATTGATTTAAATTAGGAGTTTTTGCCACTGATCAACACAAAAAAGTCCATAATGTCAAAGTGAAAAATAAAATCTACAAATTGTTCTAAATTAATTAAATATAAAACAGAAAATGTCTCAGCCCAAACTTTGAGGCAATTGTCTTGGTTGTCTGTTTAAAAAAAAAAAATCATATTGTTAAATGTTACTTATTTTTGGTGTGAAGATGCTTGGAATACTAGTGATCAAAATATTGGGAGCACATAGAAATGTAGTCAATGGAATTAGTTACAGATTTTAAATACAATACATTCACTTTTTACCAAACCAACATGTAAACTCTAAACAAAAATGTAAATCAAAAAGTTTACTTGCACCACATTGAACGAATAGGATTTTACGACCTGCATGTAACAGAGCATAGTGAGACTATTTGCCCTCTAATATAAAAGGGGAAAGGCCCTCTTAAAAACAGAACTATTAATTAAATAAAAGGAGGTACAAACACAGCTTCTTAAAAGTTGCAATGAGTAGGACTAAGATTAGACATTCCACAACCAAACTTGTCTCCTAAGTGTATCTAAATAATTGTAACTTTTTATTAGAATGTCACATCACAAAAAGGAATCTTGGGTCCAAGAGTGGCTTACCGGGTGAAAGCACAGCCGTGTGGTGTGCAGGGCGGGTCATAGTCCGTGGAGCGCAGGTTCGCATCCTGGCTGTGTGAAGTCAGCTGTCTTCGCTGGGGATTCCTAAGGGAGCATAGGATTAGCTCTGGCCAAGACCCATATGTATGTTATTTTTCCTCCAATGATGCTAGCAAGATAGTGTAATGTCAGGGTGATTTGCTGGTCTGCTTCCCTGGTTTTACCTGGGAAGCAGAGGGCTTGGTGAAATAAGACACCCTCTGGCAACCAAAAGGTAATGAGGCTCTGTAAATAGCCCAGTTGTGGTAACCCCTGTAACCCTGCTGTTTGGGTTGGAGCACAAGGTGTAAAAGGTTTCCTTTACGTGTGCCAGCTCTGACTCCAGGTCAGACCTAAAAGAGCAGATCACCTTGGAAGGGCAGGTCTAAATGATCTTCAGTATTGAGGATTTGTAGGTGGGTAATGCACCTTGCTGTTGTTATTGAGGCAGCTGCTTGTGCACTAGAGTCTCGGCTGTCACAGGCTGCCTGAAGTTGTAGCCTTGTTGTGCTGTGGCCCTCATCTGCCAGTCTTCGTGCTGTCTCCAGGTTGTTTCCCGTGGGGGTCAGGGCTGCCAAGAGAGCTCACACCATAAGCTGCGCCGATATTTCCGCTGTGTATTTGGTAGTTGTTCACCCTCAGTTAGGGTGGAAGATGAAGGCCTTCAGAGCCCTTGGATAGACTGCCTGATGAGGTTGTTCTGGTAGAAATTATTGGGTCAATGGTTGCAGTCCTTGGGACCAGAGGGAACCTTATAGAACCAGTTTATTCTTGAGAATTTTTGCCATATGGTTTCCAGTTTTCCAGACATGGGTGAAAGGGAAAACTTTTAAAAGCAAATCGCCTTCTGAGGTGCGGATGATTGAAAAGAAACCTTTAGCAGGCTGTTTGGGGGTTGGGGGCACTTCCAGAGCCACTGCCATTCACTTCAATAATGCATCAGCATTCCTGTAGACAGGCAAGGGGGTATTCAAAGGGGAATCAAGGTCTTCATCCAAGGTGTCAGAGACCTGAGAGTACCATTGCCGATGGCTGAGGAATAGCTGAAGGTGGTACCGCTGCTTTGACTGCATCCCTTTATCCATGAGGAACTAGAAAAATGTCCTTTATCCACTGCACGAAAAGCAGACTAGTATCGCTGCAGTAGAAGGCAGAGGGTGGCAGTAGTGCTGTTTTTTGCCCAGATTTTGACCTGTGTTTACCGTGGCCTGTGTGGGCTTGAGGTCTTCGTTTTGTGCCCGTGGGGGTTGCCTGGGCAGGGGATGGTTCCTGCATGGGAATAGCACTTGCCCTTTAGTAGGCATGTGTGACAGACTGGCTCGCTGTGGTGACGTCACGGACCAGGAAGTAGAAACCAAAACAATGGATGGGCGGTTGAAGCTGAGTGCAACGGCACTCAGCGTATTTATTAATAAAAAACAAAACACAAAACAAAAGGGCATGAGGGCTAAATGAATAAACAAACAAACAAACAAGTAAGTGTCGTGCTGGATAATCCAGCACGTTTTAGCAATTGTTAATTAAGTTTTGCTCGCTCTCTCCGCTCCCCGTACTCTCCTCTGTACACCCAACCTCGAGTGCAGAGAGCTGCAGGTTTATATACTCTGGCCGAGGGATTAACTAGTTGTTAATTATCTTATCCCTCGGCCAGAGTCTGCACGCGTTTGGTAAGGATGCATGACTGTCAGCTAGTTAAATAATCAGTAGCTGATCAGCCATGCATCCTCACGGGGTTCTTAAATATAATAATAAAAGACGCGGCGCTTTTACCCGCGCCGTAAACAAAAATACAAATAATAATACATAGAGGCGGGACACTCCGCCACACATACCCATGCGCAGCACACACATGGCCTTTTTCGGCCACCTCCCCCTCAGTCTCAATGTCCTGGAAGGGGGAAGCAAGTTCTTCTGGAGGGTGGCCATGGTGGAATTTCTGGCACCCCCAATTCTTTCGTGGCCGGCAGCTCCCTCTTCGGGGCTCCCTCCACACTATCCTGCCGCGAAAGTGCGGCTGGGGGAGCTGGTCTCCTGACCTTCCCCCTCCTCTTCACGGCCAGCAGTTCCCCTCCGTGGGGCTCCGACCACATGATCTCCGGCCGCGAAAGTGCGGCTGGGGGAGCTGGTCTCCGGACCTCTCCCCCTTTCTTCATGGCCGTCCGTTCCCCTCCGTAGGGCTCCGGCCATAGTGTAGTGACCCCAGGCGAAGCAGGATCCCTGGCGACCCCCCGGCAGCGACCCTCGGGCGGCGGCGGCAGCAGCGGACCGGGGGGAGGCGCAGCAGCAGCGGACCCTCGGGAGGCGGCGGCAGCAGCAGCAGCGGACCCTCGGGAGGTGAACGGGGACAGCCCCTGGCCATGGAGGGGGCGATGGCACTTCTCCCTCGTTCCCTGCAGCTGGTGGCTCGGGAGGCGGCGGCAGCAGCAGGCAGCCCCAGGGAGGTGAAGCAACAGGCAGCCCCAGGCCATGGAGCAACAGGCAGCCCCAGGGAGCTCCAGGCATCCCTGGGTGGTGTAGGCAGGGTGGCAGTCCTCCAGGCGGTGGATGTGGAACCAACAGGCACCCTCCCCTGGTGGAGGTGGGAGGAAGGCAGTCCCCCACAGCGCTGAGCGGAACCAGCAGGTATCCCTCTGCTGGTGGAGCTGGGGCAGGAGCAGTCCTCCCACGACGGTGGATGTGGAACCAGCAGGTATTCACCCTCTGCTGGTGGAGGTGGGAGGGGCAAGCAGTCCTCCCACGGCGGTTGAGGCAGAACCAGCAGGCATTCACCCTCTGCTGGTGGAAGGGGCAAGCAGTCCTCCCACGACGGTGGAGGCGGAACCAGCAGGCATTCACCCTCTGCTGGTGGAGGCAGAGGCAGCTCTTGCTGCTCTGCTCCTGGTGATGGTGGAGACAGAAGCAGCTCCTGCTGCTCTGCTCCTGGTGGTGGTGGTGGTGGAGACAGAGGCAGCTCCTGCTGCTCTGCTCCTGGTGGTGGTGGAGACAGAGGCAGCTCCTGCTGCTCTGCTCCTGACGGTGGTGGAGACAGAGGCAGCTCCTGCTGCTCTGCTCCTGACGGTGGTGGAGACAGAGGCAGCTCCTGCTGCTCTGCTCCTGGTGGTGGGAGACAGAGGCAGGGCTGCTCACCTCCTAACGGTGGAGACGGCAGCCATGGCTCCTCTCCCTCTGGTGTTGGAGATGGCAGCACTGGCTCCTCTCCCTCGGGCGCTGGAGACGGCAGCGATGGCTCCTCTCCCTCGGGCGCTGGAGACGGCAGCAATGGCTCCTCTCCCTCGGGCGCTGGAGACGGCAGCGATGGCTCCTCTCCCTCGGGCGCTGGAGACGGCAGCGATGGCTCTTTTCCCTCGGGTGCTGGAGACTGCAGCGATGGCTCCTCTCCCTCTGGCGCTGGAGACGGCAGCGATGGCTCCTCTCCTCTGGCGCTGGAGACGGCAGCGATGGCTCCTCTCCCTCTGGCGCTGGAGACGGCAGCGATGGCTCCTCTCCCTTTGGCGCTGGAGACGGCAGCGATGGCTCCTCTCCCTCTGGCGCTGGAGACGGCAGCGATGGCTCCTCTCCCTCTGGCGCTGGAGACGGCAGCGATGACCCCTCTCCCTCTGGCGCTGGAAACAGCAGCGGGGCCCCTCCCATATCTGCAGCCAGGTAGTTGAGCACCATGGCTGCGATGTCTGGGAGGGATGCTGAGTGGTGTTTCTGTTCCCAGGCCTCCCAGCGCTCCTCATCTCTTGCCCACAGGAGGTTGATCACAGCAGGGAGGGCGTCCACAATATCCCTCTCAGGCTCCGCCAGCCAGTCCCAGATCCCCTCTGAGGAGAGTGGACCAGTCCGCCTCGGAGGATGCAGAGGCAGCTCCTGCTCCTTTCCCTCGGACGGTGGTGGTGGAGGTGAAACCAGCAGGTATTCTTCCCCTGCTAGTGGAGCCATTGGCTGTGGACACTCGGCCTCCCCCCTCTTGGGCTGTGGACGGACCGACCCCTCATCCTCCTCCCACATGGGCGCAGGATGTTCAGGCTCCTCCCTCACCTGCCATGGAGGGGGTTGGTCGGGTGCTACATGCCCAACCTCACCAACGGCGAAGCACCATTCCTCACCCCTCAGACAGGTGAGGCAGACGTCCAGCACAGCAGAGACCCGGCGGGACTTGCGACCAGCCCCGCGCTGTTGCATCTGCTGCTGCTGTTTCCTCCTTCTTCCCATTATTTAATTTGAAAAAAAAACGAACAAACAAAAAACGCACTTTTCTGTCCTGGTCCGGCTCTTGGAGGCGTTGTTTGTCCCACGCAGGACACCATATGTGACAGACTGGCTCGCTGTGGTGACGTCACGGACCAGGAAGTAGAAACCAAAACAATGGATGGGCGGTTGAAGCTGAGTGCAACGGCACTCAGCGTATTTATTAATAAACAACAAAACACAAAACAAAAGGGCACGAGGGCCAAACGAATAAACAAACAAACAAACAAACAAGTGTCGTGCTGGATAATCCAGCACGTTTTAGCAATTGTTAATTAAGTTTTGCTCGCTCTCTCCGCTCCCCGTACTCTCCTCTGTACACCCAACCTCGAGTGCAGAGAGCTGCAGGTTTATATACTCTGGCCGAGGGATTAATTAGTTGTTAATTATCTTATTATCCCTCGGCCAGAGTCTGCACGCGTTTGGTAAGGATGCATGACTGTCAGCTAGTTAAATAATCAGTAGCTGATCAGCCATGCATCCTCAAGGGGTTCATAAATATAATAATAAAAGACGCGGCGCTTTTACCCGCGCCGTAAACAAAAATACAAATAATACATAGAGGCGGGACACTCCGCCACAGCATGGCATATATTAAGGATTTTTTCTTCATGCAAGAGGGAGAAAAAGGACCAGAGCAATCCTCACAAAAAAAAAAGTATGTTTCTCAGTTGAGAGAGATGGAGATAGGAAAGTATGGCAGGGCCCGGTTGCAGTTGTCTACCCGGATGCAATACTGCACAACAGCTTCCGCTTCCGGGAAACTCGGGTTCATTCTCCTGGGCCAGCAAAGAGATCAATGGTTAATGCGTGGAGAAATATTGCTTTATAATGGGTTTGGTTCACTCTTACTTAGTTAATTAAATAGCATGTAATTGTGCTTCAGTGCCAAACAGAATTGTTTGCCAAGTCCCTTGTAAAATATTACATGTGTTCCCATGAACCTGGCTGCTACCATTTTCTATTCCTGTACTGCAGTTCTGCTTAAAACACACATCTCAAAATAATAAGGACTAGTTCTAAACAAACATGCAGTGGTTTGCAACACAAATATTTTCTATATCATTCTTGAGAAGTCCAGCATTGCCTAAACACTAAAATTAAAATCAATTTGCTGAACTTGTGACTTGGATCTCCAATATGGCCAAATGATAGAAAAACAATACAATTTTACTGAACCCCTGTAATGGAACATAACTGGGGTGGGGAGGTAAATGTGTAGAGATGAAAGATGGTTCCTGGTTCAATACCTAGATCAACTTGACCTAGAGAATCGGAGTATTCATTTCAAAAGCATAGGATCCTTTTGATCTGGAAACCAGTCACATGACAATACACGTGCATGTCAGCCATCTTGGGTCACAGGTCAATTTTCATAGCAAATATAAAATTGCCAACATAAATGGCAGATTGATTTTTGATTACAGAAGTAGTTGTTTAGGTCATGTGCTGTTTAGTCATCTTCATCAGCAGTGCAGTAACATCCAAAACTTCACACAAAGGGCAGTGGGTGAATATAGGAGTTCACACAGTGATCATTAAATGGATCCAATTTAATACCAACACATACTTTATAATTGTTAAAATCACTATCTGGCAGGGGGGGGGGGGCTTGGGGGAAAAAACAACCCCTTAGGTTAACCACATTTCCCTTCAACTTGTTTATTGATGTACTGAACATGAAAAAATACAAAGTATCCAAACACAAAGAAAAGAACATGTACATCCTCTTAAATACAACAGAAAATTCTATCCCAACAGATGTGAACCAAGTCATACTGTACAACTTCAAATAAATATCAACCTTACATTAAATTGTTCTGACAAACACGGTTGAGTTAAGTCACATTTTTATGCCTTGCCACCAATGCTTTCTTGATGTGCTGCATAAGACATCCTTACATTCGTTATTTTAAATTGTGTTGGTTTTCCCTGCAGTATATAAGTCCGCCACCTCAAGGCATTCTTGTAAAAGGAATGCACTTTTTGCCAACACAAAAGCAACATGTCTGCAAACCGCATTGAGTGGAGTAGAATGAAAATGTGCTTGATCTCTGCAGCACGTGCTTCACAGTATATGTACTCTATCAACTACACGGACTACATTTTTACAGATTTCAAAAAAAGCAGTTGCAAAGATAAATATACAATTATGTTTATGCATAGCACACTGCTTGTTCTAAGGGGAAGCATATGAGTATTAAAATCGGTTTATACAAAGCAAGATGTAACTACAGTCAGTGCATCCAGGCAGAGGGTTTTCCAATCCCTTAGCCTTAAAATGAAATTATAAGCAAGATGTTATTCAGAAAATACTTTAAATTGATTCTTGATATGATCAAGAAACTGCTTTATCCCCTCCCTATAGTGGTTTAAGCATTACACAAAGCGTACATGTATTAAGTTCCAGTATGAAAAAAAAAAATTTCAAAACCGTGGTTTATATCCATACCTTACCACATATGGAAGTACATTTTTATACAACAACCAACAAATGTGATGCACTGTAAATCTGGCCCTTAGGACAACAAATCAACTACACTTCAACTAACAAATGTAAATGCAACCTACAAAAAGCCTAAAAAACGTAAACCAAAAAAACAAAAACAAAAAAAAACTTTAGCACTTGGCATGTAGTCCAAAAAACAAAACTGCAGAAAATTCTTCAAAATAAAACAAAAAGGACTTATATTTACACAGCTCTTAGCTCAGGTGTAATCCTTCAACACTTCATTCATTTTACCTTCAACATACCAATTTCCTTATTATGCTGCTTTGTCAGTGTCCACACAAGGCAGCTACAAACCCTTGTAATTTATTTAATACTAAGACAATATAGGTCTTTATATAGTACATCATTAAACACTGAGCTCTATCAGAAGGGAATTCTTTAGGCAGAACGGATTTTCCCTGTCAATGTAACTATTTTCTTTACATTATAATCTGAATGCTCCTTAGCCTGTATTAGTGTGTGTATGTGTAATTTTTATATATATATATATATATATATATATATATATATATATATATATATATATATATATATATATATATATATATATATATATATATATAAATAAAAAAAAATTCTCTCCCCCAAAAAAAAAATAAATAAATAAAATAAAAGTAGTAAATGTGAGCTGCTAGTCACATATAATAACCAGGATGATTAGCCATTCCATTGATGATTCTACAAATGAAACCAACAGTGTCACTGATTCTACAAAGCTCTTAAAAGGTATCTTTTACATCATAAATCTTTCCAGAAATTCCAATCATTGCAAATTTCCTGGTAAGGTTCAAAAGCTCACTAGGTGTCGTATGAAGATATTTCTCAGTATCCAAGTCAAAATATTTGTTCCAGGTCCAGTAAAAAGTTTCTCCAAATGTTTCTTTTTTTTTTTTTATAAAAATAGATGCTTTTTTTTTTTTTAAACCCACATCAAAGAGGTTCTTAGCTCTTTGGCAAGGTACTGCTTTACGAAAAATGGTTTTCCAGTAATCTTACAATAAGCAATAGCCCATCCATAACCCAAAATACAATTTCACTAAATAAAACATGTAAACATAAAATGAGCTAAAACTCAAATCTTTCAACAAAATCACTGAAAGGCCAATGCACCAAAAAGACCAAACAAAACACTTACTGAGAAAACAAAATAAATAAAATCACAACACAAAGCCTTAGTCTTTCAAAGCAGTTATGCAACAGAAAAAAAAAAAAAAAAGTTTACCTTAGCTGAAACATTAAAAGGTCCACCTTCTTCAAAGAAGGTAATAGAATGCAACATGGACAGGTAAGAAACCTGCTTTTTCCTACATTTAAACATAAAAGATATTTAAGAATTTTCAAGTCAGACTAGCAATAAAAAAAAAAAAAAAAAAAAAAAAAAAAAAAAAGATTTGTAGGACGCTAAACATTCATGTTTGTTTCCCTTCATAAAACACAGACTTACAAAGACTTTGACCTATGTATAAAGTTTACGTTAACTTGCCTTTTTGTATAGTTTTATATAAAGAAACTGAGGAGACATTAGGCTTTGTGCGTTTTGTTGGTTTTAAATGAAACTTGCAATACTCGGTCCCCTAGACGATATCCATTCAGACTGGCTATTGCCATTGCTGCCTCATCATAGTTTGTCATGGTGACGAATCCAAAACCTTTGCACTTGTTTGTGTTGAAGTCACGGATGACTTTGACATTGGTTACAGCGCCAAATGGTCCAAACATTTGCCATAAGATGCTCTCATCCGCGTCAGGGGCAAGGTTGTACACAAAGATGCACCATCCGGTTCCAGCATGCCCCGGGATGTTGATTCCAGCCAAACTTGTTACTCCATCAATGGTCATAGGGGAAAACCTGCTAAAATACAAAAAACAGTCCATGTCAAATTACTATTAATGTAATACAAAACACTGTGTTGGAGGGTCAACATATACCAAGGTTAACCACAAGATGGATAATTCCAGTTTTACAGGAAAGGTGTGCATACGTGATACTACAGCTTGCTATGTAAAAAATACATCCATGGAGAACAGCCCCTCAGTTGCTAATACTTTCATACTTCAAAGAAAAGGCACTGTACACAACACATTCTGTAATTTCACCAAACTTAAGTGCACCTAAAAAGTTGTTGGTGTGACTATCAATTTTATTTCATTACAACCTCAGAAACTGAAAATAAGTGAACTACAAAACAAACTCATCTAAAAAACAAAAACACAAGGTTTTGCAGATTTTAACTCAAGCGAGTATCACCCTGGGATTGTAGTCCATTGTATCATTTCTATTGCTAGCACGGCTCTAAAACTACATATCCCACCCACTATTGTGGTTACCAGTAAGCGTGCGCAACATGTGCTTTGATCAGTGATTAGTACTTCTGGCTTGCAAGACAGTTAGTCCCTGTCCACATTAGAGCAAAAAATTAAACCGATTTACCTGAACCCTAGCCCAACAGTGTTAGTGTGCCGACTGCCATAATGAAACTGGGTTAGTTTAACCCAGCTGTTGAAAAAAACACTGTGCTGGATGACTATCCCAGAAACCACTGTAATGTACACACGTTCTTTCTTTCTCCCCTGGTAAATGTTTATTTTCATTGAACTCAGGAGCAGAACGGAGGAGTTACGAGAAAGTGTCTAAGTAATCAAAGGGGAATAATTCGTATTGGGGGTGGGGGGTGGGGGTGGGGAGTGAAATCCCCTTGCCATAGTAAATAAAAGTAGACGGGTATTTGCACAAAGGGGAAATATGGGGTGGCCGAGGCATTATTTAATTAAGTCTAAATAACCTTTAACTTGCTAATACTTTATGTGATCTAAGAATTTAAAAAGTGTTCGACACATTTGTGTACTAGTGCATTAGCATATCTGACTCCCGATGGATATATCAGACTTGTAGGACTCTAGTCGCATTTTTCGTGACTCTGACTCGAGTTACGGCCGCAAAAGACTTGGACGCGAACATTTGGGATCCGTGACTGAGATATTAACGACGAGCCCTTTATTTTCTATTACACAAACAATATTACAGTTACTAGGAAACCTGTGCACAATGAAAACCCACCCAACAAAACATTATCCAATCACTGGTTAGCCCTGTTGTCTTTGCTGCCAATCATAGTAAGAAAAAGAAATTGGAAGCAAGGTAGGTTGCAGCGTACACACACTCAAATTCAACTGGCTGTAAAAGACACCCCCACACAAAACCTCCAGCTATTGCAGACCAAGTTTTTTTTTCCTTTTTTGCATTAAGTCCTATAAGTAATATGATGTCAGCATGGTAAAGAAGTATTTATTTCTCTTTACTACTTTAAACTGTGTTCTAAGTTTAAGCACTGTAGAAATACATTTCTAAAACTGCATTCTTGAAAAATATGTAATTTAATTGAGTTTACTGAAAACAAACAAATGAAAAATAATAAATCATGTTATCATACATTTAGAGCTTCTTAATTCAATTCGAACTGGTGATATCATGGGGCAAGTTCAGCATGGAAGAGGGGGTCTTGGTCTCAGTTCAGCTCCTCCTACATGGCACAAGGCAGCCCCAGCTCAACGGAGGAAGATGGTAGTCAACGAGGTGCAAAAACAGGAGGAGAGGATGATTCGCGTAAAGGCTGTTTCCCAGGCCAAGCAGGGAGATGGGAGAGTGCGGAACAACGCAAGATTGGCTGGCAAGACCTATGGTCAATGGAACAGAGCAGGATCAGGTTCCTCATCAGGTCAACACATGTTCTCCCATCACCACAGAACCTAAACCTCTGGGTAGGAGAGGATCCCTCATGTCCTTTTTGTTCATCACCTGCAACATTAAGGCACATTTTGACAGGATGCAAGGTGGCTCTTAGCCAAGGACGGTTTACTTGGCGACATGACCAGGTGCTGCGATGTTTGGCCTTAGCATTGGAAGACGAGCGTAACATGACCAATAAGTTGCCACCAGTTCCATCAAAACATTACACACAAAAGACAATATTCCTCCGCCCAGGAAAGCAACCACCAAGAAAAGGTGTTAAAACCAATCCTCGCCCAGGACAACTGGAAGCTGCTAGAGACTGGAAAATGCTGGCAGATGTTGGTCAACGCATTACTTTTCCACCCGAGATTGCCACCACTAACCTTCGACCAGATATTGTCTTCAGCACGCCTTGTTCACCTGGTAGTTAACAGTGCCATGGGAGGATGCTGTAGATGAGGCATATGAGAGGAAGAAACTGGTATGCTCAACTAGCCGCTGAAGCGGAACAGCGAGATTGGAGAGTCCGGGTTTACCCAGTGGAGGTGGGTTGTCGAGGATTTGTGGCATACTACAACCTGGTTTCTCAGAGACGTCGGATTCAGTGGCCAAGAGTTGCGTCGCACAGTTTCTGGTTGGGGACCTCAAGCACAATAGAAAGAATGAAATGCTGATGTACGGGTAAGTAAGCTGGGCTGAGTTGAGTGGGGGACGGAGGGGGGTGATGCTGGGACGCCAGAATCACCGTCGAGCCCTCTTGAGGTGTCGTGGCCTAGTCGACGAAACAGAGGATATGGAAGGAAACGCAAATGGATTGAGACACAGATGGATCACATTAGTTTACTGTAAAGCTACGTCTTAGTTGGTGCTTATCTTGGCGAGAGTTGAGTTCAAATCAGCATGAAGTTTTAGCATCTACTCTCATGTAATGGAAATCATATCAGAAAGTCGCTGTGTGATTAAATATTCTGTGTTTTGCTTCTAATCTCCACTTGTTCCCAGCACACACCATCACTGTTTGCAAGCAACGTCAATGAATTCACCTGGCAATTTTGGTCAAATTGCCTACTGTCGAACAGGCAGGTATATCAGACTGATAGGACAGGACTGATTAATAACACCAATAAAAACTTAACAGAATAACTTTAAATACCACTAAAACCCAACTGTATTAATGGGTAATTGTATGTAAAAATAATGTGATATCTTGTAACAATTGTAAGTCGCCCTGGATAAGGGCATCTGCTAAGAAAATAATAATAATAATAATAATAATAATAATAATAATAATAATAATAATAATAATAATAATAATACTACTACAAAAAGGGGAAATACCAGGGGTGACCGGTTAACAGTGTTCATTTGCTCGCTGATCCCCCAGTCTCTTATTAATGAATTGCACTTCCCCTCCTTCTGGGTGATGTGCGTTTCATTCCCCTCTCGCGTGACATTGGCACATCAACACCACCGTTCATCCCAACTGTTTAATGGGCTGAAAGCTGGGCTGTGCTCGCTCAAATATGAACACCCAAATCAGCTGTGCACATGCGCAGTAGCAGCCAGCTGTCAGGCAGGACTGGTTAGGATTGGCTTAGAAAATGTCTGGATGGAGCGCAGTCAGTTAGCAAACACAGTGATCAGGCGATCAGCGCGCATGTACCAAGACAACAAAGGTTATAAATATGAGCAGCACGACTTCGGCTCTTCTCAGACTTGCAGTGTGTTAGTTTGAGGAAAGAGGGAAAACGGTTAAGCTGTTTAAATATTAAAATAATTCACAAGTCTAATTCTTTGTCTAACTTTAAAATAATGTTATTTGTCTTTGTTCAATTTCGTTCTTTTCACACTGCTTTAACTTAAGCTCTGTAGCATCTTGCAGCGTTCGGCAATAACTTTTTTTTTGTTAATTTACCAACTTCTACTGCCTGTTTGGGGTAATCGGTTATTAAATATACCACAGTATATTTGTATTGTATTATTTATATAATATTCAATATTATTTTAATCTTGTTGATAGCAGCATCAGGCTGGACTGTGCTTCTACCACTGAGGTTGGCCCCAGGACCCCACCCCCTCACCTGCATTTTGGCTACCAGCCGCCACTGGGAAATACATAAGCAATGTTTTTGTGTAAAAGAGAAAAGGAAAAAAAACACACTACTTAAGAACAGTGTGTGTGTGTGATATATATATATATATATATATATATATATATATATATATATATATATATATATATATATATATATATATATATATATATATATATACACACACACACACAGACGTGCTCAAATTTGTTGGTACCCTTACAGCTCATTGAAATAATGCTTCATTCCTCCTGAAAAGTGATGAAATTAAAAGCTATTTTATCATGTATACTTGCATGCCTTTGGTATGTCATAGAATAAAGCAAAGAAGCTGTGAAAAGAGATGAATTATTGCTTATTCTACAAAGATATTCTAAAATGGCCTGGACACATTTGTTGGTACCCTTAGAAAAGATAATAAATAATTGGATTATAGTGATATTTCAAACTAATTAATTTCTTTAATTAGTATCACACATGTCTCCAATCTTGTAATCAGTCATTCAGCCTATTTAAATGGAGAAAAGTAGTCACTGTGCTGTTTGGTATCATTGTGTGCACCACACTGAACATGGACCAGAGAAAGCAAAGGAGAGAGTTGTCTGAGGAGATCAGAAAGAAAATAATAGACAAGCATGGTAAAGGTAAAGGCTACAAGACCATCTCCAAGCAGCTTGATGTTCCTGTGACAACAGTTGCAAATATTATTAAGAAGTTTAAGGTCCATGGAACTGTAGCCAACCTCCCTAGGCGCCGCAAGAGGAAAATCGACCCCAGATTGAACAGAAGGATAGTGCGAATGGTAGAAAAAGAACCAAGGATAACTGCCAAAGAGATACAAGCTGAACTCCAAGGTGAAGGTATGTCAGTTTCTGATCGCACCATCCGTCGCTTTTTTTTGAGTGAAAGTGGGCTCCATGGAAGAAGACCCAGGAGGACTCCACTTTTGAAAGAAAAACATAAAAAAAGCCAGACTGGAATTTGCTAAAATGCATATTGACAAGCCACAATTCTTCTGGGAGAATGTCCTTTGGACAGATGAGTCAAAACTGGGGCTTTTTGGCAAGTCACATCAGCTCTATGTTCACAGGCGAAAAAAAATGAAGCTTTCAAAGAAAAGAACACCATACCCACAGTGAAACAAGGGGAGGCTCGGTTATGTTTTGGGGCTGCTTTGCTGCGCCTGGCACAGGGTGCCTTGAATCTGTGCAGGGCACAATGAAATCAAGACTATCAAGGCATTCTGGAGCAAAACGTACTGCCCAGTGTCAGAAAGCTCTGTCTCAGTCGCAGGTCATGGGTCCTCCAACAGGATAATGACCCAAAACACACAGCTAAAAGCACCCAAGAATGGATAAAGAACAAAACATTGGACTATTCTGAAGTGGCCTTCTATGAGTCCTGATCTGAATCCTATCGAACATCTATGGAAAGAGCTGAAACTTGCAGTCTGGAGAAGGCACCCATCAAACCTGGAGACAGCTGGAGCAGTTTGCTCAGGAAGAGTGGGCCAAACTACCTGTTAACAGGTGCAGAAGTCTCATTGAGAGCTACAGAAAACATTTGATTGCAGTGATTACCTCTAAAGGTTGTGCAACAAAATATTAGGTTAGCGGTCCCATCATTTTTGTCCATGCCATTTTCATTTGTTTTCTTATTTACAATATTATGTTGAATAAAAAATCAAAAGCAAAGTCTGATTTCTATTAAATATGGAATAAACAATGGTGGATGCCAATTACTTTTGTCAGTTTCAAGTTATTTCAGAGAAAATTGTGCATTCTTCGTTTTTTTTGTGGAGGGTACCAACAAATTTGACCAACTGTATGTATATATATATATATATATATATATATATATATATATAATATATATATATATATATATATATATATATATATATATATATATATATATATATATATATATATATATATATATATATATATATATTATATGACACACACAGAGTTCTGGCAATGTCTAAATCAGATTGGCAGATTTTACCTGAATTTAAGTCAAAGTAGAGGCTATAGCCAGAGGTGAAAGTAACTAATTTCTTACCTGTGTAGTGTTAGTGTTATTTTCATGTACGCGTTAAAGTGGTACTCTGCACACTGCACTTGCTCGCACATGCCTAAACAACTTCCACTAAGAAAGCAGGGAAGCACCCATTCAAATATGGTACGTTATGCTGTTTTCGGTCATTTACATATTTAATTGAATTTATCATATTGAAGACTTATGTTGTTTTTAATGTATTTTTACACCATTAAGAAATTGTCTGTTGCCAGTTTAAATTTGCAAAAAATTTTTGTATAATTCATGGTAAATGTACCTCTTTAGACAATAGGAAAACACCCACCAGATAGCAATTGATTGCACATGTACCAAAATATGACAGTGCACAACTTGCAATCTGACATCGTACCACTTTCTGCCATTACATGAGTCAAGTTTTGGTATGCATACCACATTTGATGATGTACCACTTTCTAACACTACACCGGCTCTATAGGCCAGATCACAGCTTCCATCAAAGTGAAAAAACAACATCCACAAACTTATCTATAAACTTCAAGTATATTCAAACAGTATTCCAATTCCAAAAGAAAAGAAGATAGTGACAGACAAGTTGAAAAAGGCATGCAAATAGAATAATCTAGCTAGAATAAATAAATAAAAATACTAAAATTATTTGATTTATTATTTGTGCATTTTTCCTGAGGGATATCGGACAACTACCACTAGTTGAATGACAATTGATTTGAGTTTATTTCAAGGACTCCGACTTGAGACTCTAAGTCAAGGACTTGTGACACTGATTTGACTACAAGTCTGAGCGAGAGATCTATCTATCCATCGAGAGATTATATAGATATACAGTGCCTTGCAAAAGTAAAGTATTATTATTATTTGTTTATTTATTTGTTTATTTAGCAGACGCCTTTATCCAAGGCGACTTACAGAGACCCCTGACCAATTCTCTCATATTACTGAATTACAAATGGTACATTGAAATTTCGTTCTGTTTGATATTTTATTTTAAAACACTGAAACTCAAAATCAATTATTGTAAGGTGACATTGGTTTTATGTTGGGAAATATTTAAGAAAAATAAAAAACTGAAATATCTTGCTTGCGTAAGTATTCAACCCCCACACATTAATATTTGGTAGAGCCACCTTTCGCTGCAATAACAGCTTTAAGTCTTTTGGGTTAAGTATGTACCAGCTTTGCACACAGTGTCAGAGTGATTTTGGCCCATTCTTCTTGGCAGATTTGCTCCAGGTTGTTCAGGTTGGTTGGACGACGCTTGTGGACCGCAATTTTCAAATAGTGCCACAGATTCTCAATGGGATTGAGATCAGGACTTTGACTGGGCCACTGTAGGACATTCACCTTTTTGTTCTTGAGCCACTCCAATGTTGCTTTGGCCTTGTGCTTGGGATCATTGTCCTGCTGAAAGGTGGATTTCCTCCCAAGCTTCAGTTTTTTAGCGGACTGAAGCAGGTTCTCTTGCAGTATTTCCCTGTATTTTTCTCCACCCATTCTTCCTTCAGTTTTAACAAGATGTCCAGTCCCTGCTGATGAGAAGCATCCCAACAGCATGATGCTGCCACCACCATACTTCACTGTAGGGATGGTGTGTCTTGAGGCATGGGCAGTGTAAGGTTTGCGCCACACATAGCGCTTTGAGTTTTGGCCAAAAAGCTCTTCTTGGTCTCATCTGACCACAAAACATTTTCCCACATGGCAGCTGGGTCACTCTCATGCTTTCTGGCAAACTCCAGACGTGCTTTCAGATGGTACTTTTTGAGTAACAGCTTCTTTCTTGCCACCCTCCCATACAGGCCAGTGTTATGCAGAGCTCTTGATATGGTTGACTGGTGCACCATTACTCCACTCCCAGCCACTGCTCTGTAGCTCCTTCAAAGTGATTGTTGGCCTCTCTGTGGCTTCTCTCACAAGTCTCCTTGTTTGAGCGCTGAGTTTTGAGGGACGGCCTTTTCTTGACAGTGCCTGGGTGGTGTGATGCAGCTTCCACTTCCTGATAATTGATCCAGCTGTGCTCACTGGGATATCCAAACACTTGGATATTATTTTGTACCCTTTCCCTAATCTATGCATTTGTATTACTTTATCTCTAACTTCTGCAGAATGCTCTTTGGTCTTCATTTTCCTTCAGATTCACAGCCTGACCAATGATCCTTCAACAGTGGGGTTTTTTATCCAGAAAATGTGACAGCAACTTTAATGGTTCACAGGTGGAGGCCAATGGTAATGTAATTGTGTCCTCGTTAGGGCAATTTCTTTCATCGGTGTAAACTGGGAGCTTCCACAGCACAGGGGTTGAATACTTATGCAAGCAAGATATTTCAGTTTTTTATTTTTCTTAAAAATATTTCCCAACATAAAACCAATGTCACCTTATAATAATTGATTTTGAGTTTCAGTGTTTTAAAATAAAATATCAAACAGAACGAAATTTCTGTAATTCAGTAATATGAGAGACTTGGTCAGGGGTCTGAATACTTATGCAAGGCACTGTGTGTGTATGTATGTGTATATATATATATATATATATATATATATATATATATATATATATATAGGCTGTGTGGTCCAGTGGTTAAAGAAATGGTCTTGTAACCAGAAGGGTCCCCGGTTCAAATCCCACCTCAGCCACTGACTCATTGTGTGACCTTGAGCAAGTCACTTAACCTCCTTGTGCTCCGTCTTTCGGATGAGACGTAATTGTAAGTGACTCTGCAGCTGATGCACAGTTCACACACCCTAGTCTCTGTAAGTCGCCTTGGATAAAGGCGTCTGCTAAATAAACAAATACTAATAAAAAAAATATATATATATATATAAAATATATATAATATATATATATTATATATAAGTGTCACATGCATATTAACAAATTGTTACCTCTTTACACCATAAGCCATGTTAAGAAGATTGTCCAACCTACAAAGAAAAAAAGAAAAAAAACAAACAATAATGCAGTTCACAAGCTGGGAGTAATGTTATTGAACCCCAAAAAGACAGTGGCAGAGGAATAGTCAGTGCAGCCTGGGCAACTGCACAGGGGCCCACGCACTCAGAGGGCCCAGAAAGTTTTGGGGAAAAAATATATATCTTTCACATTCATATTTGCAGAATTTACCTTAATATTCATATCACTGTAGCTACCAGTGCCAGAAATTAAGTTTTTATTCTCCCTTGTTTCAGCAGGTACTGCTATTCTCTTAACTGTTTTATTAAAAACAAAAGTTGAATTAATTGGCTTCCTAACTTTTCTTCCCTCGTAACTGTCTTTGCATGGAGGCTGGTATGAGGCAGCGTTTTATGTACCACTTGTACTTCAGCCTAGTGGTCTCTCAATATTGCAAAACAGTGTCCTACTGTGGTTTTGGGGGTACCGTACTGTCTTTTGCAGTTATAATCTGTGTGCATGTTTCATCTGTAGTTTAAGCGGAAGCTGTTAACGGGTACTGCAGTGTACCAAAATAAAACTAAACTAAAGCTAATTAAAATACTTGTATTTTGATTGGGGGGGTTCTGTGGCTGTCTGCCAAATCCTGGAGGGACTAGTGATTAAACTTGTTAGCTTGTGATTAAAAAGAGTGTAGTATTGGAAGTAAGGATGCACCCAAAATTCAATTCAAGTAGGGGAGTAGAAAAAGCTTATTACATGTAGTTGTATACTGTTTCATGCATGCTAACATTCTGAGAATAAAATATTGAACACTTGAACTTAGCATGTTTTATGTTTATAAAAGTATTACATAAAGGTCAGGGCCCACAATAAGATCCTATTTTTTGACTGAGACATGGAGGTGAAAAAAGGAGGCGATAAGCCTTTATACGTAGCATTTAAATATTTAGAAAAATTGCATTTCAGTCCATGGGTATGCCAGATTTTTGATTTTCTTTAAATTAAAAAAAAAGCCCTCAAAATATCACTGGAGATTTCTGAAGTAAATAAATGCCTTTAAAACCAGTCCCCATGTGACATTTTCAGGTGGGGAATAAAAGTTGCTGCCCCAATCAAGGCCAGTTCGGTTGCTGCATAGTTTTTAGAATGCAAAAGAATAATGAAAGTAAAACACCAGGTTAATTCTAGAGAAAAAAGTAGCAGGGAACTTACTTTAACATACAAGACAAAACAAAAACACCCTTAATACTAGCATCTATACTGACAACAGAAAATAAAATTAGCCATTTGGGCTTGACATGCGTTAGGGTTTGAGGTTTGCAATATTTACACACCCACTCCAAGATTTTACAGGATAGTTTCATCTCCCTAATCAATTATATTTTCAATTCAATATTAGTTTGTTCCTTTCATAGTTAAATGCTTTTGTTTATAATGAGTTATATATCTTTCACCGTCCCTTTTCTCTAGGACCATGCATTTTGCTATATATTTTACCAAACTACAAGAACAAATTTGCAAAAACTAGAATTACAAAAAAGCTTTCAAAAGGTAAACCATTTCTATTAAAATTTTAAACAAACATTGAATTCTAGAGAATACTTCAACAGCTACATATGATTTTTTTTTTTTTGTAAAACACTAAAAGCGCCAAGCTGGTCAATTTGACAGTTTTGGGTTTTAATTTAAAATTACTATGTATTCCGGAATGTAATGCGCATGCCCATTTGCGACTTTTCCTAAATATATGTATTAGATATACTGACGGTGTTTGAGACACATATTTGCAAGAAATTTATAATTATAAGCATGTTTACCTAGAAGCGCCCAAACCAGTCATTTTAACCAGTTATTTCAATACATATTTATCAAATACAGCCTATAGACCTTTTCAATACAAATCAGTCCTGTGATCAAGTGACGGCTACCTATCTACATTCTTCGGAAAACAGTGACTGAAAACACCAGGTCCAGCACCACACACCAGACGCAACATTGACACTGTACTGAGTGCTTTTATGTGCTGATCGACATGCAAATGCTACTGCACATAGTACAATGTACAGTAATGCAAGCACATCGCATACAAAAATGATTTCTGGACATTATCTGTGGAGAAATTGCAAGCACTTATTGCAATGTTGTAAGTTCGTGGCACATACGGGGGCAAGTGTTCATCTGGAGAGCTTGTGGTCCAAGCAGTGGGGATTTTCTTTTGTTCCCCCTCAGACAATGGCAAGCAATTAGTTCAGAGAAAAAATAATGTGATACATTTGTTTTGATGTGAGAGCAACAAAAGTCACATGCCTTCTGACTGATAAATTTGCCCTGGCATCGGACATTTAGAACGGTTTCATTACAAACAGTATTGCCTGTTACAAGCCAAACCAACAAAACATCATGGTAGATGAGCAGCTGTTTCCTACAAAATTACACTGTCCATTCACCCAGTACATGGCTAACAAACCTGACAAGTTTGGCATCAAGTTCTGCCTGGCAGCGGACGTTGTTTCAAAATATCTCACCAATGGTTTCCCCTACCTGGGCAGGGATGACACTTGCCCTGCTGGCCAGAGACTGGGAGACAGCGTGGTGCTGAGGCTGACAGAGCCGTACCTCGACAAAGGGAGGATTGTGACCACGGACACATTTTTTCACATTACTTCATTTGGCCAGAGAATTGAAGGTAAATAAATAAATAAAATAAATAAATAAATAAATAAATAAATACAAATAAAATAAACACCCTGGTAGGAACTGTAAATACAGCGAGAAGCGAACTACCCCCCTTCAGCTCCAGGATTGCGAGCACCCTCGACTACACTGTTCAGGCACAGCGACTGTGCCACCATCAGCATTTACAAGTGCAACAAAACAGTGATTATTCTCAGCTCTATGCACAAGAGAGTGGTGATGGGAACCGAATGGCAAAAAAAAAAAAAAGCCTGGAGACAGTGGAATACTACAATGTCACAAAGTTCGGTGTGGATGTGCTGGACCAGATGGCATGACAGTATTCAGTCACAGGCGGAACTCGTCGGTGGCCTGTGGCTGTATTTTATAACATTTTGGACATGGCAGCCATCAAACTGCAACAGGAGGGACTTCATCTTGTAGTTAGCCATGGAGCTTCGGCAAGCACATATGGATCAGAAAAGGGCAGAGACAGATGCCCCTTCTGGCAGTGCTGCAGCCGCTGCACCCACATGTAAGAGGAAACAACACCAGGATGCAAAATGCAACGATAACGAAACTTTGGATGTCTGTGCTGGTTGTGGAAGGGCAGTGTGCGGTAAATGCTCAGGGTAAGTGGAGAAGGGTGTATTGTTTGTGGACTGTACAGGTTAGAAAGCTGCAAAGTATGTAGGCTAAATAAATGTTATGTAAATAGTTTATAGGTTATTTATGTTTTGAAGTAGTGTATTATACTATTTTCGAAAAAAAAGAACCTTTTATTTTTACAAACAAATAATGGTTTATACAATTTTCTATGTACAGAGACCAGTTACAAAATAGTTACTAGTGAAATGATTGTTTTATTTAACTTTCTTGTCTTGTCCTGCTCCTTTTGAAATACTGTATGTTTTGTTTTCCAATTAAAATATGGTGTTTCTGCTATGCAAATGTTTGATTTGATGTTCATAAATAAAGCTTGAGTTGTACACGATCATTTGTCTTTCATCATCATATTACAGCTGTTTAAAAAGCTACTGGTTAAAATGACCGGTTTGGCGCTTCTAGTGTTAACTATATAGATAAAAGTTAATTTATAGGAAAGTTAATTTTTGACATCTGGTGTGAATTACAAAAACCATTGGCTGAAAGCTACCTTCAAAATAGTTTATCTGCAGCCTCTTGGCTAGTGTAGGGTTGGAAACCCTATGTTAAGCTTTATTTTTATTTTTTCTAAAAGCATCCTTCAATCCATCTTCCAAGTTGTGGCAATATTAACTAATAACACTTCCTTTGCAATCCAACAAGATAACTGGAGCAAACCCATTAGTCGGTCATTTACTGGACAAAATAATAAAGTTTACCAATTCTTAAAAACAGCTGTTGGCTACAATCAAACATGATACAGCAGCAATGCAGACCTGCCATAAAAAGGTGAAACACATGATTATTATACAACAGTATGTAAGACTAACTACTGTATATTCACCTGAACCTCTGAGCTTGTTGAGCAAGGGGTCCTGGGTACCTTCTGTTTGGAGATTGGTACAATTGTGACAGCAGCGCCTGGCTGGTTTTCTGGCTTGGGTTATTTGCAAACTTCACCGTAATTGGTTCTGTGGCACCAGGAGGCTTCTGACCATTAAGGCCTTTAATGGCTTCTTCTGCTTCAATTCTTCGATCAAACCGGATGAAACCAACACCCCTGGACACCCCTAAGTGGAATGATGATAACAATAATACATTTTGCCCATAACAAATTCCTAAAATGCAACATCTTTGCACAAGACATTTACTATGCTTTCCTTCAAAATTAAGCTTTACTCCTCAGGAACATATCCCCTTTTTACCCCCGCACCCCCACCCACCCAATATGTTTACATGCCCAAATGTATATATTTGTTTCAGAAATACAAACTCCATATTTTTTCCAGTAACCTACTGAACATCAAGTAACTAAGCCTTCAGGCATGCCTCTATATAAAAACAACCTGAAAATTGCCTGAGCAGCAAATTACCAGTCAGAGCCTTGTCCATAATCCTTGCCTCAGAATATACTGCATTTCAGAAAAAAAATACTTTCTATAGATTCTGTTTATTAGCTTTTTATAAGGAGAGCTAAGACTATTTTCACATAGCAGCTTGAAAATGGAGATTACAGCAGCTGTAAATGTATTTTATTACTAGCCATGAAACAGGCATTAAACCTGCAGCTTCGGGGTGAAAATTACCAAGTCTGGCTTCCTGCACTCTGCAATCTATTTTTGTCTATGCATATTTATGAACAGTTCCAGCAGAAAATTGCATTTTCAGGCCCACATATCACCCCACCTTTGATATGTATTGGAGGCAACAGCGCTGCATTTGAAGGCAGACTATTTTACTGGCTGCCAATCCAGAAAACGAAGACAGTGTAAATGTGCCTACTCACCAGTAACTTGGTCCACCAGAATACGAGAGGTAATGATGCGTCCATACTGAGAAAAGAGCTGCTCCAGTTCTTTCTGAGTCATGGTTTTTGGAAGTCCACTCACATACAGATTTGCATCTCTAATGGAAGCTGAGCTTGGACGGGCAAAGGAAACCTGCAAAAACAAAAAGCAAAACCAAAAAGTTGATCGCCACATATGTCTGATTGTGCACATGCATCTTTATTAGCACCAATATATGCACTAAACTAATAAAAGTATACCTAGGACTTCTGATTTTCAGTTTTAAACCAATAGACAGAAAAAAAAGATACAAAAAAAAACAAAACTGTGTAGCCAATAAATACTGGAAGTGGTTACTCAATTCACGTTGACTTCACCCCTTTTCCAAGAATGTGCCCGTGACCATAAGGATTTTGTTGTGGAAGACAAAGGAAAGAAAAGGTACAGCTAAGTGTGCAAGTATTGTCGAGTTACTACAATTGACAAACAAAAAAAAAAAAAAAAAAAAAGCATTTTGGAAAGTAACCAAAAACAATAATTTCACACAGTATATAAAAAGCAAAAGCCCCGAAAGACATTTACACAAAAAAAGAGCTAAATAAAAGCACCAAAAAATAAAAAACCAACAGAAGCCGCAAGTATTCCCTAACCCTAGACTTTCTTAAATGAAAAACAAAGACCATACTGTAAAACTTCAAACAACTTGGTTTACTTAATTAACACTTACTGAAACTCCCCTAAATACAGCTTCAGAATATGTAAAACCCAAATGCTTATGCCAAAATAAATATGATCCTGGATCAATATTTGACGAGCTAGTACCTTGACTGAAAAAGACAATTCACTAATAAATTAGTAAGCGTAAACAACCGTAATACGTTTGTTTGATATTAAAACTTCTACATTTAAAAGGCAACCATTAATGTTTGTTTCACTTATAACTTATTTAAAACTATTGTTATTAGTAATGCAATTGGAAAAAAAAAAAAAAATAAATAATATATAAAAAAATATATATATATATATATATATATATATATATATATATTTTTTTAAATTTAGTAGTAGGTCAACAATTATTTTATTTTTCTCCCCAATTTGGAATAGCCAATTATTTTTAGGCTCAGCTCACCGCTACCACCCCTGCGCTGACTCGGGAGGGCTAAGACGAACACACACTGTCCTCCGAAGCGTGTGCTGTTAGCCGACCACTTTTTACACACTGCAGGCTCACCATACAGCCACCTCAGAGCTACAGCATCGGAGGACAATGCAGCTCCGGGCAGCTTACAGGCAAGCCTGCAGTCGCCCGGCCAGACTACAGGGGTCGCTGGGGATTTTTTTGCAGGTAATTGGTAACTCAGTTTCACAGTTACAGCTGTACATCTTAGATGGCTACCAATATTTAGTTTAAATTCTGTGAGGCAGCGCAGTGATTTAAAATGTGACAAGGCTCCAACCGTCCATATCCATCCAATATACGGACAGCTGGAACCATGCTCGACCAATCACATTGCCCGTTTCACATTCCATTACGAGCCCTGGACAGAAAGACAGGAGATAGAAGTATGCTGGGACAAATATCGGAATATTTCAACATTCCGATACAAAAATCAGATGTTCGTATTCGCTACAAAATGACAGATACCTTGCACTTACCGTCACCAGAATTTGTGCAACAGTTTAAAAAAATTGCAAAATGAAGAGAGCTCTGTGCGATAAGGAAATTATATGTACGCACTATACAGTGCAAACCGTTTATAAGAAATCACATCCGTCCAGGGGGTTTTGATTCTTATAAGTGGTTGATTCTTAAAAGCGGACCGATATGATTACTGTGGTGCAGAATCAAACTTAGTATGAGAATAAGAGCTTGTTCCCTGGCTGCAGTGTAACGGGTTGACCACTAGATGTCACGAGTTCCCACATGCAGGCAAGCCCATGTAAAATTCACAGCTGCTTTTCCTTAATGAATTATGGACAATAGTCAATTGGTTAACTGCTACTGCTTGTTAAAGTTAATGACACCGATAGAAATCGCTTAGCCGATAGCTTTGTGATGGGGTATAGAGGCGTAAGGAAACAGAAGTAACAAAAAGAAACCAAAACTCAAGTAAGAGATCTAGTGTTTCACACGAAGTACTGTTAGTCAATGCTCCAGCTGAGAGCTAGGTTTATTTTGTTTTATTAGCGGTTGTTTCGCCACCGCAGTGTAAGAAATAAAACCAACACCGGTTTAAAACTGTAAATCAAGACTCCAGCCTGAATTTACACTGTCCTTGGCCACTCTGTTGCATTACAATTAGCAAATGCGTGCTATTGGCAGTTTAAAAATACAGTATACAGATGTCAATGGTGCTCAGTCACTGAGGACAATACATCAAAACAAGTCCTCGTGGGTAAGCAGCTTGTTATATGATCATGATTGTTTACTCAAGGCTGCAGAATCCTAGCGATCGTCTTGTGAGGGTGCCTAGTTTAACTGCCGTGCGGTGTTACATGTAATGGTCTTTGAATTAAAATGACATTACAGTACAGTATTTTACGGTCAGGACTACCACTGCATTTAAGCATCTGTGGCTTACTTGTTTTCTGTTGAGATGCAAATCTCAGGTTTTTCATTAAGCGGAGACGCAAAGCTCTGCAATCCCCCCTCCTCACTACGCAGCAATCCCACTCCTTCTACATGCATATCACACAATAACACTGCTGTACTCAGCATGTATTCAATGAATGTGTATTCACTTTATTGAAACACATTTTCACTAACAGAACACAAAAAAACATACCTGCACAATGCAGTGGCAGTCATGTTTCGTTACAAACACTGTTGCCTGCATCATTGCACTATCCATGCTGTAATTCAAATTAATTCAAAAAAAAAAACTGCTTTTATTGGCGGTACACGTCGTTGCACTTGATCAAGTACCGTATTACATGTAGTCAGTTTGCCCCGAAATGTTCTTATAAGCGGATTGCTTGATTCTTACAAGCGGATTATTTTACATTGGTTAGTATAGGAATGATTTGGTCCCAGTGGTTTTGATCACTAAATGCAGCTGACTCTTATAAAACGGACTGCACTAACAAATAAATAAAAATCACACACACTGTACATGTATTTGTCAGTTTTGAAACCGAGATGAAACTATAGGGAACTTGAATAGCACCAACTTTCCCAGTGATGACAGTAGTCCAGAGGGAAAAGCTAAGCTCTACAGCAACTGTCAACAGTAGACAAGAGTAAATGAGGCACAGCTAAATGAAATACAAGAAAACAAAGATTGAAAAAAGCACTAGAAAATGAATTGTTAATGTATTAGAAGGCTCAAAGAAAAAATATGGACATTTAAGGAAACAGAAGTCCAGAAAACCTCAACAGCATTCTGGGGGCATTTTATGCCAGTGGAAGAAGTTCAACTGGCGACCAGTATAATTTAGTCTCCAGTTTAACACCGAGAGCGGGACTAAACTGATTTGAAAACAGTAGAAGTTTTAACATCCATTTACAGTGAGTCAATTATATTATACACACACAGTGCCGTGAAAAAGTATTTGCCCAGTCTGATTTTCTGCATTTTTCTGACACAATGTTATCAGATCTTCATCCAAAACCTAATATTAGATAAAAGGGACCCTGAGTGAACAAAACACAAAAATATCATACATATTTCATTTATTTAATAAAGTTATGCAACACCCAATGGCCCAGTGTGAAAAAGTAAATTGCCCCCTTAGACTCGATAACTGGTTATGCCACCTTTAGCAGCAATAACTGCAACCAAATGCTTCCTCTAGTTATTGATTAGTCTCTCACAGCGCCATGGAGGAATTTTGGCCCACTCCTCCATGCAGAACTGCTTCAACTCAGTGACATTTGTGGGTTTGAGCATGAACTGCTCGTTTCAGGTCCTGCCACATCTCAATGGAGTTTAGGTCTGGACTTTGACTAGGCCATTCCAAAACTTTAAATTTCTTGTTCAACCATTCTGATGTAGACTTGCTTGTGTGTTTTGGATCACTGTCTTGCTGCATGACCCAGCTGCGCTTCAGCTTCAGCTCACGGACGGATGGCCTGACATTCTCCTGTAGAATTCTCCGATACAGAGCAGAATTCATGGTTCCTTCAATGATGGCAAGGCGTCCAGGTCCTGATGCAGCAAAGCATCCCCAAACCATGACACTACCACCACCATGCTTGACCGCTGGTATGAGGTTCTTACTGTGGAATGCAGTGTTTGGTTTTCGGCAGACATAACGGGGCCCATGTCGGCCAAAAAGTTCCACTTTTGACTCATCTGTCCATAGAACATTGTTCCAGAACTCTTGAGGATCATCCAGGTGCTTTTTGGCAAACTTGAGATGAGCATTCATGTTCTTAGTGAGCAATGGTTTCCGCCTTGCTACTCTGCCATAAATCCCATTTTTGCCCAGTGTCTTTCTGATGGTCGAGTCATGAACACTGACCTTAGCTGAGGCGAGACAGGCCTGCAGATCCCTGGATGTTGTTCTAGGGTTCTTTGTGACTTCCTGGACGATTTTACGCCTTGCTCTGACTGTGGTTCAGTGGAGCCCCAGAGCCTTAGAAATGGCTTTGTAACCCTTTCCAGACTGATAGGCATCAACAATTTTTTTTTTTCGGAGGTCTTCAGGAATTTCTTTTGTTCGTGGCATGATGTGCCTCTAGAACCTGTGTGCTGACAACTTCACTCTGATGGTAAGGGCCAAAGTTAGTCAGATTTATATTGGGCAGGGCTGGCCCAAATCAGGCCTGGTTGTTAACCAAAGTACTCAGCTGAACAGCTGACCCTAATTATCCCTTTAATTGGGTTGAGTTAACTGGGGGGGCAATAACTTTCACACCTGAAGATTGCATGTTTGATTACCTTGCACACCAAACAAATGAAAGAAGCACCAAACATTGGTGTCATTTTTTTCTCAGACTCCCTCTACAACCCACAAAAAATCTGACCAAATACAATGTGAAATGTGCAAAAATGCAGAAAATCAGACAGGGGCAAAATACTTTCACGGCACTGTATATATCAGTCTTGGGTCCTCTCCTGTTCTCTCTCTACACCCCTCATTACATCCTATGGTTTCTATATTGATGATGCTCATTATCTCCCCCCCCCACCCCACCCCACCCCCCAGATCTCTACCTGTCTGTCTGCTACCTCCTCCTGAATGCACTCATACCACCCCAAACTCAACCTCTATAAATCTGACCTCCTTTACTTCCCTCCTCATCTTCCCCCCCCTCTGATCTCTCCATCTCCATTCCTCTGAATCTACCACGCCTCTCTCCTCCTCAGCCAAGAACCTCAGAGTGACTCCTGCCTCCTACTCCCAGCACATCTCCACTTAGCACGCACTTGCTTTCTTCCTCAGCAACACAAGAATCTGACCCTTCCTCACCAACTACTCCATGCAACTCCTCGTCCAGGCCCTGGTACTTTTAGACTACTGCAATTCCCTCCTGGCCGGCCTCCCTCCGTCTGCCACCCCTCCCTCCAACTCATCCTGAACTCCACTGCTCGTCTGGTGTTCTCTCTGCCTCACTTCTCCACTGCTCCGCTCACTCCACTGGTTCCCGATCACCGCTCGCATCCAGTTAAAAACTCTTACTCACCTACCGATGTCTTGACCAAACTGCACCCAGCTACCTCCAGACCCTCATCTCTCCCCTACACCCCCACCTGCCTGCACTACAAGACTAGCTGTACCTCCTCTACACTCCCCTGCCTCCACAGCCCACTCCTTCTCCACCCTCACCCCGCAGTGGTGGAACGACCTACCTATGGATGTCAGGACTGCCCAGTCCCTGACCACCTTCCAGCACCTCAAGACGCACCTCTTCAGACAACGTCTCTAAAACTCAACTCTTCTCTTCCAGACAATATAGCAATCTGCCTTTAATGCACTTTAACTTGCACTTAACTGCACCCTATTCTACTGTATTTAATCCTGCACTTAACCCAATCTGTGGTATCTTGTATTTCACTTGCACTCTTATCTAACCCCGATGTAACTATCACTTATCTGCTCTTTAACTGCCCCAATATCAAATTGCACTGTGTTTTGTATTTGCTCTTATTTGGACTGAAGTCACTATTTTGTATATTGCTCTTAATCCTACTGTAATTCTTGATATGTATTTTGTATACAACTAAGTCACCCTGGGTAAGAGCGTCATCTAAGAAATAAATTTATATAAAAAAAAATAAAAAAAAATCATATCAGGGTTCTCGCCATCACTGTTGAGCATAATGGGCTGTTCCGTTGTTACCTGGAAAAATGACGCTGTATTTCAGGCCGTTACATTGTGTTTTCAGTTTGCACAACGGCCAAAAAATAATAATAATCCTGTGAAACATTGTTGATTATTCCTTTGTGAGAAATTGGTTTGCTTAAAATACATGTTTCAGCTCTCAATACTCTTCAATGGGTTGGTTGTAACAGCATGTTCTTCAGTTTGGTCCGTGTAATGTATGCGACACGGAGACGAGATTGAACTTCGCTGAACTTTTCCCCCCGTTGACGGATGAGACTAGATCCTGGGTGCGCCCCTGATACACAGCTCTGTAACAACCAACACCACTGCAGATCTTTATTATTATACCATAACAAGCTGGGTTAAATAAATAAATCGTTCAGACGAACAGTAATTATTTTTTATTTCTTAGCCGACGCCCTTATCCAGGGCGACTTACAACTGTTACAAGATATCAAATTATTATTTTTTTTTTTTTTTTTTTTTTTATTTTTTTGACGCCTTTATCCAAGGCGACTTAGAGACTAGGGTGTGTGAACTATGCATCAGCTGCAGTCACTTACAACTACGTCTCACCCGAAAGACTGAGCACAAGGAGGTTAAGTGACTTGCTCAGGGTCACACAATGAGTCAGTGGCTGAGGTGGGATTTGAACCGGGGACCTCCTGGTTAGAAGCCCTTTTTTTTTTTTTTAAACCACTGGACCACACAGCCTCCTATTTTTACATACAATTACCCATTTATACAGTTGGGTTTTTACAGGAGCACTCAGTTGTTATATTAGTCAGGCAGGCTATTTGTGCGCCAGCCAACCAAAGAGCCTCACAACAACTGCTCTCTGACTGCTCCTCCTACCCCCAGTCACCTCTTGCTGTAACCTCTGCTCTCTCTCCCCCTCTGTCCTTGCCTCCACTGCTCTCTCACCTCCCTCCTATCAACTCCTCCCAACTCTGTAGACTCTGCTACCTCCACCCCCTTCTCCTCTCTCGACTCCCTCTGTTCCCTCACCTCCCGAACTGCTCGCCCCTCCCCTCCCCTTCCCTGGCTCTCCTCTGCGCTCCGCTCGGCAAGAACCACACTGCGATCTGCTGAAAAGAAATGGAAGAGAAAAAAACAACTCCCTGCTGCCCTAAACCTCTACCGCACTCTCCTGTCCTCCTCTACTAAATGTACTTATTTCCAATCTGTAATCCAAGCCTCCACTAACAACCCAGGTAAACTATTCTCTACCTTCTCCCTCCTAAACCCTCCCCCCTCCTCTATCACCTCTGATGACTTTGCCTCTTTCTTGTCTTCTAAAATCTCAGATATCCACAAACTCTAACACCTCTCCCTCCCCCCCCCCTCCAACCCCTACACCCACTGCATCCCCTACTAACTGACCCTCCTTCTCCACCTTCTCTCCCCTCAGAATCTGACCTCTCCTCCCTGCTCCAGGGTCACAAACCCACCACGTGTGCCCTGGACCCCCTCCCCACTCGCCTCTTTCAAGCTGCTGCACCTGCTCTACTTCCCTTCATCTCCTCCCTTCTCAACACCTCGCTCCTTTCTGGTCTTTCCCTCTGCCTTCAAAACAAGCCTCTATCACTCCCCTCCTCAAAAAACCTACCCTCGACCACACCTCCCTCCAGAGCTACCGTCCTGTCTCCCTCCTACCCTGCCTCCCTCCTACCCTGCCTCCCCAAAACCCTCGAGCAGGCTGTACACCGCACACACACAAATAAATACATAAATTCCACAGGCTCCCGGTGTGCCACAATGCCGCGTACAAGCACAAAACACTCAACCTCCAGAACGAAAAGCTGAAATTATAAAAATTCAGCGCTTAATTCCCCAAAGAAACATACAATTGAATCACATTATTTTTGTTAAAACAATAAAATTAGTGTTCGGTGAAACCGTTTGAAAAAGATGAATCTCTGCAGCTTGCTCGAAACAGGCTGAAAAGAAAATGGTGCTGTTCAACTGTCATCATGGAGTCTAGTGCCTTCCAGGAGGGGAGGAGTCTGGCATGATGACGTTGCCGGTCACTGTGTGACAACTTTGGTGAGTCTCAGAACTCAGGTAAACAAAGTTAACCCGTTATGTAATGGCTACATTTCGTACTGAACGGGAACCTACTGTTCTGTTACGATACTAGTTGGTTCAATTTGAAATAAATATATGTTGCATTTTGTCCAAAAACTTTTTCGGTACTAAACCCAACAAGCCTCTGCATTTTGCGATGTCAAATTGAATGGACATACTGAAGATTCCTTGCAAACTGTTCTACAAAATTCATGGCACAACAGCAGCTTCCTCTATCTGGAAAATGCAGTGGCAAGGTACTTCATTACACTGTCAAGACTGTTGAATGGTTCTGTGCAGGTGCCGTATCAACCATCTCTTCCGATTGACAGTATCAATAAAATGCACTTGCTTTAATTAAACTTCAAAACAGGATTGGTTTGCTGCCCCCAGATCAATAGATACCCCCCTCTCAGTGCTGGAGGGAAGAGCCAAGGTGAAGGATTTTATTTTCTCAACTTTAATTTGCTGCTAATGTTTGCAAAGTGTTCCAGCTTGGGCAGAGTATAAATGTAAACAATGGTTAGTATACATTGATGCAGTTAAATGTAAAATGGTTTATTTGTTTATTCAGTTCTGTAGTGCTTTATTCTTCCCCCACAGAGAAAGCACTAACCAGTGTTTCTCACGCATATCCATAAGGAACAAGGGTTGGGTATATGTTTATAGCCATTCATGTTTGCTGCCTCCAGTTGTTCTTCCCTCCAATTCTCACATTTGTAACACTGAGTTTCTGTTTTACATATTCTGAAGCTGTGTTTTACACCCAGGTAGCTTGTTTATAGTAGAGTCCTGTGCGGGTCCGATTTTTCCGACCCCACTTCTGACCCCAACCTGCTGCAACACAGCTTATCCGCGACCCGACCTGCTTTAATAAGACCTGCAACCTGACCCAAACCTGCAAGTGTTTGTCCTTTACCTACTGCCTGTGCCGACTGACTCTCGTGCTCTCATTCACACACAGGATATCTCTACCACTCTCCACAGATTGAGTTTATACATAAGGACATACAGTGTGGTAGCTTTCTCTAGTGGTCTGGAAATATTTTAACATATTAAACTATCTCCTTCTAGGCTTCCCAACCCTGGTCCTGGGGACCCCATGTGCCTTCTGGTTTTCATTCCAACTGAGCTCTCAATTACTGAACTAGACCCTTAATTGAACTAATAATTTGCTAAATTAGACCTCTGTAATTGTTCTCAGCACTTAAGTTGCAGAGTTCAAGTTACTTACAAAATGTTATAGCTAACTTAAAATCTGCAACTGTTTAAGAGCTGAAAACAAGTAAAGGTATAATTAAAGCAAATTAGTTTAATTAAGGGTTTAGTTAAGTAATTGAGCTCAGTTGGAATGAAAACCAGCAGACATGGGGTTGGGAAGCCCTGGTATATGGATTGCTTGTTAATCAATGGTAGTTCTGATGTTCGGTATCAGTATTTTATTTTATCGTCCCCCCCCCCACCAATATAGCTAGATAGAGAAAAAGAAAAAAACGGTCATTTAAAATCTCTACTACTAGCCGATCGTATTAAATATTTTTTTAAAATTAGCTCCACTCAAGTTAAAAAGTGATTAAATTGTGCTGATGCAGTTTTAGGAAATGTAACGAGGCAGGACTTCACTTTCCCAGAGCTTAGTGTTCTGGCAGGGAGAGCAGAGCATGCATAGTTTTCAATATTGAATAAGCAAGTTCGCTTTGGGAAGTCAGTAGAAAAATAAGCATGGGTCAAAGTGGCCAATGATCATTTTGACAAACTCCTTGGGCAA
Source organism: Huso huso (assembly GCA_036884735.1). Lineage (NCBI taxonomy): Eukaryota > Metazoa > Chordata > Actinopteri > Acipenseriformes > Acipenseridae > Huso > Huso huso. Next base: position 78,526,635 of record CM072663.1, on the reverse strand, counting down.
AACACATTTTTGGCCGCGGGTCAGGGGGCCACATATGGGACTACTTTCAAAAGCAAATTCTCAACTTGAAGAAAAATAAATTCCTTCAACTTGTCATTTTATCAGATGGATCAACCTGATAAAGTACACGAGGCTAGTTAGTTTTTTAAATGTTACTCAAACCTTTTGCATCTATTATTATTTATTTCTTAGCAGACGCCCTTATCCAGGGCGACATCACATTATTTTTACATACAATTACATTATTTTTTACACATTATTTTTACTTACAATTACCCATTTATACAGTTGGGTTTTTACTGGAGCAATCTAGGTAAAGTACCTGGCTCTAGGGTACAGCAGCAGCGTCCCCCACCTGGGATTGAACCCATGACCCTCTGGTTAAGAGTCCAGAGCCCTAACCACTACTCCACACTGCTGCCCTATACCCAATTCGTATAATTTTTTATAAAACCTCAGGTTGCAAAAACCATACAATCTCTGCTTAACCCTTAGGTGCCGACGCACTGTAATTTCGTAACTTTTGTTACGATGACAAAACAATTTTGTTTTTTTAAAGTGTGGGTCATAGTCACGGCTACCCGGCTTGTCATGATACCATTGGTTTAGAGCTAGGGTGGGCGGGACAAATAATATTTTGATTACAAGGCCGAGTCTTTGCCGGTGCCATTATGACTGAGTGCACAGCAGGTTCGAAGCTCTGTATCTCCGGTTTTACAATCCCAAGAGTGCTAATCTACATATCATCTAAACGGTAAGTACTTGGGCTAATTAGCCATATTGTTTTTTTTTTCAACTTTATATTTGTTTTTTTTTGTGCTGAGTACATCTGCAGTGTGTTTTTTTTTGTTTTTTTTCTCGGTGTCTTGTGTGCGCGCGCTTGCTTGTTGGGCAGGGCTAACTTTATGACTGCTGTAGACAAGAGTAACTACTGTACCAACATCATGTTTTTTTTTGTTTTTTTTAAAAAAACATCTTTCTTATAGTTAGTTTCATATACGTTTTTATTTTAACTTGTTTTTCCATTTTTTGAACTTGTTTCTCCTCAGAAGAGAAGGCAAAACTAATAGGTCTATCGCATGTGATGCAAAGTTAGGTGTTTGTGTACGTCTGTGTTAGCTATTACTTTTTCTAGTCGATTCATTATTTATCTGTAGTTATTTAGCTATGCATCTATTATTTTTTTAACTTATTTTTTATTCGATGTGTAAAAGAATGAGGAATAAATCTCGTTTTTTTTATTATTGGTTTAGTTTTTATTTTTACGTTGCGTCTGTAGCCTATGTAAAGAACAAAGACATTTAGCTGTAGTTATTATTTAGCCATGTATTTTATTGCTAGTTTACTGTGTGTAAAGAACAGAAAACATTTAGCTGTAGTCACTATTATTTAGCCATGTATTTTATTATTAGTTTACTTTCTTTGTGTGTGTATGAAGAATCATTATTATTAGTTTACTTTATGTGTGTGAAAAAGGATGGAGGAGAATATTATTATTATTATTATTATTAATTGGTATTTATTTTAATGTTTTATGTGGGTGTGTGTAAGCCAGAAAATAGATGGAGACAATCAGCTCTAGCATCTGAAGAGGAGGAAAGCCCTGACTGAGGAAGAGATCGAGGGCATGTACACCATGCAGGCTGACCTCCTTGATGAAGAGCTGCTGCAGGAGGATGAGGAGGAGGAGGAGGAGGAGGAGGAGAGTGGTTTGGAGGAGCCCCAGCCCAGCACTTCAACTGCAGGGTAGTTTTGAAAATAAATAAATACAGCACAATATGGAAGGTTTTTTTTTTTGTCTCCCTCCCTCCCAAATAAAATTCTTAATTTCAAAGTTTTATTTGTAATATACTTTTTTTTTTTTCAAATAAAAAAAATAAAACACTTGATAACTTGTGTGTTGTTTCTTTATTTTTATACTGAAATATAATTTGACTCGGTACTAATAAAATAAATTATTTGATGGGACAAATAACATGACAACGAACGTGCTGCATACATTGGACTTTATTAAAGTATGCCAGATGCCCGCCCATGTGTAACCGAGTTTTGGGGCTGTTTCTAATCGATTTCCACATCTGTATAACTTGGCAAAGCTTTGCCTTAACTTCCAACCAATTCAGTGGATGTAGACGTGCAGTCTCAATGTATGGGCAAGTCAACTGCAGGGGGATGCTGCATACTCGCCTTTAACAAATGCCAGCACTGTTTTAGTAAGGAAGCAAGTACCACTATTTTTAGGCTTTATAGTGTTCTGAAATACTGTCTACTTAGGTTTATTTAATGTTTAAACATGTCCGCGAAATGTCCGTGAAATCCTAATTTTATTCCGCAACATACCCGTGAAAAATATGTAAATTTACCGCGATTTAAGTAGACCCCTACTTATAGCCTATTCTCCCTCATAAATGACAGTCTGAGGAATCATTGACATATCATTTACTCCAGATTAGGAAACATTAAAAAGGAGCGCAATACATTAACTGGTAAAATGAAAAACACAAATATCTATTTATATGAAAAATGCTCACAAAAGGACATATATTGTATTTGAATACAAAAACGTAACTTCAGTAAAGTTACAGCCATAGCATCAAGTTTTTACAGACACTGCTCGCTTCCCGATTTCTCTCAGTCAACAAACAAGGCAGGCTGTCTCCGCATTCGCTAAACTCCCATTGGCCAGAATCACCGCTGTCAACTCCCATTGGCCAGGCAGCATTTCTGCAGCCTGTTCTGAAGCCTTTAGTACAGTGTCAGTATTCCCTGCTTGCTAGCAATGCAATACAGAAAAAAATAAAAAAATGTTATTTGGGCCTATTAATGTGTTTTATGTAAGTTTAGTGTCTTTAAATTTAATTTAACTTTTTTAGTCATTTATTTCACATTTGTCCGTATAAGTTTTCATTAACGATTGTAACCCTAAATTATATTAAAATGAAGAACTCGCCATTGTTTCCTATACTCTCACTTAAATTCCTATATGTCTAGGATCATGCAGAGTTTACTTTCAAATAACCAAGACCTTATCTTTCATGACTTAGTTTAAATGTGGCATTAGCTACTCATTACAAGCTTGTATCACGATACACAAAGGTGTATCGTATTGTGAAGTATCACGATGCATCGGTACACGATGAATCGTCTCACCCCTTCTGATAACCAACTGTAAAAATAAAGCTTTTGCATTGTTTATTTAACTGCATAAAACAAACCGAGAAGATAAGCTCTGGACCAGTAAACTTTCTTATTCAGTAACAGTCAGTTTTGGTACCTATAGATGAGTGTTTCATTCTAAAAGCAGTACCTAACATAGGCACCTAACTTAAAGTGGGGGGGCAAACTGAAGGACTAAGTGCCGAGCATAGAGACACAAATGCATTTATTTATTTTTACAATTAAGAAGCTCTAAGAAACCAAGCAAGACTTGCTATTGTGAAGTTGCTTCAGCATAAAATGTTCAATATGTATTTACTGAGCACACATTAATTACAAATATAAACGAGCATTAAAAGAAACTTGGCACTAAACAAAAAAAAAAAAAAAAAAAAAAAAAAAAAAAAGGTATATAAAAATGGGCATTGACGAAATGTTTTTGGTTTCATTTTAAATCACTCGATCATTCATCCTTGACCATAACACGCTTGAGTGACTATGACTGAAGCATATGCACTTAATCACCAAATTAGTGAGACAGTTGATTGGACACTGGATATGGAGTGATTTCAACCATTGAATTGCAAGCTTGAATAAAAGCAATAAAAAAAAAAAAAAAAAAAAAAAAATGCCATGTCATGTTAGAGGCTGGACTAGGGCAGCGTACTGTGGCTCGCCATCTTGGGTGCTCACAGCCAGCAATTTCAAACCTGGCGAGACGGTATAACCAGACACATTCTGTCAATGACAGGCCACGAACTGGGAGACCAAAAGTCACAACACCAGCCAAAGATCGACGGATCATTTTGCAGCATCTTCGTGATGTCAATTGTTAAATCAGCACAATAAAAAAGTCACTGCACCTGCTCTAAAACAGTTTGTCATTTTTTGATCACATCTAGTGAATTTTATGCAGATAAGTGATACGTTTCTTTTGATGCTCAGAATACAAAATGGCACAACCAGTACCAATGGCATTTCTAACACTTTCCTTTAATCTAGATGTATTAATGCCATATTAAATGGGGGATTTCAACTTCCCCCATATAAAATGGGAAAACCCGGTGGGGAGCACGACAGATGAAATTGAAAATAGTGGAAATGACAAATGACTGCTTCCTAATGTCAAGGCACCGACTAGAGGGGAGGCATGCCTTGATTTAGTCTTTTCAAATAAAGACAGAATAACTAAAACAGAGGTCAGAATCACTGGCAAACTCAGACAACAACATGGTCTCATTTGAAGTGATTTTTACAAACCCCAAAAAGAAATGACTAAAGGTTTATAATTTTAGAAAAACAAACTATGAAGGTATGAAACAGAGACTAACAGAAGTAGATTGGAGTAAAATAGAGAAGACATCCACGGAAAAAGTTTTTTTAAAATGTAGTACTAGAGGCACAAAACAATTACATCCCAAAAAAGTAGACTAATCTAAAACCTAAAACAATTGCCAAAATGGCTTAATAGATTAGACAATTAACCCTTTGCGGTCCATTGTCGGACTGGGTCCGACATTGCAATTATTCCTCACAGGTCCTTTGTCGGACTAGGTCCGACATCATTATAGCAATGCAATAAACGGGTGTTTAGTCGTTTTTTCTCCGGAAAAAGCCGAGAAAACCATTCAATTGCCGAGTGGGAGCGACAGGAGCCGAGACAAGTCGAAAAAAAAAAAAAAAAAAAAGGCGTATCTCATGAATAGTCATACATGGTATCAGGTATCAGATAACGGGGGAGGTCGTAAGTAAACAAGTTGGCTGACTGAATCAGCGCACAGAAAACACGGACATTTGCAGAGCTTTTTTGAGATGTTATAGTAATAAAATAATGACTTGGATCGCATTATTGAGGAGTTTGGTGATAAAACAGTGATCCGGAGATGATCGATCGGGTATGTACGACTTATTATTATTATTATTTATTTCTTACATAGGTGAACGCTATAGCAAACGAAAGGGTGGGGCAGGGCTGGAGATGCCTAGTGAGTGCTTTGTTGATATGCAGGGCCATTTAAACCCGTTTGACTGTGAAAAAAAATACTTTTAAACAGCGCGTATAAAATTAACTGCGCGTGTGAAAATTAATTAGACCTGGCGTGCCTGACGCGCAATTAATAAATGGACCGCAAAGGGTTAAATTCAGAGAAAAAAGGCACTTTAGAGAGCATTTAAAAAGGGACCAAGAACAAAGTACACAGAAAGAGTACTTCGAACTGCAAACACAAGTCAAAAAGGAAGTTAGAAAGGCCAAGAGATAGAAATGAGCATTGCTAAGGGGGCTTAAACCAATTCCAAAGTTTTTCCAATATTATTATAACACCAAGAGAACATTCAAAAGGAGGTAAAATGTCTAACAGATACAAATGGCAAAATCATAGATGGGAAAAAAAAAGCAAATACATTAAAAATGGATTATTTTTCACAAGTTTTTACAAGGAGGATACGGACAACATGTCCCACATCGACCTGTTCCTATCCAGTTTTAAATAACTTTAGCATAACAGAGTCATTAGTGTTAAAGGGACTAGGAGCTTTTAAAATAAACAAATCCCCTGGGCTGGATAAGATCCTCCCAATAGTACTCAAAGTAGTGAAATAAGTTATTTACAAACCACTAACCAAGATCATGCAACAGTCTCTTGACACGGGATGTACCGACAGACTGGAGAATGCAAACGTAATAGCGATCCACAAAAAGGGAGACAAAACCCAACCAGGTAACTACATTGTAAACTTATGGAAACTATACAATCCAAAATGGAAAATTACCTATATGGTAACAGTATCCTGGGGGACAGTCAGCATGGTTTTAGGAAAGCATAACTGCAAAGCATATGACATGGTTTATTTAGATTTCCAGAAAGCTTTTGACAAAGTCCCGCATAAAAGATTAATTCTCAAACTGAACGCAGTAGGGATTCAAGGAAATGCATGCACATGGATTAGGGAGTGGTTAACATGTAGAAAACAGAAAGTACTGATTAGAAACCTCAAAATGGAGCAAGGTAACCAGTGGAGTACCACAGGGATCAGTATTAGGTCCTCTGCTATTCCTAATCTACATTAATGATTTAAATTCTGGTATAGAAAGCAAACTTATTAAATTTGCAGACGACACAAAAATAGGAGGAGTGCCAAACACTGTTGCAGCAGCAAAGGTCATTCAAAATGATCTAGACAGCATTCAGAACTGGGCAGACACATGTCAAATAACATTTAATAGAGAAAAGTGTAAGGTACTGCACGCAGGCAATAAAAATGTGCATTATAAATATCATATAGGAGATACTGAAATTGAAGAAGGAATCTTATGAAAAAGACCTAGGAGTTTATGTTGACTCAAAAATGTCATCTAGACAATGTGGGGAAGCTATAAAAAAGGCCAACAAGATGCTCGGATATATTGTGAGAAGTGTTGAATTTAAATCAAGGGAAGTAATGTTAAAACTTTACAATGCATTAGTAAGACCTCATCTGGAATATTGTGTTCAGTTCTGGTCACCACGCTACAAAAAGGATATTGCTGCTCTAGAAAGAGTGCAAAGAAGAGCAACCAGAATTATTCCGGGTTTAAAAGGCATGTCGTATGCAGACAGGCTTAAAGAATTGAATCTATTCAGTCTTGAACAAAGACGACTACACGGCGATCTGATTCAAGCATTCAAAATTTTAAAAGGTATTGACAATGTCGACCCAGGGGACTTTTTTGGACCTGAAAAAAAGAAACAAGGACCAGGCGTCACAAATGGAGATTAGATAAAAGGGCACAAAGAATTGAGAGGGTCTGGAACCAACTCCCCAGTAATGTTGTTGAAGCTGACACCCTGGGATCCTTCAAGAAGCTGCTTGATGAGATTCTGGGATCAATAAGCTACTAGCAACCAAACCAAACGAATGGCCTCCTCTCGTTTGTTAGCTTTCTTATGCAGGACTGTGCAAACAAAGAAAAGCAAAGTACTGTTCTTTTGAAGGCAAGTATTCCCCAGGTAAAGCCATTCAAAATACTTGCCATATCAGAAGTGCAACCCCCCATGACATCATTTTTACCTTTAACTTCAAATCAGAAGATAACAAGTTTCTTTTAGTTAGTTATACAAATCTCTTATTGGCCCTTTTGGAGCAAGTATCTGGCTCTGTCCAGATCCCCCTAAAGAGGCTAGCTTTTACAACCCCCTCATAAACCAACTATTTTCTAAGCAAACCCTGTTTATCTAGTTTACTATTTAGGAAGACGTTTACAATAGGTTTGTAGCTCTGATATAAAAACGGTGGTCTCCCCAAAAGGCAAACATCTTTCATGTTAGGGCTGGACAAAGGACTTGTTTTTACAACATTGTCCTGACAAAAGCCAGGATACAAATCAGCTTCCCAGGTTCTAACCAGAAATCAGGAGACTAAAAGATGTTAATCAGATCCCTAGTCTCATTAGAAATTTAACCAGAACCTATGCTCAATTTGTGAGTTGTATTCTAAGACCTAACAATTCATTTCTCTCTAAATATGTTCCAACATTCTTAAATGCCAAACCTGGACTGAAATATTCAACCTTAGAAAAAATAACACCAAGAAAGATTTAACATAACGTTTATTTAAATTTGTACTACTCTGCAACTATCAACACACAAAATGCTTTGTAGTATACAATAATTAATTTAAAGCGAGTTAAACCTCAAAACCCATTTGCACAAACACAGTAATGGGGAGTGTCAGATTTTGCGTATTGCTGGTGTTTCTTTGTACCTATGCGAGATATTTTCACAGTAGACGCGAGATTAAGACACTCCATGAATTACCATTCTGTGGCAAATTCCTCTTTCTGAAAAGCCAACCTCAAACTTTTAGATGGAGAGAAATTTTGTTCGATTTGTGATTCCCATTTTAAAAACTGATAAGCAACCAAGTAAACATGTGATTAATAATGATAGCAAGGCAACATTTGCGTAGCAGTTTCTGAAGGACCCCTAAACTGGTTACTAAGCAATCCGGCTCAGAGCTTTTAGTTTGTCAGTTAAAATGCCACAATAAACTGTGTGAAATACAGTATTAAGAACAATTCATTAGAAAATTACAGGAACACACAGTATTGAAAGTTCAGAGAGTATCCATCATTTATTTATTTAAAAGAAAAATCATAGTATTATACCCCTTCGATGTAGTGCTGTAGCAGAACCTCCAAAATAGTAGCTGCTACGGCCAAATCATAGCCATTGTGATCTCTGTTACTATATATATATATATATATATATATATATATATATATATATATATATATAAACAACCACAACTTCATTCTGAAGCAAATGCAAACACTATTTTTTGCTGAATAAAACAAATTTCAACAGCATAAACTTAGTTGCATTTCTACACATCACAGGAATGGGCCTGGCAGAGGCCATTGCCTGAATTTCGTCTACAGATGGAAAAAGTTCACCCATGTTTAAGTGAGACCAAAAATTGTATTTATGGATTTAGAAACCTTATAAGTTCTGGAGCATTTGGTCTCCTTTATTTAAAGCAGTGGTTGGGTGTCCTTTGTTCTTTATGGAACTTTGTTTTTATGGATTCTATTGCTATGCGTTTGTGATCTTCCTTCTTTTAGACAGAAGAAAACCCTGTTTGTGGCTTGTGTGTTAGTTTGTTAAATTGTCAAAACTTTAATAATTATATATATAAGAAAAAATCATAACCCAACATTTTTCACTGGGACCCCCAGAATTTCCCCTGGGATCTAGTGTGTTTTTTTTTTTTTAGTGTCCTGGACCCTGAATGGGGAAAAAAGTTTGGAGAGCCCTGATACTAACCATTTTGTTATTGCATTTGAAATAGAGTAAAATATCATCAATATATTTGGAACAGGCTAATAAATTGCTATGGTACTAGTAGTATTTGATATGTTGCTGAATTCAAAACACAAGCTCATTGAATTTCACAATTAGAATTAAAGTTTAAAGATTGTACTTTTCATAATCAACTAAAAGCATTAATTACAATTGTTAGTTCACCCAATATATTGGATTTCACATTAAGATGAGGTTATGTAATCAAAACTCAGTTTTCTAATTTATACTTAAAAACACACATTTAAAACTTGATTCTTATAGGCCTGTCATGGTTTTATTCAGGCTTGCAAAATGTCACAAGAATCAGTCACGTCTACACAGCTGTGTATATCCATATTGATAAACTTTAAAAGAAATTAAATGAACAGACTTAAATATTTAAATGGATACGCGTTACTTTGAAAGCCATGGTAATTATTTGTCAAAGGGCATTTGGGATTGTGGCACAAATTTTCTATGTAGTATCTTAAAGCTACAAACTTTTGTTGCATACAGTGGCAAACCATTGTGTGCATGTGCCCCACTTTAGTCTTTCGAGATCGATTTTTTATATATATATATATATATATATATATATATATATATATATATATATATATATATATATATATATATATATATATATATATATATATATACACACACTTGAACATTTCACATTCTGCTGCCTAAAAAATTCAAAATGCATTAAAAATAGGAGTTTGTTTCACTGACCTACACAACATCTACACTTTCAATGTGAAAGAACAATTATAGTAATATTCAAAAAGTAATTAAATAAAAAACCAAAAAGTCTTGATTGCATAAGTCTTCACACCCCTTGAGTCAATACTTGGTGCAAGCCCCTTTTGCAGCAATACCAGCCATGAGTCCTGTTTCAATCACATGATTCTGTAGTGGTAACTGAAACATATTATGGCAGATCTATTTAATGATCACTTTGTTAAAGCCGGGCATTTATTTGATAGGTCCACGCTTAGTAAATGTGTTGGATCTGTACCAGTTAAGGGTGGGGGACAAGTTTGAAGTCTTTTCACCTTCTCATTGCAACCGGTCACAGAAATGGAAATTTGACGTGTTAAGATCGACCCTAAAAAATCTGCGGGATCTGACGGCATTGATCCTTTTTTTGTAAAATCAGCAGCTTATTTGTTATCTTCGCCAGTATGTTATTTATTTAACCTTTTATAACAGCTGAAATTCCACTAGAATGGAAATCCTCATTCGTCATGCCCCTCTTTAAAAGGGGGTGAGGTAACGGATCCCAATTGTTATAGGCCTATTTCTATTTTACCCTGCCTCTCTAAGATTATGGAAGCAATTGTAAATAAGCAACTAAGTCTCTTTTTGGAGAGTAACAATCTTATCTGATACGCAATCAGGTTTTCGTGCTCGACATGGGTGTGTTACAGCAGTTTTAAAAGTCCTGAATGATATTACTATGGGCCTTGATAAAAATCACTTGTGCTGCTATTTTTATTGATTTATCTAAAGGCTTTTGATACTGTGGATCATTCTATTCTTTTGAACTAGCTACGGAGCATAGGCTGTGACAGGGTTTCTACTGCTTGGTTTCAGAACTACCTTTTAAATAGAACACAATGTGTAAAATTGGATGGATTTATATCACAGCCTTGCTTGGTTACTAAGGGTGTGCCACAAGGTTCGATATTGGGCCCTTCTCTTTTTTCCCCCCCCCATTTATATTAAATCTTGCTAAGGGAATAGATCATTCATATATCCATCTCTATGCTGATGACACTATTTTATATTCAATTGGCCCTACTTTATATTCAGTGCTATCAGTCTTGCAAACAAGTTTCAATCAGATTCAAAAATCTTTTTGTGATCTACATTTATTGCTTAATATTGATAAAAACTAAATGTATGTTATTTAAAAGGGGACGTGTAAATGTTACCAATCCTGCAATTCTTGAGCAAGGCTGCAAAATTGGTACCTTTTGTAAGGTTGACCTTGAGCAAGTGGAAGTTTATAAATATCTGGGTATTTGGCTAGACAGTGCACTTACTTTTAAACCACATATCGCTAAACTACAATCAAAGGTTTGAGCTAGACTCTGCTTTCTTCACCGAAATAAATCATGCTTCTCGGCCAGCTAACTACTTATTGGTACAGATGTCTGTACTACCCATTTTAAATTATGGAGATGTCATTTATAAATGCCCTTAGGAAGCTTGATGCTTTATATCACTCTGCAATAAGATTTGTCACTGGTGCTCCCCATCACTCTCATCACTGATCTCTACACTTTGGCTGGCTGGCCCTCACTTCAAACACGTCGGCTATGTCATTGGTACAGACTCATTTATAAAACCCTAAAATCGGGAAATCAACCCTTTAAGCAAATTGTTGACTGTAAATCGGTCTCCTATTATAACATTCGATTCAGCAATTTGATTAATTTAATTGTCCCTAGTGTTTTTACTGCTGTTGGGCATAACTCATTCCAATATGCAGCTGCTCACGATTGGAATGAGTTACAATCAAGGCTTAAACTCCCTGGTTATCTCAGAGGGTGCTTTCCTTTTCTTGAAGCTCTTTTCCCTGTTTCATGTGCTTGTCAAAGCAGACGCTGATTTTATTAAGTTTTTTTTTTTTTTTATTATTTCGTATTGCTGTAATGTCTCTGTCTATGTATTGTTGTTTGTTGTATTTATGTTGCCTCTTAGCCAGGTTGGCATTTTAAATGAGAACTTGTTGTCAATGTCTTTACCTGGTTAAATAAAGGTTTGAATTGAGTCGTTTTGGGTAAGTGTCTACCAATTTAGCACAGCGGGATGGTGCAGTTTTTGCCCATTCTTCTTGGCAGAGTAGCTCAAGCTCTTTCAAGTTGGCTGGGGTCGTCTGTGGACTGAAGTCTTCAAGTGTTGCCACAGATTTTCTATAGGATTCAGGTCTGGGCTTTGACTAGGCCACTCGAGGACATTCACTTCTTGCTGAGCCACTCTATTGTTGCTTTTGCTTTGTGCTTAGGATCATTGTCCTGCTGAAAGGTGACACCTCCCCAGTCCCAGGTCTCTGGCAGACTGGAAACAGGTTTTCCTCCAGGATCTGCCTGTACTTTGCACCATCCATCTTTCCCTTAATCTTCACAAACCTCCCTGTCTCCGCTGCTGTAAAGCATCCCCAAAACATAATGCTGTCACCACCATGCTTTACTGTAGGGATGGTGTTAGCAGGGTGATGTGCCGTGTTTGGTTTACGCCACACATATCGCTTAGGATCTAGACCAAAAAGTTCCACTTTGGTCTCATCAGACCACAAAACCTTCTCCCACATGCGTGCAGTGTCCCCTAAGTGTTTCTTTGCAAAAGCTATGCGGCACATCATAAGACTTTTTTTCAGCAGTGGCTTCCTTCTTGCCACCCTCCCATACAGGCCATGTTTGTGGAGTACAGTCAACATTTTCCGCAATCTCAGCCAGAGACCTTAAGCCAGTTTCCTTAAGCCACGGCTACTGACTTTGGAGGGACGGCCTGATAGAGGCAGTGTCTTGGTGGTGCCAAACTGTTTCCACTTTACAATGATGGACCTGACAGTGCCCCAAGGGATATTCAAAGACATTGAAAGTTTTATAGCCTTCCCCCAATCTGTACCTTTCAATAACTTCCCCAGAGTTGTTTTGGCAGCTCCTTGTTCAGCATGTTTTGCCATTTGCTTCAAATTCGCTCCATACAACAGAAACAGCTTGATTCTTCATCCAGGAGTATTCGAATCAGTTGAACTACTGTGATTGGACACAGGTGGGCTCTATTTAACTTATTATGTGCCTTAAGGCAATTTGTTGTACCTGAGCTAATTTGGGTTTGCTATGACAAAGGGTGTGAAGAGTTATGCAAATCAAGACTTTTTGGTTTTTTATTTAAATTACTTTTTGAATATTTCTATAATTGTTCTTTCACGTTGAAAGTGTAGATGTTGTGTAGATCAGCGAAACAAACTCCTACTTTAATGCATTTTGAATTGTATTTTTTAGGCAGCAGAATGTGAAAAAATGTTCAAGGGTATGAAGACTTTCAAGGCACTGTATGTATGTATGTATGTATGTATGTATGTATGTATGTATGTATGTATGTATGTATGTATATATATATATATATATATATATATATATATAATATAATTAGGGCTGTCAAATCAGTTAACTTCTGCGATTAACGCGTAAATGTTTTTAGAGATTCATTTTTTTTAATGCACATTAAAATCGCATTGTTGTGTCTTGAGCCTTTCGGCACACCGTATTTCAAATCCCGGCCGCGGCAACATTGTATTGAGTGTCTGAGTGCAGTTATTGTTTAAATAGAAAGTTAAATCACTGAACCGCTTAAATGGAGCAAAGCACTAAAAATGAATGGGATTTTTTTTTTTTTTTTTGGACGGGCTCACTGGACAGAAAGACGCTTACTTGTCTACTGTCAAAGTGAGTTCCAGTATCAAACACGAGTACATCTAGTCTGCTGCGTGCTGAACACGCCTTCATCTCTCAAAATACACTAGCAGCTCTTTTGCTAGACAATAACAACAAATTAAACCCACCAGTATCGACAGAAATGCAGGATCGCTGCAGGCCCATATCAAGCTAAGTATGATCATGATAATAAATGAGTTAGGCTGCTTTGCTCTTTTTTTTTTTTGCACGTAGTATGTAAAGCCTAACAATTGTTAGTTTGCAGTTTTTGGATATGATGACAGTTTTTTTTTTTTTTGTATGTTCTCTTCACAATTAAAACAGTTTATTTCCTAGAAGTGCTTACTATAGCTACAAAAAAAAAAAAAAAAACTAATTTCAGTTCACAAATCACATTTAAAAATAGATATCCTATGTTATTATGTTTTCTGATCTCTGTATGCTGCTGATCAAGCTTAAACTGCACATTTTATTGTGTTGGTTGTACTTGTAATTTCTAAATTATTGCCCCAAGTACATTTTGGTCACGGTCTCAATGGGTAATTTTCCGGTTATTATCCTTAACTGTAAATTTTATTTACAGTTAAGGATAATAAAAACAATAGCATCAGTAATAAAACAAATTTAAATTCAATGGATGTAGTAATTGTAACAATTTAATATGCGATTAAAACAGGAGATTAACCAAGATTATTATTATTTTACTTTTTTTTAAAAATTGCGATTAATTTTTTTTAATCGCTTGACAGCCCTAATTTTTTTTTATATATATATATATATATATATATATATATATATATATATATATATATATATATATATATATATATATATATATATATATATATATATATATATATATCTATCTATCTCCTTCCAAGAACTGAATAAGCCAGGTAATTCCAAATACTTTTCCCCTCTACGGAAATAAGTTAAGGAATGTTTTGTCCCAAGTTAGTTACTGGTCATAACATGCTTAAATATAAAAAAATAAAAAAGGACGACCAACAGTGCCTGCTGCACTTAAGGAGTAAGTATGCAATATAATCCCAAAAACTCACATTTAATACACCATTTCTATACAAAAAACAAACCAAAAAACCACACACCAACACCATAACATCCCACAGCCAAAAGGTTACTGTCCATCCACTAAACAAAATTGAGTCCCCCCCCCCCCAATGACATGGCATGTTCAGTACAGTAATGCAAAAGGGAAAGTGTGAGAAAGTTCCACAAATAAAATGTGTAGGAAAGTTGAGGGAAGAAAATTAGCCCCTTACCTTTCTGGTGCCATCTAAAAACGCAGTTTTACCAATTTACCAAAATTCATACTCATATATATATATATATATATATATATATATATATATATATATATATATATATATATATATATATATTATTTTATTTATTTTTTTTACACACACACACACACACTATATTTTACAAAATGTCCACTTGCCTGGTGAGTTTGCTGTACAGTATCTACAACTTTGGAAGACATTTTCTGCAAGTCTGAGACCTAGATAAGAACCCCGAAACCCCCTCCCCCTCCCCCTCCTCCTTTAATACCTAGTTTACTTTCTGTAGACACATGGTCGTGTCCATGTACACATCCTCAGTAATATGGAATATAATTTCTTACTGATCTACACACTGCTTACCTTTATTGTTTTAGTCTGAAGTCTCAGGCCATTTAATGTATTGATGGCTTTTTCAGCATCTTTTGGGTCCACATAGTTCACAAATCCATACCCTAGGCTCTGCCCTGCAAACAAACAAGGAACATTTTAGACAAGACTTTTTTTTTTTGGTTTGTTTGTTTAAAATTACCTAATTTCTTGTTTCTGAAGTAATGACAGTTATTCTGCTAGAAAGGTGTACTCCAACAGATTGCCCACATTTCAACCAACTACAAAAAACTTAAAATAAACCTGATCATTTTTAGAACACACATTTACTTACTACCAGCAAATGTGGCTGAACAGGGTTTTTATTTTAAATCACTTACAATGAGCAATCAGTGGAAAGACACAACTTTACAGTGGAAACAAATTTTATTTAAGACAATTATTTTAACAAACTTCTTCCCAAAAACCTCAGTACATTGTCCATATCCAACCAAAACACAAGGGAAGTCACTAAATGCATGTTTTATTTAAATAAATCTGAATGCAAGGTTAATCAATTAACACTCCAAGGCGATACATTAAGACTAGTCACAAAAGTACCTTTTGGGGGCATATAATACAATGGTGATAGTAACAACCCTGTTTTTATATATACTTTAACAAATTCTAGTTTAGACCAGTGATTTAAAACAATAAATTAATAAATAAAAAAGTGACTGTGCCAGGAATGAGCAAATTAAACCCTAATTAGTTAAGGAGAGCATTTAACTTAAGATACACATTCCTTCATAGGTGCCTGTACAACTCCCAAAAAATGTTAACAAATTACCAACACTTAAAACGTACAGTATTGTGAATGTCAAGCCATTTACTCTACTGCAGTGGTTTTCAACCTTTTCATCTCAAGTACCAGTGTTTCCAGCAGGGACCACCAGGTGTACCAGTAACTCTGTGCAATCTTAAAACGGCTGTTTGTACTCTCTTGTTTGTTGCCTCATTCTGCGGAATGGTTAATTGTGCACCTGATGATTGCAATTAACTCAGCATGTTTATATTTGAAGTGTTGTGTAGAATTGGTGACCGCATCTTTAATTGTGTACAGTTGTATTATGGAAAATACCATGTTGCAGCTCCCATGCTCAGTGTCGGTGAAGTCCTGATCTGACAGCATGTAACAGACAGCTCTTACAGTTACATGTTACCGTTTCAGTAAAAACGAAGTTTAACAATTGCAGTAAATTCGTTCTGCTATATTTGCGACTGGAGAACAGTAGAAAGAAATGGATAGATCTAGTGAGCAGAACAAAATTAAGGGAAAAGGGAGATTAAAAATACCTCAAATGAGGAGGGAAATTGTTTAAATATAATTGAAGTAGTTGTTGCTGGTATTCGGGACTGGAATAAGGAAAAAAAGAAAAGCAGATTGCGAAGCTTCCTGCTTCCTTTGACCCAGCGTAAGTAAACGCGTTTGTTATCCATCTAAGCAAGCAATAATGAAAATAGATAGTTATAAGTTACACGTTAAAATGCATTATTATTTTATTACCCACTATCTCCCAAAAGCCATCCATCACCAATATCTGCACGGGCAAAGTGATCGGCAATATCAATTTGCCCAAATGAAACTGCTGTTTGTACTACCAGGGTATCGAATGACAGCATTTAACAGACATTTTGGCACCCGAGGATGGCAAAATGTCACATTTCTACAGTTTAATACTACCTGAAATACAGTATATCAACGTATTTATCATTTGTATACAACACCACGGAAATCCAAATGTAATTTAGCACCAGACTATGCAACATCTGTTTATGAAGCAAGCCTAACAAAACACTCCTATTCAACACAAGACTGAATATTCTCATTCCAAATTGTGATAAACAGCTTCTAAAATAATGTTGAATTATACATAACAGGTGTCCCCATCTGAAGATGCTTGTTATATTAAAAGCTACCTATTCAGCACAAAATGCACTACAAATGAGGAAAAGGAAACAAAGCATCACAACAAAAAAAAAAAAAAAGCCTTCAAATTGTTCAACTTAAATCTCGGCAAAAACAAAAAGCTACTGTAATGCTTATTTTCAACATCTACCTACCAATACCATGGTCATGAGAAAAGAAAAAAGGAGGGGTAAACAACTTCAAGGCCTTGACATGAAGTTAAAGAACGTAGTGTGTCCTACCCTCGTGTCCACTCAGTTTTCAACTCATCTGTCCTGAATAACTGATGTCCGGCTCATTCTGTAGATCTGCTATGTCCACCAACATTAAAACGCAGTATGCAAGTGTTGTCTCACCAGTATATTATACAACTTTATACTACAGTATGTAACATTCTGCTAGCTAGCTTTTCTTTTTCGGCCCCACTCCAGTGCTTGTGTCAATGTACTACAAAACCAAGGTTTTTTCTTGTAGTGGTTTGTTCTCATTCGGTACCTGACAATGTGGTATTTCTAATACTACATTTGTGAAAAACATATGTAAAATTTTAATAAAAAACTAATTGAACCTGCCCAATTCTGTATAAGGCCTCAATCTCTGTTGGCCACTCCCCTTCCAGCTTTGTCTAGTGAAATTTTATAAGCCTGTTATTTAACCATGTCCTGATAGCTAAACAAAGTATAACAAGATAAACTTTATAGAAGGAACAAATACCAAACTCTGTAGCTGAAGGAGAGGCAACTTAATCACAGCAAGTTCATGCATTAGTTGAATCCACTTAACTGCAATCCTTCAAGAATAAATGAATTACAATTCATGGAGACAGACTTAGTACTTAACTCAACTTTAGTCAGTTTTACACAATAGCTCAAGCTGCACGTTTGTTTTTTGTTTGTTTACAAAAAAAAAAAAAAAAAAAAAAAAAAAAAAAAAACACAAACACCACACTGAATCTTGTTCAAATTCAATTGAGATTAAGTGTTCACACATTAAGTTTGACCAAATAGAAAATAGCTTTGCATCTTTAAAAATATTGCATCTAAAACCTAGAGGCATGGAGCATGCAAGCAGCAGTAGTGGCATCATGTATAACAGGTTTGGTGATCTTTGACAGGCTATTGAGAATAGACATGTAGGGATGAATACAAATTCTGTTTCCCACTTAATCTATTAATAAAACATGGCAGTTGCACAAATATGTTGATGGTTAAAGTAATACAATTTACCAATATATATTATATATATATATATATATATATATATATATATATATATATATATATATATATATATATATATATATAGTAAAAGATCACGCCACACACGGGTTCGTGCCCCTTTAAAATTACGACCCAGTACACAGAAATTAATTTTTTTTTTTTTTTTTTTTTTTTTTTTTTTTTTAAGCGCAGTTGCGCTATTTTTTTTAATAACACAAAAATAAACATACAAAACAAAAACCTAACTCCGTCCTGGAGCGCTGACTACACAGGTTGTTCCCTGACTAACTTGCAAGACGGCTAAGCCGTTTACCTGTCACCACCAACAAAACACACACGCTTAACACAGCACTTTTTTTTTTTTTTTTTTTTTTTTTTAGACTGCACGGAAGCAGAGCACCTTATCTGCCTCCTTCTACTCAGCAGCCCCGATCAGATTAACTGATCCTCTCATACCCTGCCCTGGTCCCAATTACTAATTACTGCCCAGGTGCAGGGGATAATTAAATAATAACAGTTAAATTAAACAATAAAACAATTAACTAATTAACAGAAAAACAAAACAAACAATTTATTTCTCTTCAGGGAGGCTTTAACCCCCTCCCTGCTGTCTCACATTCCCGCTGCTGTTACAATAAATATATTTTTTTTTTACATTACAGCCAAGATTCAAAATTTAGCATTAACATAAGATGGAAAACTTAAATGTATCAGAACACAAAATGTCCAGCATGAGAGAATCATATTTACAGTCTTCCACTGACACTACAGTTCAGCCTACAAATAAAGGCATTTTGAAAAAGGACCCGTTTAGCTTATTGCTGCATTACAGTAACAATAAAAACAGTGTTAGTTTAGTAACAGTCCAGCAATGTCATGTGAGAGTAATCCTATTTACATGTACTCCACAGATTAAGGTTTAGCGGTTACTGGCATTACAATAACCAGGATAAAATATTAACACACAAAAAAAAAAAAAATTTAAAAGGCGTGTTGACTGTAGACTGTTGCTACACGGGTTCAGTGCTGTGCATCACCCGATTGTAATTTAAATAGCGCCCCTTTTAATGTAAACGCATAATTAATCCTCCCAATTGTTTATTTGCCAATTCTGCCTTACTTGTTAAATTTAACAAGAGGTGTGTATCCAGACAATGTACAAAACAAAACTGTAGTGACCTACATCCTTTACACAGTAAAGCGTTCAAATTTCCTTTATGGAATGTATAACTAGAAAAATAGCTTTGAGCTTGTTTCTTGGTCAGATAATATTTAAAATGAAAGAAACTCATGGTTTAATGTTGCTAATTATAGCTCTATTAAATGCAGGTAGAGTGGAAAGAAATAAAACATGCAATTAAATGTAGCTTACTTTGGGAAAGTCCCACCTTGAGCGCAGTACCTGAGGTCTAAGTTTTTCTATCATAGAAGAATGCAGTGCTTTGCATTTGTCGTCTTGTTCTCTATGTGTTTATGACTGGCAATATGAGCTTAATGGTATTGACTCCTACATGATGAAATCAAATGACAGCAACATTTGCAGAATACCATCCTTCCATCCTCATATAGGTTACCAGAAATGTTTAAGCTCTGTTTTGTTGAAAAACTGATTTTTTTTTTTTTTCTCCGTTGGTGAAGCCCCCATGTTGAGTTCAGCAGACACGCGAGTGAAGTCACATGATTAATTCTCAACTTGGCAAGGTATAGTGCAAAAAAAAAAAAAAAAAAAAAACCCACACAAAAAACCTGAGTTGCAAAAACCATTCCCAATGCAGAAAATCAGTAGCCCTAGACATGCCTTGTGCAGTGCTCTGGAAAACAGGAGGTTCTGCAAGTACTGAATCTTAATTCCAGTGCAAAAAAAAAAAAAAAAAAAAAAGTGACAGAATAAACACACAAATACCAATGTTTGAGAACAGCTCTGAATTTATACAAGAATTCCCAACATTCCACAAGATGACACACACTTACCTGACTTATTGTGCAAGTAGGTTACTTCTATTGCAAAATGCAATATCAGCATGTGGTTACATTTAAGCAGAGCTCTATTTCTGGGATTTACTCAGACAAGTTGTGCACCTCTTTACAAGACAAGACACGTTTTAAGCATGGTTAAACTTTCATAACAAATCGTTTAACTGCTGTGACCAAAATCGGGAGGGAAACAAAAACATGCTTCTTGTAACCAGAGTTCTCATTAGCAAAGCCTGGTTGGTTTCCAAACCCTATATGACAATATAAAGCTAGCAGCATAAACATTGGGAGGGAGTTGCAGCACAGTAACTAATGCAAACATGGAAAAAAAAAAAAAGTTTGTATTCAGATTTCCCTTCTGTAGCACATGAAACACCCAATACAGTACACAGTGTTCCGCGTTTCCGGTTTATACCAAATTGTACCGATTACAAGATTGTTTAACTGAGCGTCGGTTTTTACTGATTTCTACCTGATTGTCTACTATTCAGTATTTTCCAGGTACTATTTTATAGGAAATACACAATATTTTGATTGAAATGCCGTTTTATTTTATTCCGACATTGTAATAAACAGCCTTACACTGTGTCCTAGGATGAAGCAGGTACGTTTAGACAAAGGATCAAATAACACTCAAAACGTGACTTTGTTCACAAACACCTGATTATGTTGTCCAATCAAAGTCGGATTATTGTGGCAATTGCTTGGAATGGTAACTATTCGCTTGATCAAAAACTAAAATTGAAATACTTGTATGAAACAATTTAGTGGATGAAGAATGGAGAACATAAATCAGTTTATGAATAATATTCAAAAGAAAAATGTTTCAAAGTATCAAAAATAGCAGATGTGGGTCTGATGAAGCAGAGGACACAGTGCTGCAAATACTGCTGCATTGAGGTACATGTTTGCTCTCAATAAAAGAACACTGAAAAATAAGCGACATTAAAACAAACAAGAAAGTGAACGGAGAGACAAGCAATCCATTTATGCAGCTTTTACACACACTTTAACAAAAGGAGTACAGAATTACTGTTAATGACTTTGTCACAGCGCTGTGCTTTGCTGGACAGCCACTGTTTTATTGCAGAGAGGTGTATGTATTGGTGACTGTGTGACAGTACTGTCCATCAGCTAAAAACGCCGACAAACAAATCGTAAATATTTGCCAAAAAATGGTGATGCTTTAGTTGGTAAACTTATGGAACTCATTGATGGAAATGTCCCGTGTGATTTTTGATGCGTCTCCCGGTGGCTTGCACCGTCCAGTTCTGTCAATTTTCTCTTTATGATTTCAAGGCGAATAAACCTGGCTTGTTTTGTGCTGATGTCATGTTCATACCTTCTGCAGATACTATTTCCGTCAGCACAGCAATTGCCCAAACGTTCACAAAGTACCAGCTAACTTGGGAAAACGTGGCTTCAACTTGCAGATTCTGCTTCATTATACATGCCAGGGACATTAAACTGTGCGGCGGAACCTATTGTAGCCTCCATGGTGAGCCAGCTGTGAACAGCACCTGTGGCAGCAGGCACAGCCAGCTGTGCCGGTCTTTGAGGCTGCTGGAGCCTAGGGCAGCAGTTTGCCGCTCGTTTGAGCACGGGGGGATGGCCGTTTGGGAAGCAAGCGCACCAGTTCCTTCATGGATTCCTGCACGTAGTGAGAGTGCTGTAGCATCTCTTCCACCGCGGGACAGAAAGGTATGCCCTGGTGTAATAGGGGAATCCAACACCTGGGAAAGCCAAAGCTGCCTGCATGCAACTACCAATGCAGCCAGATTCGTACCTACAGCCTGCCCGTTGAGCTTCGACACACTGAGCAGGTTTTATTAAAATCAGGCGCAGCTCATCCAGTTGTTCTAGTGAGGGCCTGTGGCTGTCAGAGAGGGACCGCAGCAAATAGGACTGGTAGGCTACCAGAATCTTATAGTTCCCCAACCGTGCGGCGAATGCACTGGCTGAATAGGCATGCTTAAGGATCACCTCTGGAGACCCAGATCTCAAAGAAAGTCCGGGTGCACTGGGTGGGACATGGGAGAGGTGGTAGGCTCGTCAAAGATGGACTGCCTTGTCTCACCTTTCTAGGCCAGGGCACTTGCAAGACTGCAGTGGCCCTTGATCAGTGGTAGAAGCTCTGCCAACTGGGAGAGCTTAACTGCAGGGGAAGTGCTGTCTGACTCCACGTCCTCGCTCGTAGCCCCTTGGGAGCCCAAGAGGACAGGTGGCACCGAACATCCCTTGGTGGGAAACTGCTGCCCAGAGCTTCTCCATCTGCTCAGAGTCCAACGATCGCTTGGAACGGCAACTCTTCAGAGGAGAAGGAAGACCGTGAGGACGGCTTCCTGCATGGGCTACTTTCCCAGGTGCATCATCTGCTCTCCCTATTTTACTACAATATACTTGAGAAACGATCAGTGTTACATGTAATGGCCTTTGTATTAATTACATTACAGTATTTTACTGTCACAACTACCACTGCATTTAAGCATCTGTGGCTTCCTTATTTTCAGTTGCAATGCAAGTCTTAGTTTTTCAATAAGCAGAGATGCACTGTAAATTCATATATATTACATATAAAATTTATTTATTTAAGAATGCAAGTTGTTGATAAATTAAATCAGGAGTGGTCAGCTCTGGTCCAAGAGAGCTGCAGGGTGTTCAGGTTTTTGTTCCAAACTATCTCAAATACTTAATTGAACAAATTACTAAAATTGAAATAATTACTGCTTAACTAGTCAATTAAATTGTTTCAAGTCTTTAGAAACTGATTAAGGGTTACCTATAAAATCTGCTTGATGGCTCTCCAGGACCAGGGCTGGCCACCCCTGCAATAACATGTAGACGGAAGAATTTAATCCATCTACATGTTTTCTGCTGAGAATGTGGCTTTCCACCGCCTTGTATCCTCTTGATCCATAATGTATTAAGTCTGAACAAAATGTGCATAGCACTTTTCCCCGGTACATCAACTTTCCAAAAACATTCTCCTGTGGGCACTTCTACTTTTTCATTCTTCTTTTCAATGAACACCTACTTTTCTTTCTAAATCAGTCCCACCTAAACTTATTTCTTTCTCAAGTTCTGACAATATGTTCATCCTTCCATTATTTGCCAATGTGAACTGTAGCACTGCACCCTGTTTAATTCACAGTACTTTTGTGGACCAATGAAATACCAACTTGCCAAGACAGCCGTCTGCAAGCACCAATGGGGTGGAATGTAAAAACTGCCTTATTTTTACATTATGTATATAAAAAAAATACAAAACCTCACTGTCACAAATGTGATTATATATAATATATTATATATATATATATATATATAAAAATCACACACACACACACACACACACACACACACAGGGAACCCCCCCTGATCTGCATTTATCACATCAAATAGCCCTGGGGGGGACCGAGTAAGAGGAACAACCCCAAAATCAGCTGAGATTTCACCTCTGAAAAATATATTAAATAGCAGAAGTAATGAACCGCTGAAGCATGTGCATCTCTCAAAATATTACAAAACCGGATGGCCAATGGTGCTTATGCAGCATGCAAATAACATAGCTATCTCTTCGACTATAAAGGAGTTATTACATTTAAAATAGATTTATTTAAAAAACATGCAATTAGTTTCAGCATTGCTCTATTAAAACATTTCAGTTCACATATACAGTATGTGTCTCAAATACATTAGCACAGTCAGTTTATAAAAGTATTCGCCAAACTAATCCAATTATTTTTCCTGCTGTGTGTTTGTAGTGTCAAATAAACACAAGGTGACAACAGAAATCCGCATAAGGGCCCACTGTTTTAGAACCGCATAGTTTAAGAGTAGGGTGTAAAATTCAGAGTTCCAGTTCTCGTTTTGTTATTGTTCGTTGCATTACCACAAGTATTATGTTTAACGCTTCTACCAATACATCTAAATCACACACCAATAAACAATGTAGTTTTACTTATCAAAAAACTGTTTAAGCACTAATGTGTTATACACAATTGATTTATTTATGTTTGATGATTGTTTCATAATAAATCATGGTCATAAAAAAAAACAACACACACACTAAAAAGTTTACATACCCCAACAGAAAATTGTAACTTCTAGAAATCTCAAAAACAAAGAACTTTAGGAAAAATCTTTGCGCAAAAGTTTTGCTTTTGGAGGAAAAAAAAAAACCACCTAATTTAAATGCCAAAGCGACTCATCTTTATTAATTTAAATACAGTTACTCGTCATAACGTCACTAGGGCTGTCAGTTAAGCATCAAAACAATCAATTGGGCACACAAAATATAAAATCGTTCTAGTAAATATCAAATACCACACATTTTCGGTGCATTCCTCTTCCCGTGGCGTTATTTTAATAACGCTGCAGTTAAGTAAAATCTTGAGCACAACAATTGAATGCGGGGGTAATTACGCCTTGGTAGCGTCAAGAGAAGAAAAAAAAATAAAACACCACACCAGTCGCAACAAGCCTAAAGCAAGTTTAACATATTACAGTAGTTACTAAAATATTTATTCCAAATAGATTACAGTACTTTGGAACGTAAGCTTTATAAAACTAGACACGAGTTTACGAAAAGCTTATAACAACAATAGCTCTGTGGTCCGTGGTCTGGCTCAACAAAAGACATTGAAGTTGAATCCGGTATCCTTCACAATTGAAATTGGTTGCATGCCATTTGCGATCGTCTCAATAAAAATCAAGTGCGTTATGTTTTCAGCCTGAATTGTATCGCATTTCCTAACATTTCGCTTGCATGTCTGGGCCCCACCTCCTCCACGCTAGATACAGCTTCAGTAGAAGCAGACTAGTCACGTGACCAAAAGCATGCTGGACATTGGGAGGTGAATATCCAATGACAATGATACCACATGACAAAAGGTTGGAAGTAATTTATATTACAAAAAAATAAATAAATAAAAAAAATAAATTTCAGGAGTAGCCGTTACTTGGACACTGCTTCTTAATATTTGACCTACACATTTGACAAAGTTTAAACGCTTAAGCACAATTAAAAACATTGGACACTTTACTAACGTTTATTTCACCAAGAACAAGTGGACGAATTGTGAGGAAGGTTAATAAATCAGAGATTTACTGCCAAAGATTAAAAGTGAATTGGCTGCAAGTGGAACTGGAGTTTCCATTTCAACCATAGGTTGAGTATTGCATTGTGAAGGTCTCAATGAGTCGCAGACCAAGGAAAAAGCCACTCTTGGGAAAAACATCATGAGGACAAAGAAAACGGTTTAAAGTTTACAAAACTGCATTTGAATGATGGATACGAGTTCTGGTCAAAGGTTTTGTGGAGTGATGAAACAAACAAAAGCTATTTGGTCACGCTGATAGTCGCTACATTTGGAGAAAGTCTAGTGAGGCGTACAAAGAAAACACCATACCTACTGTCAATCATGGAGATGGGAATATCATTCTAATGGGGCTGTTTTTCCTCTAATGGCACAGGAAATTTAGTTCCAATACATGGTAAAATGAATTCCATAGCATACCAAAAGATATTGGCCACTCATCTGAAACCCTCCACTACAAAACTTGGTTTAAAAGCGCAACTGGACATTCCAACATAATGATCCAAATCTACTTCAGAATGGTTAAAGAAGAATAAAAACCAAGGTTCTGGGATGGCCTAGTCAAAGACCCGATCTAAATCCGATTGAGAATATTTGGTACGAGTTGAAGGCTCTGCACAAAGTTGTCCTAGGAATTTGAATGAACTGGAACAATTTTCCATTGAATGGTCAAAAAAAAAAAAAAAACAAACACACACACACACACACACACACACACACATCCACCCACACCACAACCCCCCTCCACCCCACCAAACACACACACACACACACACACACACACACACACACCACAACCCCCCTCCCCACCACACACACACACACACACACACACTAAAGAATCATACCAGAAGCTGATAGACAAATATCCTAATCGTTTAAAAGAGGGTATTATTGCTAAAGGTGCCTCAACTAGCTATTAACCATTTTCCTTGTCAGGGTATGAATACTTTTGAAATAATTTTTGTTTTTTAAAAATTTGCTTAAACAAAATTAGGGATGCACCGAATCCAGGATTTGGTTTCGGCCCAAATACCTACTTTTTGAGCACACACCCATTTTAATACATCCCTCCAATGTGCAGTTCTTTAAATAAGACAAATGCCGTATTGAACATAACTGTTGTATTTAATAACACGTATTCAAGAACAAGAACACGTTTGATGAACTCTGGTCGCAGCTCTGAACTCACTAAATTACTGGTGGCGCACGCACTAAACACGTCACGTAGCTGTTGAATGTAAACACCCCCCATTTGCAACACGGCACAGTCACATCACACTTTTCATGGAGTAAAGTTATGCAGTAAACTTGTAATATATAGTAACGGCAGACTTGAAGACTTGTGCTTTGTCTGTGAAAGGTGTTCTAGAGAAGAGAGAAAAAAATAATCTGTGCAAGTAAGTTTGTAACTTTACAACTGTCAGATGTGCAAGAAGTTGTTGAAAATGCTTTAGTAAAATGACATTTTACGTTGTTGCAATGTGCCAATACAAGCTTAACCATTTGGGAACTGCTGTGTTTTATTAAAATAAATTTAAAAACTATTTTGTATCCTATTTGATAGGTGTTACACACACGGTGCATTTAAATAAACGGGGGTTGTATTTCGCAGGGAGATTCAGGTCACTCACGGTAATTTTTTCCCTCATAGCTCTCAGTTCAGTTGACACGGGTTGAAACATCATAAAATAAAATAGTGGGTTATGCCAAAATATGCAGCTCTCCTTTCTTAAGGAGAAGTAAACGGTTATGTATTTTGACGTTTCTGTTGTGGGGGGAGGGGACTACCGGTAAAATTGCGCAAGTTTCATACTAAAATCTTATTTCAGGGATATATTTCCATTCGGTAGTAAAAACTATAGCTTGTGCGCGTCCCTTGTTAGTAGCTGCCAGTCTGCTTTTCATTCAACAGTTTCCTTCAGGTTTCCTGACAATTTTTGTAGATTCGGTATTCGGCCGAATCTTTTGAGATGGATTCGGTATTCGGCCGAATCTCAAAAACTTGGATTCAGTGCATCCCTAGATATAATTGTAGGACATCTGTTTCTTGTAACTTTTTCCTCACCCACAAAAGCAAGACTTTTCCTATAATTTGTTTGATACATTTCTAGAAATTATCAAATTTCCATTGGGGGTATGTAAAAAAAAAAAAAAAAAAAAAAATGGTTTGTTTGGATATTTGTCCCAGCACCATCAAACTTTCATGCACAATATAAAGGCTGTGCAGACTTGACAAGCCCCTGGCTACCACTCATTAACAACTTCAGGACAAGAAGCAAAAGAATGAAACCATTAGAAAAAACTGGTGAAGCCACAAAGCAAAAGTAATATTTCCTGGACAAATCCTCAGACCAGGGCACTACTAAGATACTATTCAATGCTATTTTGGGAATTCTGTCAGTTATTGCCTAAAATATTCTTGGATAGTCAAGTATCCAAAAAAAAAGAAGTCATAGCAAAGTTAAAAAATCAAGTAAAAACATAAAAATGTGCCTGAGAATGAGTATTCTTTTCAACAAAACTCAGATGCTTTTTCAACAAAACTGATGCAAATTACAAAAAACACACAACTTAAAATCAGGAAACCACAACTTTTGAATGACTTTTTTTTTTTTTTTATAAAAATAGTAATGAAGAATTAGTCTAGGTCTTAAATAACTAAACTAAAACAATGACATTTCACAATCCATTCAATATAAACAACAAGGTCCTGTCAATATTACTTCTGTTATTCAGGTTGTTCTGCTCGCCTAACAGACTTAGCAATTTTAACAACCAGTTTATACATCTAACAAACAGTGTTACACCAGAGTAGTCGTCACCAAAATGAAAGTTATCGAATAAAAGGGGAACAGAAAAACCACAGGTTTTCCAATAGACTACCAATTTATTTAAAAGTAGAAGCTAGCCGTGGGCTTACATAGGTTTAGAACAAACCGATTTAAAAAAAAAAAAAAAAAAAAAAAAGCTAGTGATAAGTATTTAACAAATTTAATGTTTTGTTGGAGAAGTCAAAATCTGTCTTGCTGCTGGGTATGTACTACTATAAAAAGCCTTAATTTTAAAATATGCATATAAAAAATTAGGGCATATTGCTCTAGAAAATCTAATGTTTTGCCTCACTAACTTCTCAGAACACTAGTACAATAGAACTATTTTAAGTCAATCCTAACCTTTGGCTAAACACAACAAATGTTGCAAACTTTTTTTTTGTTCCTATCCATTACCGGCCCCTTTAAAAGCAGGATCTTTTTTTTTTTTTTTTATTTTCACCTACAGGGGTAGTTATTGGTTTGGTTAATACTTAACATGTAACCAATTTGACTGAGTCACCAGTTCTAACTAACAAAACGGGCACGGCAGGAAATAGCTTAGCAGCAGCCCTTTTATTTTAGCTATCAAACTTTACTTTTAAAAAGGTTAGAAGGCAAACTCTAAATGTGATAGCAATTGTCCTTAGGTCAGACAAAAGCAAGTTTCCAGAGAGCAATGCCACCCCTTAAATGTATTTGTCAAATGCAACTTGGATTCACATAAATAGTTGTGTCTAGAAGCACCAAAATTAAATAAATTCCAGAACACAGGATATATATCTTCCGGATATAAAAATGATTCTGATGTGGAATACTCTACATTTTGTGGTAAAATATGCATCTGTAAAACACAATTACCTATTTTATACAGACTTGTCCAAGTCCCAGGACACCGATGCAGGAGAATGTTGCTTTGTTTATACATTTATTCTGGGGGGCGGGGTTGCATGAATGCATTTTGGAAAAGGATTTCACAGATGTGCTTTAACTGTACTGCAATATGTGTAATCTATTTTACAAGGGAATTGGGTTTATTACACCGATACAGCCCTGCAAACCTTATGTGCAAAGAAACGCATTAAATGTTTTCAAGTGTTGTATTTGAGTTTGTTGCTGTTCCCAGCAGATTAGAGATTACCGATTCTTTGAGTTGAAGCAAGTAGAAAGACTTCCATAATTCATAAAAAGGAGGTCAAAAGACATCCATGAATAGAAGAATCTATGACAAACCTATAACTACTTTCTATGGCAAATCAACAGATAACTGCCTACACTATTTGTCAATACACATGAATTTTACAAGAGATTTTTTACAGCCACTGCAGCTTAACCCTTCCTCAGCGACAAGGGTGCAAATAAACCCCAGAATGTTTAAAATGAACATATCCGGTCAAAAAAAAAAAAAAAAAAAAACACCCCATCGTGCATATTTCACATACTGCAATCATAACAATAAGTAAAATTGTAAGGGTGTCTGCTAAGAAATAACACAATACATTTGAAGGAGAGCTGTGGGAAATCTAGAAATGGTGAAACGGTGCATTACTTATTTCATATATTTTAGGCTACCATGTGTAGCTCCTTTTTATTTGTAGAATAGTGTCCTGAGTTGCAGGGAAGCTGAGATACAGTTGTTTGCAGAAGTATTCACCCCCTACAAATAATGTCACAGTTTTTCAAACAAACTTGCAATGAAAATGTACAAAATTAAATTTACCGGTTGCTTAAGTATTCAGCCCCTTAAGTCAGCGCTTGGTAGAAGCACCTTTGGCAGCAATTACTGCTGTGAGTCGTTTTGGAGAGGTCTCTACTAGCTCTGCACAGTAGGATGGTGACGTTTTTGCCCATTCTTCACAGGAAAACTGCTCCAGTTATGATAAGTTTGTTGGGGATTGTCGATGGACTGCAGTCTTCAAGTCTCGGCATAAATTTTCGATTGGATTCAAGTCAGCACTTTGACTGGGCCACTCAAGAACATTAATTCTCTTCTTGTTCAAACACTCCAGTGTGGCTTTGGCTTTGTGCTTCAGGTCACTGTGACTGGGTGATGTGCAGTGTTGGGCTTGCGCCAGACGCAACGCTTGGAATTTAGACCGAAAAGTTCAATTTTTGTCTCGTCTGACCACAAAACCTTTTTTGTATCATCTACATGCTTTTTTGCAAACTCCATACATGCTTTAAAGATGAGGCTTTTTGAGTAATGGCTTCTTTCTTGCCACCCGTCCATACAGGCAGCTTTGTGTAGGGACCGGCTTACTGTTGATGTGTGAACACTGACTC
Organism: Huso huso; assembly: GCA_036884735.1. Taxonomy (NCBI): domain Eukaryota; kingdom Metazoa; phylum Chordata; class Actinopteri; order Acipenseriformes; family Acipenseridae; genus Huso; species Huso huso. The sequence continues at coordinate 78,496,238 of CM072663.1, read as the reverse complement.
CCATCTCAGACACAGAACTTAGCAGATCTCTCAAGGTCATTGTTGGCTTCACATCCCAGACCTGTTTCCTGCTTGCCCGGCTGCTCAGTTTGGGAGGGCAACATGATCTGGGTAGTGTCTGGGTGGTAAGGTGCATCTTCCACTTCTTAACCCTTTGCGGTCCTATGTCGGCCCTGGTCCGACATTGTAATTATTCCTATCCGGTCCAATGTCGGACCCTGTCCGACATCATCAAAAAGACGCAAAAAACGTGTTTCTAGTTGTTTTTTCTCTGGAAAAAGCAGAGAAAACCATTCAATGGCTGAGTGGGAGCGACAGGAGCCGAGACAAGCCGAGAAAAAAAAAAAAAAAAAAATTTAAAAAAAAATTTAAAAAAAAACCCACAACAAGGGCGTAACATGAATAGTCATACTTGCCCCTCAGATAGGGGCAGCCATAAGGAAACAAGCTGCCTGCGACTGCATCAGCGCTCAGAGAATATCACCGACATTTGCAGAGCTTTTTTCAGATGTTATAGTAATAAAATAATGACTTGGATCTCATTATTGAGGCGTTTGGTGATAAAACAAGTGATCAGGAGATGATTGATCGGTATGTACGACTATTATTTATTTCTTAGCATATGTGAAAGCTATAGCGAACGAAAGGGTGGGGTGGGGCTGGAGATGCCTAGTGAGTGCTTTGTTGAGATGCAGGACCTTTTAAACCCGTTTGACTGTGGAAAAAAAATACTTGGACCTGACGCGCCTGACACGCACTTAATAAATGGACTGCAGAGGGTTAATGATGGACTTCACTGTGCCGAGAGGGATAATCAGCACCTTTGAAATTTTCTTGTACCCTTCTCCTGCTCTGTGCCTCTCTACCACTTTATCCCTGACTTGTTTCAAAAGCTCCTTGGTCTTCATGGTTGCTTTGTTGGATCACTATGCGAGTTGCAGCTTGAAAGTCTTTATATACCCGAGGGAAATTATCTACAAGTTAAACCACTTTGACTACACACAGGCTGAAACCATTTCACTAATTGTGACCTTTCAAACAAATCATTTGCACCGGAGCAGATTTAGGGCTGCAGTAGCAAAGGGGTTGAATACTTATGCAACTGAGATTAATCTGTGTTTCTCTGTAAATCTTACGTATTTATATTCTATATGCATTTTTTTAAACTATCAAAACGTGGAGTAGTTTGTGTAGATTCTACATGTAAAGTCTAATTTGAAAGTTTTGTGGACTACACTCAGGTGCCAACAAAATGTGAAAACTTTGCAGGGGGGTGATGAATAATTCTGCAAACCACTGTATGTATAAAAGCTGTACCATTTCAAAAATTGATTCAGGCCAACAGATTCATTTTGTTTAGACCCATGTAGTCAATTTCCAATCTTTCCAATATGTATAATTAGGGCTTCAGATTTTCGGTTTTAACTGATAATCCTGATACAAAAAAATGAAATCTGTACATATCCAATTTACACCGGAAAAACATTTAAAAGTGGTTACTCAATCCACGTTGACTTCACCCCTTTCCCCATTAAATAAAATGAACATAAAAACAGTAATTGCCCAATGCAGTTGGGCAAATGTCCCTCCTTCCTGACTTGTATCTCGCATTGATTCGTTCTGAATACTTAAAACCCACCCAAACTATATATCTATTGGAGGATTGTAACACGCTTGCAAGATTTAAACACAAGATGTTCTTGCTCGCAAGATTGAACGCTTATTACAGTACTATATACACGCTTGTGGAATGTAACAGAATTGCAAAAAATTGTCAAAATGTACAAAAATACCTACACAAAAAACAGGTATTGCCTGTAACCATAAGGATTTTGTTGTGGTAGACAAAGAAAAAGGTACTGTCAAGTTACTATACATAGTGACAGGAAAAAAAAGTAATCAAATAAATTTCACACAGTATACAAAAAGCAAAAGCCCCAGAAAAAAAAGTTGCATAAAAAACTCAAATACCTAAAAATAAGCATACAATGAAAATAAAACAGGAAGTCCTATGTATAATACATAAGTTTGCAGCACTCTATTTGGATTATTGCATTCTTTACAGCTCTACTTATTACCACCTGTTTTCACTATAAGGCCATTTACTGTGGAGAGCACAGTATTTATTTTAAATAACCATTTAAAAACATGCTTAGGACTTCTTCAATAAATAGTTTAACCATACCAGTTGTGTGTTTGTAGGGTGCATTTGTACCACCTTCTGAGCAAGCTCAATTATTGCCGCCGAAGGGGGGTTAAATACATAGCAGGCAAAAAGGTATCCCTAGACAGAAATCTGTCAAAAGACCACATCCCCCTTTTATTTAGAACACATGTGTAAATACATTTACAAAGTAGAGAAACAGTGTTAAGGATTACAAATGTGCCAGAAAGCTAAGAAATACAAGATGAAAGCCACACAAAGATAAACCCAAATAAAAAAGTACCTGTTATTTTGTCTCGCACTAGTTTACATGACTCGATTTCACCAATGCTCCCAAACAAGCTCTTCAGTTCCTCCTGTGTCATGTTTTGAGGCAGGTAGTTGACTATCAGGTTAGTTTTACTGTCCTCTATGCTTCCCGATTCCACTGGTGATGAGCAGTTATTTGTGATGGCAGTGGGACCATTGGTTGTGTTGCAGCTGGGTCCATTGGACAGCTGTGTTTCCATGGCAGCAATCACCTGCTAAAAACAAATAAATAATTAGTCAGACTTGCAGTGTAATGCCAGATGACTTGTAATTCCTACAATAAAGATGTTGCTGCTCTACACTACATTAAAAGCTACAATTAAAATATCTCCCCAGTAACATATGGCTAGAATATCAGGAAAAACAGTAGTTCAGAAAGATCTGGACCAAATGTATTGATAAAAAGTGTAAATCCTACTAGGCCTAATTAAAACAAAGCACTGGTTCTCACACATAAAACATGCACAATCAGGTAAAGGGATATTGCAGCAGTTGGTCAAAATGTACCTTTAGATCTTATGATTAAAGTTAAGTCGGGTTAGTAATATTTCCCTGTTTGAAACATTTAAGGAAATCCATATTAAAATGCAGTGTTCCAGCGAGTCATGGAGACAGTTTAGGGAACTAATATGCAGGCTGCCAGGGCCAAAGATGTGGCAATACACACAAGCTCATTGAAAACTCAAGAGCGCAGGCACCAGGCCAAATAAACTAGCCCCGTCTGCCAGATAACTAATGAATCTGCTGCCAGCAACCTTCTCAGGGCTCTAGACAAATGTTTTGCCTTAGCAGCCAATGGCTCTAACTAAAGAATCTACTGCGCAATTAAATCATCCTTAAACTCCCAACGGTAAACAATGTAACCAAATCCATTACATCCGGGTTTGTTGCAGCTGCTAAACATGCAACAGACCAAAAAAAAAAAAAAAAAAAGTTCCTGTTGATAAAACTAGGCGTTGGTTTATTGGAGTTCAAAGAAAACTTTAAGCTTGATGCGTTCACCTTTTCACTTTTTTTTTTTTGTTTAATTTTGTTCTCATTGTATTTGATCTTGCTCTTAATTGTATGAATATTTGTACTGTGATTCTTGAAATGTATTTGTTTACGACTAAGTCGCCCTGGATAAGGGCGTCTGCTAAGCTTTTTGCTGCATTACAGCCAATCAATTATTTTCTTTAAAGGACTAGCACCGCCATAGCCGGTTTTTGAACAGCTTTTGCAATTCAGATTTAAATATCTCTTTGTATGTGAATATCTCGTGCATGTCAATTCTTAAGTGTTACTAAATATTTGAATTAAATACCCATACGGTGTTTCAGCTGCAGAATCATAAAAATGAATAAGTTATAAGCACTTGCTTCTTCAACCATCAGACCCACAGTTTATGCAGCATATTGAAATCAATACAATATAGCCGACAATTTAGTCTGGGCTTTGTAATAAAATCAAAATCATTGTGAAAGAAAATCATTCTACACATCACATATTATTTACACTACATTTTTCAGGTAGAACGACTACCACCCTGAGTGACGGTGCAAAAAAATAAAATGTGCGTATTCTAAGCTCTGCACAGATCAGTGACCATCGGGACTGATGCTAAACGAAAGCCAGAGACTATTGCATTTTAAAACGCAGCGAAGTACGGTGTGGATATACTGGACCAAATGGCACGGCTGTATTCTGTCAGAGGTGGTACTCGCAGGTGGACTGTCTTTTTTATAATGTTTTGGACCTGGCAGCCATCAACGCTTTGGTTTTGTACAAGGAGTGCACCGACAACACAATCACTCGGAGGGACATCATTTTGCAGCTAGCCCTGGAGCTACAGCAGAAACATTTTGATAAGGAGACACAAGCCGGCTGGCAAATGCCCCTCAACCTTCAGCCAGCACTGCGCCCACTGGCACATGAAACAAAAGACAATGCCAGGTTGCTAAATGCAATAAAAGCAGAATTTGATGTCTGCGCCCATTTTGAAAAGGCAGTCTGTGGCAAATGCACTGGTACAGCTGAAAAGCATGTTTTCTGCATAGATTGTACTTACAAAGCTGTAATAGAACCAAAAAAAAAAGCTGAATACAAACTGTGCAAGCGACTGATGATGTATTATGGAGGCACATCCAATCTCTGGGGTCACTTTACAGTCGTAAGTTCATCATCTTCATTGTTGTCGTCATAGTCGTAAAATGTGACTGACAGATAACCTGCTTGGAATGGTGACCGTTAAACGCAGTATGTTTTGCCTAAGTCCGCAGCAGTTCGTGCTGCTGCAATGCAAGCTTACTCGCAAGCAGCATCAAATTACGTGTAAATAAACAACATGTATTTTAAATAAAACCATGATTACTGTTCTAACATTTTTAAACATATGAATGTTTTATTCCATTTATATGGCTTACCTGTAAAATAGGATTTTAAAATAAACAAAGTAGCAATTGTGACATCACCAGTAAACTATGCAAATTAGTACCATCAAAGGCTGACACTAAATTTTAAATTTCGAAAACTGAGCACCGTCCGCCCCTCCCCACTCCAGCTCGTGTTATCCAGAGCCAAACCTTTAATTTCTTAAATTCGCCATCTCAACAGCAAAGCGTAAGCTGTATTGAAAGAAATGTCTAGAAACCCCTCTGCCGTTTGGGATTTTTGTTAAATGCCCATACAACCAAAAAAAAGTTGAATGCAAACCTGTGCAAGCGACTCGTATCATGGAGTCATAACCAATCTCTGGGGTCACTTGACAGGCGTAAGTTCATATTAATTAGTACTGTATTCATATTTTTAGTAGTAGTAAAATGTGACCGATAACCTGTGGAACGGTGACTGTTAAATAAAGCTTTTTCCGCTGCAGTTGGTGCAATGCAAGCTAACTGTATAGATCGCAAACAGGCTCAATTATGTGTAAATAAACATGTATTTATTAATTATAAAAACATGGATTACTGTTCTGTATAACGTGTTTTTAAAACTGCATGCGAGTTCCATGGATGTAAAATAGGATTTTCAATCAAATAAACAAATAGCTATGGTGACATCACCAATAAATTATGCAAATGATACCATCGAAGGTTCGAACCTTCAAAGGTTCAAAATGTACCCTTCATTGCAGCCCTACTTAATTTCAAGCTAAATGTTTACACAACAGTATTAAATCTTCCCTAAAGTGATCAGAACTGCAGTTTGAAAACATGCAATTGGTGTCTGAACTATTTTCTTTTATGTCTTTTAGGTCTACCACATACATTTTACAGAAATGTCCTGGAACAACTCATATTAAAAACCCCTACGCATACATGTATAGACTACTGTTCCACTGTAGCTTACATACATTGACACAAATGTAATATATGCTGCACTTCATATAAAAGGGTTAACATTAAGAGATGCTTACAACAGTGGCACATTAAACAAGGACATTAGTATAGGGCTGTATTAGAAGGTTCGTTCGCTGGCCAGGGATTCGAAGATTGTTTTAAACCTTCAAAAGTTGACGCCATTCACGCACTTTTTTTTCTGTTAACAGAAATTGTTTGACAGTATATGAATACTATACAATAACACATTAACTGTCACTCACATGCAAAATTCAATCTTTTGATTTGTATAATGCATATTACTTGAACAAAAGTTGTATTAAAATCCACTACCAAATCGTTATACGTAGCAACTCTATATGGCACCGCTGTCATGTATGGAGCAGGGTATAGTATGCCAAAGCACTGGAGAGGTACCTATAGCGGTTGTAGTGCTTCAGTAAAATATGTACTGAATACCTAGTGTACAAGTGTAAGAGAAGTGCTATGGTAGAATGCTTGAAACATACAAAATATTACACCGACACAAATTTAAATTTTGAAAAAACTGAGCACCGCCCCCCCCCCCCACCCCCACCCAGCTCGTGTTATCCAGAGGCAAACCTTTAATTTCTTCATTTGCCATCTCGACAGCAAAGCGCTGTATAGCGTAAGCTGTATTGAAAGAAATGTCTTGAAACCCCTCTGATGTTTGGGATTTTTTTTGTTAAAATGCCCAGACAGCAAAAAAAAAAAAAAAAGTTGAATACAAACTGTGCAAGCGACTGATGATGTATTATGGGAGGCACATCCAATCTCTGGGGTCACTTTACAGTCGTAAGTTCATCATCATCGTTGTTGTCGTCGTAGTTGTAAAATGTGACTGACAGATAACCTGCTTGGAATGGTGACCGTTAAACGCAGTATGTTTTGCCTAAGTCCACAGCAGTTCGTGCTGCTGCAATGCAAGCTTACTCGCAAGCAGCATCAAAAAATATGTGTAAATAAACATGTATTTAAAATAAAACCATGATTACTGTTCTAACATTTTTAAACTACATATGAATGTTTTATTCCATTTATATGGCTTACCTGTAAAATAGGATTTTAAAATAAACAAGTAGCAATTGTGACATCACCAGTAAACTATGCAAATTAGTACCATCAAAGGTTCGAACCTTCCTTCGGTAATGTGTTCCGAACCTTCGAAAGGTCAAATTACCTTTTGTTGCAGCCCTACATTAGTATGTCAGACAATTCCAGCAAACAGCACAATAACCAATATTAAAAGTATGTACTCTGCAGTTTAAGGATAGAAAAGCACCAAATGTTAAATGCTGGCAGGGGTGCCGTTTAGATAGCATAGTAAAGCAGACATCAAAAACTGTTTAACAAACTGTTCTTTTTTGGAAATTAGCAGGATCAGGGAAAGACAACAATCAAAAAACTTAATTGCACATTTACTTTTAGTCCAGGTGGCAGAAATTATATTCTTAGCCAACATTCAAGTGAACAGCTGTGGTAGCCTATGTGCTGGTAAATTACAGCATTTCCGATCTCGAGAACCATCTGTTCTGAATAGATTCCTAATGTGAATATACTACATTGTAGACGAATCAGTGAATAGGCACCAGTGTTACTATTTCTTTGCCTCCTCCCTAAAAAAAATTGCAGATGTTTCAAACATTTAATAACTAGGGGTGGGCAATGATATGAAAATTGTGTATTGATATTGTGCACGTATTTCGAGCTACAATATTGAAATCTTCCAAAAACATAGAACTATAATAATGCAATTGCAATATAAAAAATAGACAACAACTGATATTTACATAGGATAAGCAATAACTTACTTTAAACTTAGTGGTGCTTTGCTTCACCATATCCATGGAGAAAAACAAGGTCTTGGTATATCGTTTTACTATTTCATCAGCCACTTCAAAACCGAAATATTTCTATACTTCACTGTGCACAGACTTTCTAGCCAATTGAAACTTAATTGAAACTTCAGCTTCTCTTCATATAAATGGTGCCTCACAACAAATCAAAGTATTAAGTTCAGCGTCATGCTGCAGTTTGCATTATTTTGAGATGTGATTTGATGCTTTAAAAAAGTACATAATTTCTAAATACCAAAAGTTCACATTTTAAACACATTAATAGCGCATGTAATGAACCGCTGACGCATGTACATCTCTCAAAATAATGCGAAATGCATGGCTAATGGTGCTTATACAGCATGCAAACAGCGCTTGGAATAAGTTACTAATAGAATAAGCAATTTCCAGTGAGTGCAAGTTCTGTGTTTGTTGTTACTACCACTGGTATTTGTCTTATTTTTTTGCCTTGAGAGTAGGGATGAAACGATAGTACAGTGCCACGATATGAATAGTTGAGCCCACTCTTTCACGATACACCGATTATCATGATAGTACTGGTTATTTTTCCAATTGTTTTTTTTCTTTTTATTCAGTTAAAAGTTCTGTCTTTTTTCTCTGTGGGATAGGGTCTGCAACACAAGGAAGCTACAGACTTTAAAGAGCAAGATTCTAGCAAGAATGAAAAAAAAAATACTAGCACACAGGTGGAATAATTAATGAAATTGTCCTTATATTACCATCATTAATAGCTGCAAAAAATTATACATTTACATCTGTCAAAATGGGATTGCAACCTTTTTTCTCCTTATGCTTTATTTACACATTTATTTAAAAGTACTTAGAAACAGTACATAATTACAAAATATGAAGCATCTGTATTTCTTTCAATACATTTAAAGTACTTGCTTTATACACATACTGCTAACTATTCTCTATTTTTCAAATAGTCTGCAAAACAAATTATTTTGTACTATACAGCTTGGGAATATGGAATTGAGCAGTATGGGCATGATGTTATGCATACTCCTTTTTGTCGTTATTTCATTTATAAATTTAAGAAAACACATTTCATTACTGTTGTCAACTTTACCAGAGGTAGCCTGTTTTTCTGGTGGCATAATAGCCATAACGTGTATATTTTAATGAACGTATTGAAATTATATATAATTGAGGGTGGAATGCAGGACAGTACAGGGAAGGTGCCGCACTGGGAAAAAAAAAGTACGCTATTAAAAGAGAACTTGCTTGTTGACTGCGGACATCTTAACTCCACCAGGTGGTACTCAAGGGCATGCCTTTGCCACATTCTGCGGATTGGATGTACATTCTATGGTATTTCCCCGGTATATATTTTTTTGTAGTGAAAGTACACACTAGGGCTGTCAGTTAAGCCTCAAAATAGCAATTGATTAATTGGTTACATAAAATATAAATTGTTTTAATAAATATCGATGGGTGGCGTTATTTTAATATCATTGCAGTTAAGTAAAAGCTTGAGCACAACAATTGAATGCAAGGGGTAATTACGCCTTGGTAGCGTCAAGAGAAAGAGAGGAAAAGAAGCAGAGCAAACTATATTACAGTCAGTTTTCTTCAATGTGCACAATTTACTTACAGGCTGTTTGTCAGGAATACAAGCCTGTCGCCCAGATCTGGATACAAGGTGGTGCGCTTTTTTGTTTTGTTTATACAGTGAATACAGAGGGGCGTACTTAAAGCATTTTCAAATCTGATTTGCTGGTAGGATGGGACCAGCAAATCAGCTGCTAGTTAACCCGAGCAGAAGGAAAAAAAAAAAGCAACCCCACTGCTTGTACCTAGCAGGGCAGGGCGTTTGGTGCAGTTTCGCCGAGTAACTTAAATAACGTCATTAATTATGCTCGTTACAAATATTTAATTATTGAATCGATTATCCAGTATTTATAATCTATGTATATAAAATGAGGAGTGGAATCGTTTTCTATGATTATCGAACAATTTAAAAATGTTCACGATACGATTATCACGAATATATTCATAATATATATATTATATATATATATATATATATATATATATATATATATATATATATATATATATCAAACTATCGTAAAATTGTTTCATCCCTACTTGAGTTAAATTTTATGCAAAAGCATTTAGTGCTGGGACAAATATCCGAATGAATATTTGCATTTATTAACTGTCACGAAAAGACTTTGTGCTGCTTTACAGCAAGTCAGAATCTCATGGGACAGAAAAAGGCAACTATGTCATTCTGAAATGCCTTGCTTAAATAGTACCCAACTTCCTGTATAGTGTGTTTGATTAGTGATAGTGATTTTTATATAGGATTGTATACATATTTGTTGTGACTTTGTTTTTTTTTCCCCCCCTTAACTTTACAATGCCATTTCCACGTTTGTTTTATTTGAAGTGTTTAAAAGTTAAATTTCAGTTTGTTTGCTTGCTTGTTCAGCTACAAAACGGCACAAGTAAACCTCATGTTACTTTATGAAAACATGTCTATGGCCACTGTTTACTGTGAAGAAACAGCAACGGCAAGGAATGAAACAAAAGAAACATAAAATAGTGTCAACTTTATGTACTATTTATTTCGGGAATAAATAAAACAATGTTTACCTTGAACTGCTATTGGGCATCCTTTGTTTTGTAGTTAATTCACTGGGGTAAAGCAAGTCCTACACAACTTATTCTTTACTCCTGGGAATTTTCTATTTTAAAAAATGTGTTGTGTATTGTAAGGTCTTGCTGCAAAATAAAGGCACACAGGGGTCACGCCTGCAAGGGCTCTTTGAAAATCTAATGAATATACAAACGAATATTTAAAATTATAAGCAAATATCTGAATATGAAAATCCTGTGTTCAACCCAGCACAAAGTATTACGATGGACCCATTTTACTTTTGCATTGCTCCATTAAACATTCAGTTAGCATATACTCTTTGTGTGTCATTATAAATTACAATTACATTAGTGCAATTAATTTGTCCTGCTATGTGTTTGTAGTGTCAAATAAAGATAAGGTGACAGCAGAAATCAGCATAAGGGCCCGCTGTTTCAGATCTTTGAAGAATGAAAAGCCGCACAGTTTAAGAGTAGGATGTAAAGTTCACAGTTCCAGTTCTGTTTTTGTTATCGTTGCATTGCCGTAAGTATTAGGTCTAATGTTTCTACTAATACATCTAATATGCAATAAACCATTTTCTTATCACAAAACTGTTTAAGCACTAACTGTTATACGCAATTGATTTGTGACAATTGTTTCATAATAAGTCATCATAATTGTGTGTACATACACACTATGGGTGCAACAATTAACTCAATGCATCGATAATTGATCATCTGTCCTTAATCTCCAGAGCTTCGATACATATTGGTGAATCAATGTATTAAAATTAGAACCCAGATTGAAGTCTCCTGTTGCCAGTTTGCATTAAAACCTTGTGTGCTTCTTTTAGTGCTAGGTCGGTAGATTAGCGTGTTGCTAGGATACACACTTCAGGCCTCTACATATGCGTTGGACAAGCCAAATCAGAAGTAGGCCTATTGTATTCATTTTCTTGATTTAAATTAAGGCAATGTGTGTTTTTTTTTTTTTTTTTAAATCTTAAATCTACAGATTAGTCAGTCAGGATTTGTGATATTAATTCAAATGTTACTTTTGGACATAAAATGTTAACAGTAATGAACAACCATAGTTCAGATAGAAATTATTTCTGTTAAAATATGTATTTGTATTATTGCAATGTTGCAGGGACATCAGATGTGAACGCATGCATATTCTTTTCAGTTGTTAAACACAAGTCCTTTGTATTTCTTTTTTTATATAATCTGAAGGGCTTTTTTGAATATAATCTTTTTAATTTTATTATAATTTTTTACTTATATAATGTTCTTTTTTTGAAAAAAAATCGATTATCACTGAAATGCCTGTACAATTATCCAATACGATAAGGGTGCCGATTGAACTAAATATATATATATATATATATATACACACACACACACACACACACACACACACGTTTCGTTTCCGTGAATTTATTATGTCTACGAATATTTCAGCCAAATTTCTCAGCTCTTCATGCACGGGAAATGAAAACTTATTAAATTGTACCGTGCTGAAGCCGAGCATAAGGGACATAGCAGTGATCACTGCAGTTTCCTTCTTGTCAAAGTTTAAATGACTTTGTAGTTGTGCCTGGACTACAATTCATCTTCTCTCAATTAAAGAAAATAAATACAGAAAAACCAACTATTTTAAAACCGTTCAATACAGCAAAGGAAAAGATGTATAACAGGACTTCAAATAAACTGCTCATTCACTGGAAATTGAGATACCGGTATCCTGAAATGTGACATCACTTGGTGCAAGCAGCATATAAAATGGTTAAATACTTTAGCGTGTGGTGTTTCCCTACGAGACTGACCATGACTGGTATGTATAGGGTCTGCTGTATATCAATATAAAAATATGTCTGCAAGCGTACATGAATTCTTTTAATCCCACAATAGGGAAATGATCTATATCGAACGATATCAAAATATCGCTATTGGTGCCCATCCCTAGTAACAACCTTCTCAAACATTGAAAGCTATACATAACTGTATAGAATACCAACACTACACCAAAAAAAAAAAAAAATTATAATGCATTAATATTAATAAGGCACCATTTTGGCACCCCGATACAATTTCTTTATTAGACCCCATATTGATTTGTTGCCCCATCATTAGTTTAAACAAACTCTTCATTTACATATCAAATGTAAGATGAGTAAGTGTTCATGTATATGCTGGTAATGGCAATGATGCAGTCATTTTGTTTATTGTTTTGATTCAAATCACACACTATTAAATATAAAAAATGTTCTGTATGGCCTGAATTCTTATTCAGTTATGATCTAAAATGAGCCTAGGAGAATTTAAGAAAAATCCCACAGACCCCAGTCCAAGGCTCTGCTGCCCACGAACCACTTCTAAGCAGAGAGGCCACATCACACAGTCTGACTGCCATGTTAGTTTGGAGTTGCTGTCTGCAATATGGACACAAAAAGTACCGTATGTTAGATTGACAAAATAATGCAACAATCAAATTTACAGTAATTATATTCACAGCACGTCCATGCAGTTTGGCTAACTCAATACAAGGCAATTCCAATTCAGTACTTCCACATTAAATACAGCATGTAAAATAATACAAAAAAAAAAGTTAAAAGCAATCTTCTTAGAGAAGGTTTTATAGAACCAACTAACATATAAAATATTAAGGAGGTACATTGTTTATGCATGCCAATAATTCACTATTTAATATTAATCTTTGAAATGGTTTACATTTCAAAGAGTAAATCGAGTTACACTGCAGACAGAATTTATTGTTCACTTTCCTAAACTTAGCCACAGATTTAAAAAAAAAAAAAAAATTCAGGCTATCTAAATATTTAATACAGTTCAACCCTAAAGAAACTGCATCCTGGTACCTTTGAATAAGGTCTGCCCGTCACATGTGCTTGAACCCTACTGGCGAGTTAAAACTACTATACAAAGTGGTTAGGTATCAGGAATCCGTAACTTCATTTTCATTGAAATATCTGCATATTTCCTAACTGAAGCATAATATACAAACAGAGAACCAATGCTAGTAAGAAAAGATATAGCTAGTTTTAATTAGTAGTTACAGAATCGATTAAGACCTTGGTTAGCACTCCTTTAAAATTTAGTAACACTACTAGAGATGCATCCTATTTATAAACTAAACTGGGGTTACCGTATTCTGCTGGTGTTAATACAACACCTCTATGCACTTAAGCATTTGTCTATCATAGGGCTGTAATGAAGTGTACATTTTGACCTTCAAAGGTTCGGAACACATTACCGAAGGAAGCCATTTAGGGATGTCGAGATCTGAATTATCAAGATTATTTGGTGAGGTATTCTCACGACAATTGCGATACAGCACGATATTTTACAAAGAACTACAAAAAAAATTCCTAGATTTAAAATGTTAACTATTTAATAAGCTAAAATGTGTTTTACAACATTGTAAACCTTTGAAAAAATAAGATGCCCAATAACAGATTTACAAAACACTAATACAGAACAGTTTCTAAAACATAAAATCAAGATTAGTCCTTATTTAAAAATACATACCTATGGTTTTGTTTTATACCAGATTAGTTTGGGTGTTTCTCATAACTTAGTCTGATTTAAGAATATTAAATTTCTTATTCCCAAATCAAATAGCTACACTTATTGGTTTAAACATTTCTAAATGGAGCTGGTTACGTCAGCCTGCCCTAAATTTTACTCCAGTATCAGTAATTGAGCACATGAAAATGAATAAATAAATGTGAACAGACTAGCTATGGTGAGCCTCCTTACAGCTTTTAAAATGTTTCTCGTATATTGCAATATAACTGCGTTGACAGATTTTAGGACCATAACAGCGCTAGGAGTCAGGAACCAGGGGGTTTTAAAATGCAAACTGTTTGTGGTGACTGTACATCAACAAAATGTTAAAACGCTGAATTAAATTAAATGTTTGAAAACACTAAAATTTAGTTAAATTATAAAACAGACATAAGGATATAGTGAGTGTGGGGTGCGCCGAGAGTTTAGGGAGCTGCCTTTAAATATATTGAAGTTCCTGTTCGAGTCCACACCACAAATAACTGTATATATCCTTGTGTTAAAATGTTTATCCTCCTTAAGCTATGTGGCTAAATATATATTTTTTGTTTCGAATTAAAAAAGGGAATACTTAACACATTAGGATTATTACTACATGTAATTATATCTTAACTGTTTTTAATAAATACTTTCTTTACCGATGTTGCTTCTTTATAAAAGTGCTTTGTGGTGATCTCTTAAATGCGTCAACATATATGTCATGTTGCTGCTCTTTGAAAATACAACAGCGTGGCACAATTTACAAAATTGCCCCTCCCTCTTCAATAACCGGACTAAAACCAAAATGATCCCAGATATTTGATTATCTGTTTTTTGTGGCTATATCAAAAGGTGAAAGGTTTATCATCTACTGGACATTCCTATTGTAGTTTTTCTGCATTCTTTCCAGTTCATGCGTCTCTCAGTGGGCAAAATCATACATAAAAATAAATTACAGATATAAATATTGGTGATAGAATAAATCTTTAGAATATATATATCACAACACCCTTAAATGTCATTGTAAAACTAAGTAGTTACACATTTAAGCAACAATACCTGAACCAAAAACCAAAGCCTGGGTCAACAACACTATCAGAGCAACTTGTAAAAAGTCTCAAATTATTGACCTAAGAAAATCATGCATGGCATTCGCATGTTTTTTTGTTCACGTAAGAGTTGGTAGCTTACCAAATGTTCAGTGATCCTTACTTTGCACATTCCCAGTGGTTATATGGAGTCAGTAAGCTGACTTGCACAACAACAACAAAAAATAATAAAATAAATAAAATCTAGCATTCTGCCAGACAGGGAGACTGGGCTTTGAAGCAAGCTTTCAGCAAAGCCAATTTTGCACCTTGCCTACATTAAAACAAATGAACTACATATAACTGCGATATCAGAATGTTTGAAAAGCTGTGCACTTCTTCATTCCCTCCCCTAGCTATTTCTGCTGCTTAAGTGGCATTCCAGTTCTGTACACACTACCTTTACTACATCCAGATATACAGTGTAGAAAGTCCCGTAGTTATCTTAGTATAAAACACACACCTATTTACATAGAGGATCATCAAGAGGGGTGCGCGGAATGCATCAGAGTGATATTTATGATTTATTTCCCAAATTGGGCGCGTTTCCGTGAACGCGCAACACACACCAGAGTGCACGTCAAGCGCATTCTGTGCATTTCTGTATGTTGCTCCCCCAATAAGAATATTAAATCGGTTGTGTGTCTAGTGTCAAAATGAGTCAATGTATTTAAAATTAGGTTCTGGTTTTTCAATACAGTATTACACATACCATGTGTGTCATGGGCAAAGCCCAAAATAAATTTAAAATTACTTATTCTTCAGGCTTCGCCCGTGGGCGAACCACGGTCTGCCCACTGCTTCTTGGGCAGAGTCTGAATCACTCCCTGTTCTTTCATTCCTGTTCCAAGTGACAGGCAGACCTTCGGAAGATGGAATACGAGAAACCCTATTGACGTGCGTTTAAAAAAAAAACCGACAGTATTATTAAGAACGTAATAACAACCAATAAGTTGTACTGAACTGTCCAATCAGAGAGGGATGATTAGTCGATTCACGTTTGACAGTTTATGACAAGCGATCCAAGAAGAGTTGTAGAGCTCACTTGTTTAAAATAAATTAGTCTTGTACATCATTAAATATTTTATATAATCAAGTCGTCAATAAAAATACATTTAAATATATGCCCATTTTCTGAAACAGGACTCGTGTAGTTTTTATGAATGAGATGCGTGAATGAAGCTACTCGTGTAGGTGGGTCAAGCCAATCGGGAGATGCGTCATAAATCACACAACATTTCCATCAATGCGTTCCGTAAGTTTACCAAAGCATTACCATTTTATGTCAAATATTTACGATTAAGATTGGCAGTGTTAGCACAAAGTGACCAATTCATACCTCTCTGCAATAAACTGTCCAGTGGCTGTCCACAGCGTTCTGAAACTCAGTGTCATTCTGCGTTCTTTATTAAAGCACGTGTAAAAGTTTCATAAACTGATTGCGTGTCTCAGTTAACTTTGTTTTAGTTTATGCGTCGCGTATTTCAGTATGTTGATTTATTGTCAGTGCGAACATGTACCTCAATGCAGCAGTATTTGCAGTGCTGTGCATCCTCTGCCTCATCTGACCCACTTCTGTTATTGTTGCTTTTTGTATACTTCGAAACATTCGTTTTCTTTTAAATATTCAAACTGATTTATGTTTTCTCCCCATTCCTCATCCACTCAAAATATTGTATTTGTTTTTCAATTTAGTTTTTGATCAAGCTAGTAGTTATCACGCCCAGCAATTGCCACAATAAATCAGACTTTGATTGGACAACAATCAGGTGATAATGTGGTTGTGAACTGACAGAGGACCATGTTTGAACGTTATGATCCTCCGATGCTGAAACATCTGCTGTATCCTAGGATACAGTGTAGGGCTGCTTATTACAATGTAAGAGTTCAAATAAAACAGCATTTTAAATCAAAATTGTGTATTGTCTAGAAAAATTACCAGGAAAATATTTTTAAAAAAAAAGGGTATAAAATCAGTAAAAACCGAAAATTCTGTAATTTTTCGGTACAATTCAGAATAAACAGGAAACGCGGAACACTAGTTATACTGCAGTATGAGACAGTTTATACCATGCTGTACTCAATGAAGTACGATTGCAACCATCGCCTTTCCCCTCCCTAAGTGTAGTGGGTGATATTTCCGGTTTCGGTATGTTGAAAAATGTAACTTAAGACTAGTTCAGGGCTCCCGAGTGGAGCATCCAGTAAAAGCACTCGCTAGAGTGCAGGATGCACTCTATAGCCTGGACGTCGCTGGTTCGAGTCCAGGCTATTCCACAGCCGACTGTGGACGGGAGCTCAATTGGCCGAGCGTCATCCGGGGGAGGGACGGTTAGGTCGGCCAGGGTGTCCTCGGCTCACCGCGCACTAGCAACCCCTGTAGTCTGGCTGGGCGCCTGCGGGCCTGCCTGTAAGCTGCCCAGAGCTGCGTTGTCCTCCGACGCTGTAGCTCTAAAGGCGGCTGCACGGTGAGCCTGCAGAGTGTAAAGAAGCGGGCGGCTGACGGCACACGCTTCGGAGGACAGCGTGTGTTCATCTTTGCCCCTCCCGAGTCAGTGCAGGGGTGGTAGCGGTGAGCTGAGCCTAAAAATAATTGGGCATTTCAAATTGGGGAGAAAATAATAAAAACTAATTGGCAACGACTAAATTAAAAAAAAAAAAAAAAAAAGACTAGTTCAGACCCCGATTACCACTTACCTTGGAACATCTTGCCCAACATCAGGTAGACCAAGCTTCATGATAATGACGGTCTGTGAAGCCAACAGTTTTAAGTGCTAATTTTCAACAGTTAATGCATCCCAGTTTCAGTATGAACTGCTACTGCCATCTGCGGGAAGCTGCAGGTATTTAAACTGCAAGGCCATATGGTACTCATAAAATGGAGCATCATACAAGATGCTTTATTAAATTCTGTACATGGT
This sequence comes from Huso huso, assembly GCA_036884735.1. Classification (NCBI taxonomy): domain Eukaryota; kingdom Metazoa; phylum Chordata; class Actinopteri; order Acipenseriformes; family Acipenseridae; genus Huso; species Huso huso. Next base: position 78,478,409 of record CM072663.1, on the reverse strand, counting down.
TTTGAGTAATTTAAATGAAACCAACAGAGGCGCAGACCCTAAATATTAAATGTAGGAAATTTAGAAATGTAAAACATAGCACAAAATATGAATTCTCTACAATTCAAGATTTAAATGTTTTGAGACGTTAATGCAATTGCAAGTTGATTTCGCAACTAAACTCAAGATTTATTTTAATTTTGATATTTCAAGGTAGACACATTTTTTCTGTAGCATACAGTCTATTCAAAATACTGTATTACTTTGAAACTAGTCACTAACAGTTTAATTCATAAGTATGTGACCACAGCTGAATTCCAGTCAGGGGTCATGGTATTTTATCAGGTTTAGAAACTCATGCTCGCCCGAGGCGAATTAAATCTCATGAGAACTAGTTGATGTCTGTGTCTCCGTAGTCCTCTGGGCAAGTACTTAAATGTACACATATTCTTGCATTAAAATGCAGGGAAGTCAATTTTCTAACGGGGTGTAGCAGTGGTGAATAAGCATTCACAAATAATGCTTAGAAAAACAGTCACTCGCAACTGAAACCTCCCTTCATCTCCCCTGCAATGCCAACCCCACTTAGACATTTTACTTTTCTGTTCTCCCTCTGGGATGCGAAGTTTATCGTTTGAATTTACTGAAACATGTTGCATCTTTTGAAGGAAATGTAAAATAATTTTACAAAAATGGAGATTTATACTGGGTTGCGACCCGGACTGAAGATGTCATTAGCGAAGGGGACCGGTTGTACTAACGAGGTCAAATAGGTCACGTTTTACTAAACATTTTAAAACGAATAAACAATTACCATAATGAACATTATCATAGTATGTTGCTTAAAACATAATATATTCATAACAAAGTTGAGTTCTTATCTATAAAACAGTAACAAGTTTAAAGCTTGGGACTGGCTGTCTGTAGCTTGGTGTTTACATTATCGTCAGCATATTGTATGTGATTGGAAGCGGAAATTACTTTTTAAAAACACACTTCTTATACCAATATAGTACTGGTGAGCAATAATCAGTTTGTTTGAAAACCAGGCTTTAAAAATCACTGAAAATAGGTGCACAGGTGGGGATTCTGTGAGCGCTCTGGGGCTCAAGCACCAATGGGGGAAACGAAGGTCCCGCATACTGCAAATAAATCACCTGTTCTGTCAATATATAGTGTGGATGCTTCACAAGCAGAACTCTTATTGCAGCGTTTAAAAATATAAAATCCATTTATACAGAGTCTCCTAGTTTTCTTGAAAAGATCCGTTTCCCTCATTTTTCTTTTGTAGTTGTTATGCTCTCATTAGTATCTATAGCAGATTCAGCATCAGTCCGTTCTGGCAGATTCTACTGTACTTGCTGAAGCGGTTCTCCCACTGCCAATTTAAAAAAAAAAAAAAAAAGCCACCTAACAATTTCATCCCGAGGGCTACAGTGAAACGTACGGTCTTTAAATTGGGACTTTAGTGAAGACTGCATGTGTACGCGAGTGCATTAGTAGATAGTAATTTACAACTAATCAGCATTTTTGTAAATAGCAACACATATAACGTACAACAAAATAAACATTTTATTTGTGTGTTAATTTCAGGTGGAACTTCATGGGGTCGGCAAGGTGACACAGCTGAGAAGTTTTTCCTCCATCATCCCGTCTGGTGCTGTCAGCGTCAGTTTCTCAGCACACAGTACAGTTAAACACTCAGTAACAAGGTGCAATCAGGACTACCAAGTTTCAAAAGGTACTAGTCCTTTGGACTAGTAGCACAATATTGTTAGTTTCTACCCCTGTAACGGGGTGTAGCAGTGGTGAATACAGTGCCTTGCAAAAGTATTCAGACCCCTGACCAATTCTCTCATATTACTGAATTACAAATGGTACATTGAAATTTCGTTCTGTTTGATATTTTATTTTAAAACACAAACTCAAAATCAATTATTGTAAGGTGACATTGGTTTTATGTTGGGAAATATTTAAGAAAAATAAACTGAAATATCTTGCTTGCATAATTATTCAACCCCTGTGCTGTGGAAGCTCCCAGTTTACACCGATGAAAGAAATTGCCCTAACGAGGACACAATTACCTTACCATTGGCCTCCACCTGTGAACCATTAAAGTTGCTGTCACATTTTCTGGATAAAAACCCCACTGTTGAAGGATCATTGGTCAGGCTGTGAATCTGAAGGAAAATGAAGACCAAAGAGCATTCTACAGAAGTTAGAGATAAAGTAATACAAATGCATAGATTAGGGAAAGGGTACAAAATAATATCCAAGTGTTTGGATATCCCAGTGAGCACAGTTGGATCAATAATCAGGAAGTGGAAGCTGCATCACACCACCCAGGCACTGCCAAGAAAAGGCCGTCCCTCAAAACTCAGCGCTCAAACAAGAAGGAGACTTGTGAGAGAAGCCACAGCGAGGCCAACAATCACTTTGTAGGAGTTACAGAGTTCAGTGGCTGGGAGTGGAGTAATGGTGCACCAGTCAATCATATCAAGAGCTCTGCATAACACTGGCCTGTATGGGAGGGTGGCAAGAAAGAAGCCGTTACTCAAAGTACCATCTGAAAGCACGTCTGGAGTTTGCCAGAAAGCATGAGAGTGACCCAGCTGCCATGTGGGAAAAGGTTTTGTGGTCAGATGAGACCAAGATAGAGCTTTTTGGCCAAAACTCAAAGCGCTATGTGTGGCGCAAACCTAACACTGCCCATGCCTCAAGACACACCATCCCTACAGTGAAGTATGGTGGTGGCAGCATCATGCTGTGGGGATGCTTCTCATCAGCAGGGACTGGGCATCTTGTTAAAACTGAAGGAAGAATGGGTGGAGAAAAATACAGGGAAATACTGCAAGAGAACCTGCTTCAGTCCGCTAAAAAACTGAAGCTTGGGAGGAAATTCACCTTTCAGCAGGACAATGATCCCAAGCACAAGGCCAAAGCAACATTGGAGTGGCTCAAGAACAAAAAGGTGAATGTCTTACAGTGGCCCAGTCAAAGTCCTGATCTCAATCCCATTGAGAATCTGTGGCACTATTTGAAAATTGCGGTCCACAAGCGTCGTCCAACCAACCTGAACAACCTGGAGCAAATCTGCCAAGAATGGGCCAACTGTGTGCAAAGCTGGTACATACTTACCCCAAAAGACAAAGCTGTTATTGCAGCGAAAGGTGGTTCTACCAAATATTAATGTGTGGGGGTTGAATACTTATGCAAGCAAGATATTTCAGTTTATTTCTTAAAAATATTTCCCAACATAAAACCAATGTCACCTTACAATAGGCCTAATTGATTTTGAGTTTCAGTGTTTTAAAATAAAATATCAAACAGAACAAAATTTCAATGTACCATTTGTAATTCAGAATCCACAAAGAAATGGTTAATTGACCACAAAATCAACATTTTGCAATGGCCATCTCAGTCTCCGGACTTAAACCCCATTGAAAACCTGTGGTTTCAATTGAAGAGGGCAGTCCATAAGCGCAGACCAAAGGATATCAAGGATCTGGAAAGATTCTGTATGGAGGAATGGTCTAAGATCCCTCTCAATGTGTTCTCCAATCTCATTAAACATTATAGAAAAATACTCAGTGTCGTTATCCTTGCAAGGGGAGGGTGCACAAAGTACTGAAAACAAGGGTGCCAATAATTGACACTTTTTTGGAAATAAATTTATAATTTGAGAAATGTGTAATTTTGGTTGATGCCATTGAATCATTAATAAAGTCAAATATATTCCACATGTTGGAAAATTACAATATAGCTCAGTACTGGTATTTATTTTATACCCTAACTAGTCATACTTTCACTCCAGCTACGCTACACAGATTCACATCTTAACCCTTTCAACAGACTAGGCTACTATTTACATTTACCCTATCCAAAACGGCAATACATTGCCTCAATATAGGTTGAACAATTTTGCTATTTCCGTAATGTGTGCGTGTTATTATCCAAACAAAAAAAAATCATCAAGTTAATCAAAAATGCCCAGCCATTTAAAGTGGAGATATCTAAAACAAGCCAAAGTTTCAAGAAACCATTGGGCCACCTTCCACAACACAATAAATAAAAATAAAAAAATTGAAAAACTAAGGAAACGCAGATGGCCTCCACGGGAACCTAATTTTCTTATGCAATTCTCTCAAAATCAATACAAAAAATGTTTAAAAAAAGCAAAAAATCTATTAGCTTCATTTCCATATCATGCGTCCATCACGTGACGCTACCATCAAATATGCTAGTTATTAAATGTTGCTCATGTTGCCTGAAATAGACCATCGTCCTAAAGGAGGAGACACATCGCCAGGGTGTTGACCAGGTTGCCATTGATAAGTCAGCCATGTGACCAGCCCTTTAAAAATTCAGATACCCACTTAACTTTTTACTGCAGATAGTGAAGTGGCTTTCTCTTGATCAAGGTTTTTCAAAAGGGTTTCCAATTGAACATAAAGTTTACAAACGAGAGGAGGCCATTCAGCCCATCTTGCTCGTTTGGTTGTTAGTAGCTTATTGATCACAGAATCTCATCAAGCAGCTTCTTGAAGGATCCCAGGGTGTCAGCTTCAACAACATTACTGGGGAGTTGGTTCCAGACCCTCACAATTCTCTGTGTAAAAAAGTGCCTCCTATTTCCTGTTCCGAATGCCCCTTTATCTAATCTCCATTTGTGACCCCTGGTCCTTGTTTCTTTTTTCAGGTCAAAAAAGTCCCCTGGGTCAACATTGTCTATACCTTTTAGGATTTTGAATGCTTGAATCAGATCACCGCATAGTCTTCTTTGTTCAAGACTGAATAGATTCAATTCTTTTAGCCTGTCTGCATACAACATGCCTTTTAAACCCAGGATGATTCTGGTTGCTCTTCTTTGCACTCTTTCTAGAGCAGCAATATCCTTTTTGTAACGAGGTGACGAGAACTGAACACAGTATTCTAGGTGAGGTCTTACTAATGCATTGTAAAGTTTAAACAGTACTTCCCTTGATTTAAATTCAACACTTCTCACAATATAGTGTGATTTTATTGTATTGTTTGTCAGACAAACATGTCTAGTTCATTTAAATTCAATACTACTTCACAGAAAAGACCAGGGCCTATATTTATCATTCGTGTATGTGCAAGTATTCCCTTCTGAACCATGCTTACGCGCATTCGAACATTTACGCGATTTATCAACACAGAAGTGTTGGTAACACAGTAGCTCTTCATTGAAGCAGTAAACAGCACTGAACTGTCTGCGTGAGGCGTAAATGTCATTTCACAGCAAGCGCTTCTCATCAAAGCGAGCTTAATATTTGGTGGAGGCTTTCACATCGATCATATTGCGAAGAAAGGGCGGAATCAAATACTGTATTTATTTCTCTGTGGGCGTCTGGTGTAAATTTTGTCCAATGTATGTATGAAAAATATACAATGTGGCAATTAAGTTTATTACCGTTTTAAAAATGAAACAGTATTTCCCTCCCTCCTCAAGCCATTCAGCTTGTGAATAGTTGTTTGAGTAGGCTACAGGACTGCACCTTAAAAAAAGGCCCACACAGTTGAAAGGTCACAGCACAGAGGCAGGCACATCTACATTGTCCAAGAAACGGGTTTCAGAAAAAGCAAAAGACGAGAGAAACCTCATTTATCTACAGTTCGTAAGAATATGTTCACCCAGTTTGAAGTATTTCATTGAGCTATGTTTAGTTTTGGAGAAAGAGCATTTATTTTGAACATACTAGGGTAATACCAGGGGAATTAATGTTAGAAAGGTATACTGGGGTACCCTGCATAGTGCAAAAAAAAAAAAAAAAAAACAACCTGCAAGTAATAACATGCAAGTATTAAATCAGTCATTTTTAAAAAAGGTTGCAACACTACTTTGGGTTCAAAATAAATTAGCAAGAGCTGTGTATGAAGATCCCAAGCGGGGGTTACAGTAACATACGATCTGCTTGGACTGTGAAACAGACAGCTGATATTTAATAGCAATTTAGAACTGGAAAGTTCTCTATTTTTTTGGCGAGTTAGCAACAAGACATGTTATCCATGTTATTTATTCAGCCAATAAATCCTGATTATTTGATAATTTACAGCCGGTAAAATCGATAAGACAATTGCATTATCACCCAACACTACCACATATGTAGGAGTACTGCAGACAGCATCAATTTATCATTTGTGCGTGAATATCTAAATTGTTTGCCAAAATTCCAAGGAATCTATAGAAGGGTTCTAGAATTATTCTGCCGTCTAAAAGGGTTAATATACTGAAGTTTTTTCTAAAAGTCCATTCTGATTATTTTTATATTCTGCAAAACTAGAGCCCCTTTCACAAGGGTAACAATACTGCGGAAATCAACAGCTTGAGACTAGTTTGATAGATGAGTTTTCAGTCGAGTTGCAGAGTTCAGGAGGCAGTGCGTAAAGAGCACATGTTGTTGGATATTTACTTTAAAAGTACAAAATGCCAGACACATTTTATCAATTTGGATTATACGTTCACTGTTAAGTAAAAACGGTATGCATTTATTTAAAGTTAAAACGGTTAACCGAATTACATCCCTATTAAGTGCTTTGGATCAAAGCTTGCAATTAAGCAAAAATATCACATACAAGCATACTTCATGCCATTGTTTTACTACTAAAGTAAAAATAAAAAAGAGACAAATAGGTAGTCTGTATAATTTCAGTAGTTGCTGAAATACTGTATACTATTTAGATATTTTCTGTTGCCAGAACTTTTACAATTCACTGTAAGGATGTTTGACTAACACGGCAAATCACACCAACGTTCAGTTACTGTAAACACTAGGCCTTTATCCTACTACAATACTGAATGACGCTGTCAAATTTAAAATCAGCACAATTTCTACACGCAAGAAAATGCTTACAAAACTAAAAGAATTACCCCATCAGGGGTTTTGCTTCATGGATTTCAATCCATTCCAAAAACGCAAATAACCTTAAAGACCGCACAGCCATGAACCTCTCAGTAACAGATACAGATGATAGATTGAAGTCTGATAAAAAACTGAAATCAGCATAAGAACTTTTAAAATCTGTTTTCACTGGGTCCATAAAACACACACACACACAACAATTTAACTTAATCACTTAAGAGCAGCCCTAACTCCTGAATAAAAATCTTTTACTGTTGGGTATATGTCACCAGCCGATTTATCAAAGCTTCATGCTGGTTAACAGTTCACTAATCATCTGCATCTTGACAACAAACACTACAAAATCCGAGCCTCCCAGTGTCCAAATAGAGAAAGGGCACTGAATTTGTGAGACAAACAACGTGTGCAGTTAAACTATTGCAATGCTTTACTTTGCTCTTATTAAACTGCATTTAATCCTGAGAATATTGTAATCTGCCAACAGTAACTTAATCATATCCTGATGTAACTATCACTATTTAATCATATCCTGATGTAACTTTCACTATTATCTGCTGTATTAAATTGTGGTTTGTCACACTTGAGAATTATTGTATTTCTTGTTTTATTGTATGACTTATATTGTAACACTTGAATGTATTTGTATTTGCTTGCGATTGTAACTATTGCGTCTGCTAGAAAAAAATAATAATAATAAAAAATATTAATCTGTAGAAAAGGACAAACAAGGTCATAGTATGGCACAGCTAAAACAAACACTTTAACCATGTGTGACAAAGAATGAATCTTGGTTATAAATCTCCCTCCCAACCTGTGAGGGCGCTGTGTAAAGGGAACAGAGTGCCCTGGACCGGATGGCCTGACAATTCTTTCCCAAGGTTACGCGGAAGTCGGACATCTAGAAAGAGGGCGAAGCTACGGCACACCAAATCATCAACCCGGAAGGAAGCAATATGGCAGTCGCAGATTGGAGGAGCGGTTTCAATAGTTTACCAAGGGGGCGTGATTGACAGTACATAAGGGGACATAGCGAGGTGATCTGTTCCTTTTGTTATGGTTAACACAGACACCGGAAAGGAGTGTTGTGAACGTATCGTGAGTGTTTGTTTTATAGTGTCTAAATTCTACTTGTTTGCTATTATTAGACGGCTAACACGATCCGGAGCGATCGATATAGGCCAGCACTAAATCTGGACAACACTGCAATTTTGTTCACAATAAATTGTATTTCACCACAAGCACTACAGCACTCACTTAGAACTTGTGATCGTGTGTGTCTTTGTGTGTCTTACTGTCTTCATCACTACAACCTGTGTATTATTTTCAGGACTGCTACCCGTTGGTTTTGCCAGCGCAAGACACATAGGTGTGTAGTTCCTGGGTTATTCTTTGTGGTCACAAGACCAGGATTATAAAGGGAAATAAAACCACTTTGTTCCACAATCATATCACCACCAGTGTTCCCTCTAAGCTTTTTAGATACTGAGAAACTTGCCATTTTCACAGAATAAAATTCAGTGAGAAACCTTTGGCCACGCATTAACCCTTTTAATATATTTTTGTTGCATTATACAATTTTGAAACAATATTCCAACACAAGTATCTCAATTTTACAATTTACTTTAAATTTAAACAAGATACTTATTGTGGCTCTGCCTCAGATTTTGAATCATCCCCTGATCCTATGCAGCCCTGTCAGTTATCATAGATATAGACTGCATGCTTAACTGGTGGCCTACATAAAATTGCTATACTACTGCATAACACTGGTGTCTGCACTGCCTTCAATTGTAACCATCTTTAGGACTACCAATTGCTCCATTTTTGGAAATACCAAATTCCATTTTTCAAAAAATGGCCAATTCCATTTGTTCCCACTTTATCAACGTGTTAATTAAATATAGCATTTGAACATAAATATAATGTTGCTAGTTAAAAGTAGTAAAGTTAATAAATATTACCACAACCCCCCAAGAATTATATTACAACGGTTCAGAAAACCAAATGTCCCGCACGGTTGTGAGAATCATATTTACAATCTTCCACTAACACAGTAGTTCAGTCTACAAATAAAGGTGTTTGAAAAGACCTGTTTAGCTTATTGCTGGCATTTACAATAATAAAAAAATATGAAACAGTTTAGTAACAGTCCAGAAATGTCATGTGAGAGTAATCAAGTTTAGTGTTTTACTGGCATTATAATAACCAGGATAAAATATGAAACACTGAAAGGCATGTTGACTGACTCATTGCTCTACAACAGGTTCACTGCTATTACCCGACTGTAATTTAAATAGCACCCCCTTATGTAAATGCATAATTAATCCTCAATTGTTTCTTTCCTAATTCTGCAGTGTTATTTGCAAGATTTAAAAAGAGGCGTGTCTCCAGACAGGGGTGTTTATGAAACCAACGGTGTGTAGTGTAGGGACTACATCCTTTACACAGTAAAGTGATCAATTTCCTTTAAGGATTGACTAGCTAGAAAAATAGTCAAGCTCATTTCCTTGTCGTCAGAAAATTCAAATTAAGAAACAGCCATGGTTTAAAATTGCTAATTATAACTTCATTAAAAGGCAGGTAGTGTGGAAAGAAATAAAACAAACAATAATGAAATACGCAATTAATTTAGCTTACTTCGGGAAAGCTCAGTCTTGAGCGAGGTATCTTAGCTCTTAGTTTTTCAGCATAGAAGAATGCATTGCTTTGCCATTGCTGCCGCCTTACTTGCTTTCTTATTCTCTATGTGTTTACAACTGGCATTATGATATTTACTCGTACATGATCACGCGAATTACAGCAAAACTTTAATACGATTGCACCATCCTCATTAGATAATCTGATTTCTTTTAGCTGTCTTACTGAAACATTGCTTTTTTTTCTTCATTGGTGCAGCCGCCATATTGAGTTTCAGCAAACATGGAGTGACATGGTTCCTGCAGCTCTCAGCTGAGCAAATTTAAGACCTTTAAGACTTTAAGACCATTTTCACATCAAGTATACCAAACGTAAATACTAAAATTGTGACTAGTTCAAATACCATCTAACAATTATTTATTCAAGTTGTGTGAATTGTAAAATAATCAAACATTTTGATGCTAGTACAATACATACAGTACCAATGCAATGAAAAAGTTGATGACAAGGGTTATTGTTCAATCTTTCTTTAATCAATAGAGCAGCAGTTCATTCCAGCTGATCAACAAACAACTCAATTATATATTTATGAAATCTTAAATGACATTAAGAGCTGTCAAAGCTGAAAAAAACAGCACTCACTTGACCTACGTTCTGACACGTTATAAAAATAAAATAGTTTGACTAATATATATTTAGAATCCTGGAGAACTGTTTGAACCATTAGCATTGTTTAGCCATCAGTATCAATCAAATTTAATCTTTAAAAAAAAAAATAGTCCATTGCATTTCTTGTTTTTTTTCTATACATTTGGAATCACTCATTGTTTTTTACAACAAAGAGAGGCTCGAACGAGTGGTATTTGTGGAACTAATCCGTTGTTTATTCAGCAACACACATAGGCTACAACTAGTAGCGATTCATTTTATTTATTTATTTTGTTTGGCAGACTTACACAAGGTTACGTACATAGTAAACTAAGAACTGTAAAAAAAAAAATTATGGTGCACAAACTGATTTTCTGACAGCGTGAAGCAGCTCTCTAGAAAGTACACACCGTCTGTATCGGCGATATATAGCTATGGTCTGGAGGATGTAACTGACGCCATTTTGGCTCACAGAGTTCTTATCATGCACTAAGTAAGCGGGAATTTGGATCCAACATGTCACATACGGTCTTCAGTTTCATAACACTCAACGAGTTGAGAGACAACCCGGTTTCCTTGTTACAACGAACAAATCAGCCACGCGATAGGCTGGTAACTCGACTCCTGTGCGCCACGCAGTTTGTTCATAGGGTGAATCAAAAGAACCGATTCAATGGGGACTCTGATCCAATTCCCATCCAGGTTTACAATACACGAGGTTTTCAATCGGGAGACGCAGCGCCACGCACACGTACCGATTAAGCTACGACTTCTCACTGTAGATCGGGGGATTGCAAGCTACACACACTATACGAGATATCTCGTCGCGGACCGCGCCTATTTTCATTGCAGAATCGTAGACATCATTCGGGAGAATCATGGACTCAAGCGAGGATGCGATCGCTGTTGTCTGTGCATTGTTTTGCACAGATAAAAGAATAAAACGCAGAGAAGATCCATTTGGATGCGCAATTGGCTTATGTAGATTTTGCTATTAATATTTTTCTCTGATATGAAAAACATTAAATACTAGAAAAATACAATTTTTTTTTTTTTTTTTTTTTTTTTTTTTTTTTAAAACTTACTTTCAAACTGGTTTCATTATGACGGTGCACAAGAAATGGCTTTAAAAATTCAAGATTCTTTAAAATCAATTTCTGCCTGGAAGTGAGGTCTTTTGCCCCACTCCCGCTGTGACGAGGTTTCAGCAGCTTTCTGCTTGTGTTTGGACTTCTACCACTGACCAAACAATTATAAATACATATTACAGTATCATTATTAGTATCTATATAATTGAAAGCATGCAGTAATGCATTTTGAATATGTAAGTACTATGTGTGTATAATAGGACCGTGGATATTGCTAATGTCATACTCTGCAAATTCCAGCATGAGAACTTATACTTCAGGGACATAGACTGCACACATGTTCAATATTGCGATAAAAAAAAAGTTTATAACATTAGGCTATAGCAATGTCAATATTTATTTCATTGACGTCTGTGCTCTGAACCAACTTGAGGTGCATCCAAAATCAAATCTGTTCAAAAAGCGCAACACTCGCTCCTACTAGTACAAAATATTTATTAGATTAAAAGATTGGTGTGGGAGATTGGCCGTCAAGCGGTCGTCAGATGAATAATTTGAAGACTTATAAATATTTTGTACTACGAGCGAGTGCTGCGCTTTTGAACAGACTAGAATACAACTTTAATAGCTACTACAAGTTTGTTATAGGTTTAAATATGCAACAACGTTATCTACATTCTCTATATTTCACACACACAGACGCGCACCCTTCCTCGTATTTGATTAAATTAGCAATACAAGCATACAGTAGGGGTTTGAAAGGGATATCGAATACGAGTGACTGTAGAAATTGATTCTAATGAGAGCACACACTACCACACACAGTAGGCCTATCTGCTTCGGCATTAACAAGTTATAACAATTATTTACTTAGGTACCTGAAGTTCCAAAGGAATTTCCCTCCATCTTTGCTCTTTCAATGAGCGATCATGATAGGAAATGTCACTTATGTCAAAGACACACGGGTGTTCCTGCCATACCTCCACTATCCTTTCCTCAATTTTGAGGTTCCACACCTTGCCGGGCACAACATTTCTCTTATTTTTCGGGATAAAAATGCTGCTCTGCCTCGGAGGTGTCAATCACTGGGCTACGTATTTTTTAAATGGGAATAATATTGTATTCATTTTTTAATACATAAAACCCAAATCCCCACAACACAATTGAGCTCGCTAGTAGTAGTATCAATTCGAATAATATGCATTATACAAATCAAAAGATCGAATTTTGCATGCAAGTGACATTTAATGTGCGATTTATAGTATTAACACCTTGTCAAACGATTTCTGTTAACAGAAAAAAAAATTCTTGTATTATTGTGTTCTGATCACAGCGCAAAAGCGAGTGCAAGCGCGAGTGGCACTTGCCTCCAATTTTGTGGCCCGAAAATGGAGCGAAGATGTAAAAAAAATAAATAAGTAAAAACACATACTGCACTGAAATGGTCTTCTGAAGACATGTCTTGCCCCGTTATAGAGCGCCCAGCGGGTCAAAAAAGGCAGCCACTGGGCTTACAAAATTGGAAAAAAAAATAAATAAATTGCACGTGTTAAGTTAGTTATCGTGAGCGAATTAGTATAAAATGTTGTTATTACTATCAATCACCAATAGGTAGCTAGCTAGCTAAGTTACTAATATTTGGGGAAATGTTGAAGCTACATCACATACACCGAGAAATGATTGTTATCGAAATTATTACATGTTGACATTTAATCGGAATTAGGCCCGACAGTGAAAGTAATTCATGCTAGTCTTGCTTTCATACCCTTCGCATTCAGGGCCGGTTACATTTAGCTAGTATAATATACAGTACTGTGCAAACGTTTTAGGCAGGTGTGAAAAAATGCTGTAAAGTAAGAATGCTTTCAAAAATAGACATGTTAATAGATTATATTTATCAATTAACTAAATGCAAAGTGAGTGAACAGAAGAAAAATCTAAATCAAATCCATTTTTGGTGTGACCACCCTTTGCCTTCAAAACAGCATCAATTCTTCTAGGTACACTTGCACAAAGTCAGGGATTTTGTAGGCATATAGTCAGGTGTATGATTAAACAATTATACCAAACAGGTGCTAATGATCATCAATTCAATATGTAGGTTGAAACACAATCATTAACTGAAACAGAAACAGCTGTGTAGGAGGAATAAAACTGGGTGAGGAACAGCCAAACTCAGCTAACAAGGTGAGGTTGCTGAAGACAGTTTACTGTCAAAAGTCATACACCATGGCAAGACTGAGCACAGCAACAAGACACAAGGTATTTATACTGCATCAGCAAGGTCTCTCCCAGGCAGAAATTTCAAGGTAGACAGGGGTTTCCAGATGTGCTGTCCAAGCTCTTTTGAAGAAGCACAAAGAAACGGGCAACGCTGAGGACCGTAGACGCAGTGGTCGGCCAAGGAAACTTACTGCAGCAGATGAAAGACACATCATGCTTACTTCCCTTCGCAATCGGAAGATGTCCAGCAGTACCATCAGCTCAGAATTGGCAGAAAACAGTGGGACCCTGGTACACCCATCTACTGTCCGGAGAAGTCTGGTCAGAAGTGGCCTTCATGGAAGACTTGCGGCCAAAAAGCCATACCGCCGACGTGGAAACAAGGCCAAGCGACTCAACTATGCACGAAAACACAGGAACTGGGGTGCAGAAAAATGGCAGCAGGTGCTCTGGGCTGATGAGTCAATTTGAAATATTTGGCTGTAGCAGAAGGCAGTTTGTTCGCCGAAGGGCTGGAGAGCGGTACACGAATGAGTGTCTACAGGCAACAGTGAAGCATGGTGGAGGTTCCTTGCAAGTTTGGGGCTGCATTTCTGCAAATGGAGTTGGGGATTTGGTCAGAATTAATGGTCTCCTCAATGCTGAGAAGTACAGGCAGATACTTATCCATCATGCAATACCATCAGGGAGGCCTCTGATTGGCCCCAAATTTATTCTGCAGCATGACAATGACCCCAAACATACAGCGAAAGTCATTAAGAACTATCTTCAGCGTAAAGAACAAGGAGTCCTGGAAGTGATGGTATGGCCCCCACAGAGCCCTGATCTCAACATCATCGAGTCTGTCTGGGATTACATGAAGAGAGAGAAGCAACTGAGGCTGCCTAAATCCACAGAAGAACTGTGGTTAGTTCTCCAAGATGTTTGGGCCAACCTACCTGCCGAGTTCTTCAAAAACTGTGTGCAAGTGTACCTAGAAGAATTGATGCTGTTTTGAAGGCAAAGGGTGGTCACACCAAATACTGATTTGATGTAGATTTCTTCTGTTCACTCACTTTGCATTTTGTTAATTGATAAATATAAACTATTAACATGTCTTTTTGAAAGCATTCTTACTTTACAGCATTTTTTCACATCTGCCTAAACTTTTGCACAGTACTGTATATATAGTGCACATGGCTTCTGTTTCATGAAAATGGGCCAGTGTGCCAAAAAGCTGAATTAAACTTACAAACCATTTTTTAAAAACATAATTACAAACTAATCCTAACTTTCCCACCACACATCATATTTGTTGTACAGTCAGAATCTGAGACTGCATACCGAAGTGCTGTATACTCGTTTCCGCGACATGGCACATTTCACAAATCTGGTTTTCTAGAACTAAGCAACCAATAAGTCAAAAGGAAAGCGCTGAAATCAATAAATCAAAGAAACTATGGAAAAAAAATAAAGATGAACGTTTAGAGTGGACGCTTCATCATGACAGTGGAAAAAAAAAAAAAGTAAGGTTCTGACTTGTTTGGCGTCAGTTTCCCAGACTTGCAGATAAAACAGCAGCTTTATTTGTTGTGAATTCAACATTTCGTTTACATCATATCCAGTGTCACAGTAAGATGTCCCGATGGATACCCAGATATGCGATCGAACTGCCTAACTTTCTGATTTGGGATCCAATGTGTTTAGGTCAAAAATGCCATTCACACTCTTTCCAGGACTGGCCCTGACTTGGGAGAGGCTACACAAGCGACAACGCTCTGAGAAGGATTGTTGTTATTTTGTATTATGAATATTGTTTTAATAGTGTTTATTAGGATTAGGGATGGGAATTTCTAATAGTTTCCTATTTGAATACACAGGGTGCACTATTTTTGTGTATTCGATTACCCGAACTCTGGTCCCTTACGCTCCCAAGAATAGAAGGCAAATGCGTGTGTACAAGCAGACAGCATAACAGTGTAAGCCAGTAAAGTTTAGCCAGGTTCGCAAAGGTGTACAAACAATGTCCAAGACGAGATTTCTTCATTCAATACCCTATTTCCTTAGGCACAAGTTTTTACTTTTGTTTACTGAATTAAAATACAGAATTCAATGAGCAGCAACGTCACAGCTCTTCCAATTAAAAGCAACAGTAGCATAATATTGCACAAACCACCAAATAATTTTTGCTGTAGTGTATTCAGAATAAAACAACCACCATCATATAGCAACCTAAATATTCTACATCTGTTTAATTCTAACAAATATTTATAAAATAATCTTAAGTGTAAATATTGTAACCTGGCCAAAATAGAAAATATATTCCAACATTACAATAGTTTAACATTACTAACACAACTAGCCATCAAGTACTGACATCAGATGAAGCCAAGTCAAATTACTTTGTTTATTTAATAACCTGTAAATAATTCAAAACAAGGATACCTGGTTGTACTTTTAATGGTCAGTGCAAATGTTGACGTTACTCCATCCATTTACAGAAAGTCAACAGTAGATGTTTTACATTGAACTGCAGTCCAGAGTTATGAACTCCTTTCCAACTCCAAGTATCTTGCCTTTTCGTATTAGTCACTGCGTTCTGCTTAACATTTAATGTGTCTTTATATTCATCAGAACGTTAAATTACCTTTCTAGCAGTGTGGAGTAGTGGTTAGGGCTGTGGACTCTTGACCAGAGGGTCATGTGTTCAATCCCAGGTGGGGGACACTGCTCTACCCTTGAGCAAGGTACTTCACCAGTAAAAACCCAACTGTATAAATGGGTAATTGTATGTAAAAAAGAACGTAATTGTACGTAAAAAATAATGTGACATCTTGTAACAACTGTAAGTCGCCCTGGATAAGGGCGTCTGCTAAGAAATAAATAATAAATTTCAATGTTACCCAAATTTGGATTACTTCTTTTAGCACTTGCTATATACATTATTATTTCAGTTCACCAGTGCCATGCTCCCAGAAGCCGTTTCACGACTGGCTAGCAACAGCTGCAGAAGCTGCTGCGTACAGTCATTACAGCAGAACACATGCAGGGATCTGTTAACATTAGCTAAAAACAAGGCAATAAAATTGGCAACATTTTCAAACAGAATACGATTACTGTAGAATGTTGCCATTACAAGCACTGCATAATTAAGGTCCTTACGTTTAATATGCAAATAACGGGTTTAAGACTGACATAACATGTTAAGCGTCAGCATTAAAAAAATTACAAAGATGCGTTTGCGTCTACTAGTAGCTAATGTATAAAGTTTTTTTGTGTACTCCAATATGTAATATGCTATTCGAATAGTTTTTTTTTTTGTGTGTAATCGTGTATTTGACTACACTGACCCATCCCTAATTAGGATTATTATAATTCAGTTTTAGTGTTGCTGTGACCATATGGTAACAGCTTGGTTGCGGGTTTGCGTGTGAAAAAATGATTGACTATCATTTGTAAACATACATTTTCAAATCTTGAACACAGTATTTTCATTTTCTGACAAGCACACGTGTGCATGTTAAATGGCTGAAGTAACATATATTGAAAGGCTTCGTTTAGCCACTTTCTTGGTTACCATACACAGTTAGAAACATACTGAAAATAAAAATTATCATGAAAAAATATATAAATATATTGGGCCAGATAAAATTGCATCCAGGCCAGCCAGTAGAAACACTAGCTCAGTGGCCCAAGGTGACAGTAGTTAAAAATCTAAACGTAGAGCTCTGGAATGGGTAAAGGACCTGAGGTACAGGCCCTGGCTGTACAACACTGACCATGGTATAGTACAACCTAAAAAATAAATAGGTTGATTGATTTGTAACTAAAGGAAATGCTTTGTGTAACTAACGATTATACAATGTGAATAGCGTAAATTACCAATGAAGTAGGATAATGCTGTTAATAATCCATATGGGAGAGTATTTTCACTTATTTTGACACTTCCTGCAATGATCAATTCTCAGTTTGCTTGCATGAATTAAGATTTGTGTGTTGAAGTGTCAATGGAAGGCAAATCAAAACTTGTTAAATATCAAAGACGTGAGTTTGTTTAAAACACAGCCTGGAGGTTTACTGACTGTGGGACAAACTGCACTTAAACAGAAAGGGAACCAATCTACTCTGAGAAAGGATCCTTGAGGAGGTCCAGAAGCATTTAAACTAGAAAGGAAGGGGGAGGAAACAAAAAAACAGAAGGGAGACCACATCAAAACAAGGGCAACAACTCAGGTAAGACAACTATTAAATGTATTTATCTTAATGCTACAAGTCTCAGAAACAAAAGGTTAGAACTTGAAGCTACTGCACTAACAAGTAACTACGATGTGATAGGTGTTACAGAAACTGTTGTCTGAGAGTGATGGAGACGAATATAATATTAGTGGGTACACACTGTATAGGAAAGACAGGCAGGACAGAAGAGGCGGAGGGGTAGCACTAAACATAAGAAATAGTCTTGAAGCCCAGGTGTTAAATCTGGACAAAGAAAACAACGCCAGATCAATATGGGTCAGAATAATGGACAAAAATTCAAAAGGGCATAGTAGGAACATTATTATTATTATTATTATTATTATTATTATTTATTTCTTAGCCGACGCCCTTATCCAGGGCAACTTACAATTGTTACCAGATATTACATTATTTTTACATACAATTACCCATTTATACAGTTGTTTTTTTTTACTGGAGCAATCTAGGTAAAGTACCTTGCTCAAGGGTACAGCAGCAGTGTCCCTCACCTGGGATTGAACCCACGACCCTTCGGTCAAGAGTCCAGAGCCCTAACCACTACTCCACACTGCTGCCCTATATAGCATGCTATAGACCGCCAAATTCAGACGCTGAGCAAAATAATCTGTTATACAATGATATTCAAAATGCGTGTAGAAAAGGAGACGCCATACTAATGGGGGATTTCAACTTCCCCCATATAAAACGGGAGAACCCGGTGGGGAGCACGACAGACGAAATTGAAATGGTGGAAATGACAAATGACTGCTTCCTAACGCAATTTGTCAAGGCACCGACTAGAGGGGAGGCATGCCTTGATTTAGTCTTTTCAAATAACGAAGACAGAATAACTAAAACAGAGGTCAGAGAGCCATTAGCAAACTCAGACCACAACATGGTCTCATTTGAAGTATTTTTTAAAACCCCAAAAGTAATGACTAAAGCTAAGGTTTTCAATTTTAGAAAAGCAAACTATGAAGGTATGAAACAGACTAACAGAAGTAGATTGGAGTAAAATAGAGAAAACATCCACAGAAAAAGGATGGCTGTTTTTTAAAAATGTAGTACTAGGCGCAAAACAATTACATCCCAAAAGTAGACAAATCTAAAACAAAATGGCCAAGTTTAATAGATCAATTTAAAAAAATATTTAAATATTTATATATTTACCCGAAACCTTGCTTAATATAATTACAGGAAATTACATGTCAGCACTATACTTGGATCCAAAGCGCGCGTCTGCCGATGAAAATAAAAATATGGCTAAAAACAACAGTATTCGGTTCAACAGAGACAGTTAGTAACTTAAAAACAAATAAGCTAAATGCTCCGTGTCTGTCTGTGTAGTTTGAAATTTGAATGTGCCCCCCTGCTTTCTCTGCGACGCTCAGCCAATAGGCAGGGACGGGACGTGCATATTCTATGCGATTTCCATCTTTCACAATATTTATTTAAATGAATAAAGGACAGTTTAAATTAGGTTTATTTAATGTTACAGGTTTAAACATATAAAATGTTTTTTAATTTGACACTCAAGGAGTGCCAATAGTGGACGGCAGTGCCTAATGCAGCTGAACAGGTGGGCCTCGGGTAAAAAAAAAAAAGTTCGGGAACCCCTGGTCTAATCAACCGAACGACCTGTAATCACGTGATGAATTACGTGTGGTGTACTTAGTGGTTGCAATCCCGTACTTACTAACTAGGCAACCAACCCGTCTAATTAAAACCATGAGATTTGAAATTTGCTTTAACGATACAACCCGTCTGCAGCTACTCAGCTCAACATGGCATAGAAATGGAAAAAAATAAAATTGACTGTGACAAAGGAGAGTATATACCTTCAGTTCTACACTTAACTGGAATGTGCTTGTTATTTGTTTTATGAAAACTGCACAGAATTAACCATCGTTTTCAGTTATTTTTGTTCATTTGACTGTATTTGAACAAATGCGGTTTCTTGATTAAACGTCATAAATAAAATAAAAACCTGCACTCGTTTCTGTTTTCACTTTGCCTGCTTAATCCCCTTGCTGTGTGATGGTGACTAACAGGGTAAAAAATATTTAAATTCAGGTGTTAAGGGAACCGTTTTAAAGAAAAACTGTTTTTGTAAATTTCAAAAGTTACCAGGATCTCAGTCCGCAACCTTATTTTTATTTTATTTTTTCAGACACGTTAGAATGCCAGGCTTTAAATTGTTGCAGTTAAGCAGATTTTTAAAAAAAGTCACCTCGTTCTTGATTTTTCTTCTATTTCGTCAGTAATAGCTGGAGATCAAGTCTGTTATCGAGAAGAACTTTTAAATGTATTTGCTTACGATTGTAAGTCGCCCTGGACAAGGGCGTCTGCTAAGAAAGAAATAAATAATAATTAAATTCAACTGAACGTTATTACAATGCCTAACAGCAAGTATCAAATTATAGAAACAGTTTACTGATTTTTTGAAGTGTAATGATTCCTTAAGTTCTGTAATGTGTCAAAGTGGTACTGAATTGTATTATTTTATTTTCAAAGTTCGGTATATGGTATGTTTAATTACAATATTTCATTAACTGTAGGTGTTAGTTTTACTGAATTAATTTTAACATTTGTTAAGCTTTGTAATTTTGTACGCTTAATGTGGTAGAAGTTACTATCTCTCTCTATATATATAGAGAGAGAGAGAAGAGAGAGAGATATCATCATCAGTAGGTACTTATGTACGTTAACTATTCTATACATTAAAGGTACAGTAATTCTGTTCGATTATCCATACAAATCGATTACGCTAATTAGTATCAGTCCCAATTGGGTTGGATAATTGACTACTGTATATACGATATCTAAAATGTACATTTAATTTGTTATACCTTAAGTAATAGCTACTTAAATAAAGCACACGGACAAAAGTCAAATAACCACTGACGCATGCGCACAATTCAGCAAATGCCAGAATTCGGCACGAGTCCCCACCTGTTTTCAAAGAACTAATGAAAACGACACTGTTTTGCAGTCAACCACAACGTTAGGGAAGACTAATGTACCACTACTTAAACTATAGTCGTGGGTGGCTTGATTTGTTGTTGACGGCAAGTCATAAACACAAAGTCAAGTATCGGGATATAACAAGAGAGAAAGTAACCGCACACACCCTAATTACGCGATTGTTAAAACTCTCTAATGGCTACCCTAAGTACAGGTACAGTACCTCTGAACTAGACACTTGCGTTTAAATGTAGAGACGTCAAAAAAGTACTATTTATTTTAAACGTGTATATAACGGGCTTTTACTGCACGTGCACCCTGTAGAACACCCAGTAGAGAGTAGTATTAATCACAGTATCAATCAATCAGTACTGACGCACACATTCAGAACACACACGTGCTAAACAAGCAAGCCACGCATTCACACTGGTAAGAAAAGTAAAATAATTGATGGGTCATACCAAATAAAGAACTGAAAGAACTTTGCTGAACAAAAACACCAGACCAATTATGATGGCTAATGATATAAATACTTATCTAAATGCATATGGAATATCCTACACTTATTTAAAACACGTTCTTGATTAATGTGGTTTGCCGAAACAAGCGGTAAAATTCAAACTACGCACAAGGCATTTTATTATTAACTACTGTAAACAGGCAATTCAATATTTTACGTCCATAATATGCCTTTCAAAGTAAAGACTTACTGTTTCACTTACAGGCCCGTCCTTTCCAAAAATGACTGAATGATGAAATATAGGTCCCTTTTTTTTTTTTTTTTTTTTTAACCGCATGCACCACTTGCACACTAACGAATTACGTTTCAAGCTGTACATTATTACATCGTATTTCCGCGTACATTTAGACAAGTTTTAACGTTACGTTCGTTTTACATTTACAAAAAAATGCGTTTCAATTATACGCAACAGCTAAGCAAACCTATGTAAGTCTGGCGTATGCTATACACGTCGTCCATTATTACAACTAATAACGTTACATACCTTAACTGATAAATGCAGCTTTGTAGTACTTTCATTTAGTTACTGTAGTTTCTTAAAACTACCTCTGAACCAGCTCTGTTCTTCCAAATCTAACGCGAACCCTAAGGCTACACTGAACCTGGGAGCCCACTAGCGGGAAATTAGCTGTATTAATTGACATTCTTGCCAGCCAATCATCAGCTAGAAACGAGAGCATTCCAAATGGAAATTTGCAATTTCTAACACACCAATCGTTGAACTTAACAATATGCATGTGTTGGCGTTTTAAAACACACCCACACCCATACACATATTACGAGAGGTAAGGAAATGATCTGAACGTTTCTGCTAACTTGAAGATAACAAGTAAATGTATTGTAGTAATGCTGTCTCAAAATAGTTACCATTTTTTCAAACATTCTTTCTCAAACATCTTCAAGCTTTAAATCCGCATTCAAATAGTCCTGGTAAATTTTTTAAAGTACATGGGTTGCCGTCTACCGGTATATAAAAAATAAAATATATTTCTAGACGATTCAGAGGCGCTAAAGTTTAACGCTTTGTTGAATTTTGTCCTAACAATGCATGGATTGCTAAAATAATTAATGGCGTTCTAATTGTTTTCTTGGAGTTTAAATTAAGTTGCAAATTGAAACTCGTCACAAAACGACCAATGTACAAAAACAACTTTAAAAGTCTCTGGACTTTTTATCTAGTCGATGGTGGTTTAGAAATTAATGACCCACAGTCCCTGTTCACTGCATGCACACACACACACACTTGTCACTACAAAGGTACACCCTCCATACACAGATTAACACCGATATTTATTTATTTATTTATTTATTTATTACAGTAAAGGGCATATAATGTATATACATATTACTTGATTTAATGTTATTATTTGCAACTTTGATTTATTGTCCTGCGGTAGGTGGGTACAGTAGCTCTAGTAATGGTGCTGCACCTTTCACAAAACTGACGTGTCACTGAGGTAACTGTACTAGCAAAAACATTCGTGCACCAGGCCAGATTATTTATTATTTACTTATTTACTTACTTACTTATTTAAACTGTGGTTAATAGAAAGACAAACCATGGCAGTTACTTTAATAATCTTATCCACTGCCTTATTCGCACCATCTTATATATATATATATATATATATATATATATATATATATATATATATATATATATATATATATATATATATATATATCTGTAACCACACCAATAGCGCTTTAATAACACAAGTGCATCTTATTTTTTCTCAGATTTTTGTTTGGCTGGAATTCAAACCTAATTCCTATAGTAAACCATAAAATGACGTTTCATACAATGTTACTATATGTTGATACTGGCTCCGCACCTTAGTCCTTCCATTGTGTTTGCATTCAGTTAAGAACGCACGTATTGTTTTCTGCAAGGTATCGCACAAACACATGCACCTATTCTAATGTCCATTCCATTCCTTCAATAGCTACTGCTCTGAAACAGCAGAGAAAGTTGCCGGTCACTAAGAACATTACCAAGCTAATACAATTACTGCAGTCTCTATGTAGAATTATATTAATCTAATCATGTCCAATAATGCTATCTCTTTAAAGCTATCGCTGTAATAATCCCCAATATAGTGTGTATGAAGCTAAGCCTCAAATAAAGCCATCCGTTGATCTTACTAGTTCAATTCCCAGCACATGCACCATCACTAAAAACTACCTATAGCATCCTAAACTCGTTTCTATTGTTATATGGGTACTTTTCACGCAGTGAAAATTATACTAACCAGTGTTAATGCATGCATACTGTACTTTGGTGTGGCATTTCTACATACCATATTAAGAGTAACTATTTAATCTAGAAGTATTAGACAGCATTACAACAAAACACATATATGTAATCATTGTTTAATTTAAACATGCCAAAAATATAATACATATACAGATTTAAGTCATTGTCAACTTATAAAGTAGATGTCTAACTAGCAATAAAAACAAAGAAACAATTAATGAGATGTCCTTACCGTTTATATATAAAGTTAAAGACGTCCTTACTAGGAGAGCTAAAGCCAAAATTGTCACTATATCTCTTACACAACTGAAAAATACTACTTGCAGCCAGCCTTTGCAAGATCAACCCCGTAAACTTGATATTATTGTCGCAAACAAAAAAAAAATAAATAAAAAGTATAAGAAAAAAAAGGTTCAGTAATAATAAAACACTAGTGTGTCTTAATAACAACAATACTAAAATAAAAAGGGAAAGGTAACAACTGAAGAAACAAAAGAAGAATCAAAGAAGGTAAAAAAAAGAGCCGGCTTCTGCCTCTCTCTTTACAGGTTCACAACACAAACAGGCGACATCACTAGTGAGAACTGAAGTAAGGAGGAGGTTGTCTTTAAATGGAAGGTGGTCCTGCCGGTAGATTTATAGGGCCGTATCACAGCAGAGCTATACCTCTCCGCACTAACGGTGCAGCATCCTTTCAGTCTATTACAAATGTTGAGAACACACATGTACGCGGAAGTATACGCCTAGGGATCGATTTATCTAGCATGCTGATATGAGGGACTCTTCAGATTGGTTGTATGGTGACTTCTGGATTCGTCTTTCTCCAACAGTCCCGAAATGCGATTGGTTTGGTTGTTTTGTCAATCACATAGATCTTGAGAATCACATCCAACTAGGCTGAAGTGTCAAACAAAGCTTTCCAAGTGAAGAGAGGATCTGTGAGAGCGAGGTTGAAGTCAGGAGATATCGTTGTTTCTCAGCTGATACAGAAAGGATAAACAATAATATGGTGATGCGGTCAGTGGGTTCTAAGACAGAAGGGCAAGATTATCAGCACCTATAAGATTGAATTTTTTTTTTTTTTTTCTGCATCTGCACTAAAAAAAGGAAGAAAGACATGTCACCAAAACAACGCTGAGGAAATTATTTCCATGAAAATAAAGTGATTGTCTTAATGTAACTAAGTGATCTGTCAGGAGCTACTGAAGGGCGTGTCCTTATCCGAGTGAGAAGCTAGACACTAGAAACCTCTGCAATTCGCGTTGTAAATGTGCTTGCTCGTTTAAATAAGGATAATCGAAATAATATGTTTTTAATTCTTAACTATGAGTTTCGGTTTAAATTAACCAAGTTAACATTGCTGAGTCTATGAGATGTTTGCAGTGGGCTATAGTCATTTTAACAATGAACATTTTTTTTTTTCTCCAAAGGTCATCTAAGAATAAAGGCAGCTGGGTAATTTAAGGAATTCTACAGCATATAGTAGATGGTTATTTGATACTGCCTTGCCCACCTCTGGTAGAAAATGAAGCAAATGAATGATTTACAAATACTCAGGGATTCAAATCGGGTATCTTGAAAGTGTCCTTGACTGATGATGTGTATAAATTATTCAGTGCGCGGGTTGCTGAAAATAAGATTTCATTGAAGGGAACTTGTTTGCCCAACTGTCTTCGCTAAATTGTTTTAATATATAAATAGCTGATGACCACCGACGAAAATGCATTTCTGTATGGAACTGCAACACTGTTAATAAATCAACTACATAGTAATGTTCGAGTTTATTATAAGATTTTTTTTTTGACAACGTAAGCAGTAATCTTAATTTACTAGAATGAATATTAGAAAAGCAAAATAATGTCATAATCAAATATCTAGCAGTAACATGCATACCGATTACATGTAAAATTGAACGTTGTGATGCTGGGAGTACATGTATTTTTACCCAGCCAGCGCCATTGGTGGACATCTAAAAGCTTGGATGAACATTTGACAGGCTTGCATTTCACACGAGAAGTAGATCGTCACCACAAAGGACTCCCTTCTGATGTCAAAATATAAGTCTAGTCCATTAATTAAGTTGTCTCATCAATAACCTCCTTTACAGTCACCCGGTGTAGATGCAGGTCCTGAAGATCACATAATTAAATATCAGTGCCTCCAAGTTTAGATATTGTATGTATATAGTTATAGACCATTTTACATGTTTTAGTTATACGATGCCATGAGTGCCATCTAACTAAAAGTGAGGCACATATTCAAAAACCTTTTCAGCCTCGACAGAAACGAGCTGCATGTGAGCCGAACAGTTTCATCAACATTCAGGACCACAGACAGCTACATACAGTGTTGCATTGGGCATTAGTTATTGCTTTTCAACAATACACCGAGGGAATTTAGATATTTGATCACTGATTTATTCTTTTCGGTAAACGTTTTCAAACATGAACCCTTCCTCTCGACAAAATGTACTAATTGATAACATCCAACAGGTCAAGCAGCCAACACGCATACATCACACCTGTTAATATTATACATACAAATATTTCAAACACTTCATATCAAACAATGCTCAATAACAGTAACATATATTAGGTGAACAGTAATACTGAATAGCATACACATTTGTTTTGTTGTAATACAATTCAGGTTATAAAACATTACAGTTATGTTATTAAAAGTATTTTGATGTATTTGCAGTAATGATAATTTAGAAGTTGGGGCTATGGTTGGGGTGCTAACTGTATAAACTGATTTACTACATTTAGAAAACAAATGTGTTTATTAATAAACGTAAACAGTTACTAATATATATATTTTTAAAGACCAGATGCCACTAAACATATTGAAACAAGATTTATAAATTAAATGCGATACAGCGAACTTTTGCTACAATGAAGGTTCTGTTACATTAGCCTACTGCAGGACACCAGTCAATCCAATTCGTTTGCTTTTTTAAAATTTTTATTTATTTTTGCTTAAGTAATACTTTACAGATTCAAATGAGTCGAAGGCAGCAACACGGCTAGATTATCCTTCACCTGGAAAGGAAACGTTACAGGCCGTTTTCATAATGGATATTTATTTTTCTCGGTTCTTGTTTTGCACACACTTTATTATTTTTGCTAACAGTCAGAAATCGTTATTTTTTTCTGACGTTTTAAAAAAATTCGAAAGTGGCATAATAACAAAGCTTCAGTTTGTATCAAAAGCAGAATGTGGTCCGCAGAGAGACGGCAGCCATAGGAACAGCTGTCTTATCAGCAGACTGCAGAGAAGGAGATGGCTCAAGAGGTCCTTCTCAGATTATCACTTGAATAGGTTTGCAATGCACCAAACTTCACGCTTGATAAGAACCAACCTGCTGGCGAGAACAGCACAGATCTAACTCGAGCCTACTTTATCTTCGCTATAAATTGGGACATTAAAATTCAGGTAGCGAATGCATGAACATAGCCCGGTCGAAGATACATATAGTTCTCTATCTATCTATCTATCTATCTATCTATCTATCTATCTATCTATCTATCTATCTATCTATCTATATATCTATCTATCTATCTATCTACTACCTACCTATCTGTCTATCTATATGTTAAAAGTCAAGTTTTTTTGTACGATATGCTTGGTCTGGAATTACGAATATAGTGTATTAACGAGATACTATTCAGCTTTGCATACAATACACGGACTTCTGCAAGCCTCCACTGTTGCTTTATGGATGCAAACAAATATATTTATTTTGCCTTCTAGCAGTGCTTGCCTACTTCTCATTGTGTGCAACTTCAATATATTTCACCCTAAATAACTTTTTTTTTATACATTTTAGACATACTTCATAATATAATTAATCAAGGCATGTTTGGATCCCAGAACAATTAAATATGATTTGCTGGTATGTTTTTGCACTCTCTTACCTTCCTAATTATTCCAATATAAATTATGTTTGATCTCTGGTAAATTTGTTTACAGATTTTTCTTTATTAATCTGACTATTTTACAGCCAATTCTAAACAAAATGGGATGCTTTCAGGTCATCTTAGATTATTTCAATATCATAAACAGATGTACCTGCAAGTGTTTTTGGAAGAATCCTGAAATATTAGCTCTCACCTCTGATTATTTTTTTAAGTTATGGACCTATTATAGGGGCATACTTGTGACAGAGGAAATTGAGCACTGAAAAGTGGACAAGTTTGAGAGGTCAGATCTTTTAAGGTATTCAAGATCTTCTTGATAGTCACTGCACACACAGAACTGCTATTCTAGTTTAGACACTATGGATGTTAATGAGATGGAGCCAAATGTAAAAAAAAAAAAAAAAAAAAAAAAAGACTAAACCACCACATAAATATTCAGTGTTCCCAAAGAGTTGATCAGACTTGAAAATATATGTCTATATACTGTTTTTAAACATCTTTTGATGTTCACAATGGTCAAATATTGAATGTACATACCATTTATAAAGTGTCTATATTCCTTTGACATTGACAAATGCAGTTACACATCATACATGGTAATCAATATGAAGATCAATTATTGCAATAAACCCTGAAACAAACGTGAACATGAAACAAATTAAACAAATAAATGCAACCACAGACAGATTTGTAACCGTACCATTCCTAATGTAAGCACATTGATTTATTTTCAGCATTATAGGTTTCATATTCACAGACTAAGGGGAAATGACAGACTCCTGTTACCTATATTGTGTATTGGCTATTGCTTTAGTATCACTGATATGGCTAAATAGTCCAATAAAGATTGATACATTTCTCTAAAACGTAACCAAAAAACAAAAGGCGTTTCACTTTCCAAATGAAAGCAATATAATATATTTGAACTGGTATAGGGCCTACTTGCCTTGGGGGGATGCAAGGTTCTTTAACCAAAGCATTAGCTTGGATATTTTAAGGGCAACAAATTAAGGTATGCTTATAAACGTGTGTGTGAGTTTGGGCTTCTTTTCATAAAAGCGTTTGATTATAGTAATAGAAAATACTGGTAATTGATTTGAGTAAAATACATTACAGGGTGCTTATGTAGTACCCGGGAGGGCCACTCGTTCTTTTTGATCGGGATGGGATCAGTCAAGCAGAACACCAGAAAAAAATAAAGACCACAACAATGCAGGGCATGAACATTGTTTTATTAAATACAGGTGGTTAACTATATTTAACAAATAGGACAAGTCTAGAATACACAGTCATGACATGGGGTTTGCACTGTTCAATAAAAACAAGACATGGTTAATTATAATTAAAAACAAAGTGCAGTGCTGCTCGAGACAATCGCGGAGACAGGGCTTACTAAAAACAACAATAAAACCAATACTTTAAAAACTCCCTGTCTCCAGCACTCCTCCAAAATCCCCAATGCCTTTAAAATACTCATTTCTAAAAGTTAAAAACACACACACACGGAGGGAGACAGGAAGCACAGCAGGTGCCGCTCTTAAATGTCGGCGGCTGTTTCATTTTTCACCCAACCCACCGGCGAACACAAACAAGTCAAATTCCTTCTTTGCTCCTGCTGGCTGTGCGTCCAACCGCCACTCCAGACAAAACCGAGTTCACATCACAACGACCAAACCCAATCTCTCGAACGAAAGAAATCAGGAACTCTTATACCAGGTGCCCAGCTTCTTCAAATTATTCAGTTAGCTAGCACCTATGGGGGCTGAGAACAGGAGAGCATCAACGTGCCAGCGAGATCTGTGCAAATCTACAACAAAGTAACGTTCCAAAATAAACGTGCTTTATAAACGTGTTAAAATAAAACGAACTAACATTAAATCAAATGTGAATATACTACAATAACCAAATCAAACGTGCCTAAATAAAGTGGCGTGGGTCACCCCATTACACCTGGTTCAGATTTCAATTCAGCTCCACTCTGTTATGCCTTTCCATAAAAAATTAAAATATTTAGCTAAAATGTGTTTTTATTAATATACCGAAATGTTACATATGGATTCAGTTTTTACAGTTTTTACACCACTTTATACCAAATGCATACTTGTCAACATTTGGAAACTGTTCAGCTGGACGCTTGTCTCCGGGAGGTGGGGGTCATACGCATCATACACATGGGAGGAGTCATACGCAAAAAACACTCATAATAGACGTATCATCCCCCTCCCCTAACTCACAGGACACGACCATCATGACAGTAAAAATAGACATAATGAAGTGTTCTTACCTTTGTATAAGTTAGTGAGCAGGATATGTGTCAGCTGCACAAAGTGCACAGCGTGTGGTTTTCACTAAATCTACTGGACAGAATAAATTATTATTTTTTTCAATGGGTAAATATCGGGACTTTCTTCCTATGCATCAGGATGCGGGACATTTGCTAGGAAATCGGGACTGTCCCGACCATATAGGGACTGTTGGTATGTATGCAAATGCAGTTCAATACCCAATTTGTATCAAAGAGAAGGAAAAATCGGCACCAAATTTCCTCATATTGGTCCATCTCGTCATTAATATTCCAGGTAAAGCACTTATTTACAAAATAATTATAATAATAACATCTTTATATAGAGCCTTTCATAGTGGACCACCATAACAAAGCGCTTTACAGAGGTAGGTGGTGAACTGTGCATTATATGCAGAGTCACATACATTGATTTAATATCTCATCCGCAGGATGGAGCACAAGGAGGTTAAGTGACTTGCTCAGGGTCACACAGTGAGTCAGTCAGTGGCAGAGGTGGGATTTTGAACCAGTGACCTTCTGGTTACAAGCCCTGGACTTTAACCACTGGACCACACTGCCTCCTATATTGACTACCACACTAACTTTGCCTTTCCTGCATCCAAGATCTTGTTATGGTTTCACTTAGCGTGAAAATAGACACCACATTTTCTTGAATGGAACAGAAACTGAATAACAAGTTGATTATGTAAGCAATAAGGCATGACAGTGTGTGTGATATACTCTAATATCATCATGCCCTGGGTGCAACACATTATTCACTATCAGATATGCTGCACCATTTCAGTGGATAAGTCATGACTCATGCTTACTTTATTTTACAGACTTTACTAATTTAGGTTGTGTAGTACAGCGATTATTTATGGACACAGTCACACAAGTGTATAAAATGTTTTTTGTGTGTGTGTGTGTGTGTGTGTGTGTGTGTGTGTGTGTGTGTGTGTGTGTTCTAGTAACAAGAATGGCTGTAACATAAATATGAATCGGGTTCATTTCATGTTGTAATTTTTATGTTGTCACATTCTATTTGAAAATGTCACACCATTAAGGATCGAGTAAAAAAAAAATCTGCACATCTTCGTCTAAATCAAGTTCAGAAAAGTCTTTAAACTACTAATTATTTTCAGGAATAAGTACTGTGTTTCTTGACAGCTAATTTGTAATAATACATGTACATTTTTATTGCAGTACATAAACCTTTGAATAATCCCGTTCCATAAATATCACAGTAGAAAGTTAGACACTAAAAGGAAGAACATAAGAACATAAGAAAGTTTACAAACGAGAGGAGGCCATTCGGCCCATCTTAGCTCGTTTGGTTGTTAGTAGCTTATTGATCCCAGAATCTCATCAAGCAGCTTCTTGAAGGATCCCAGGGTGTCAGCTTCAACAACATTACTGGGGAGTTGGTTCCAGACCCTCACAATTCTCTGTGTGAAAAACTGCCTCCTATTTTCTGTTCTGAATGCCCCTTTATCTAATCTCCATTTGTGACCCCTGGTCCTTGTTTCTTTTTTCAGGTAGAAAAAGTCCCTTGGGTCGACACTGTCAATATCTTTTAAAATTTGGAACGCTCGAATCAGATCGCTGCGTAGCCTTTTTTGTTCTGAATAGATTCAATTCTTTAAGCCTGTTTGCATATGACATGCCTTTTAAACCCAGAATAATTCTGGCTGCTCTTCTTTGCACTCTTTCTAGAGCAGCAATATCCTTTTTGTAGCGAGGTGACCAGAACTGAACACAATATTCTAGATGAGGTCTTACTAATGCATTGTATTTTTAACATTCCCTTGATTTAAATTCAACACTTTTCACTATATATCTGAGCATTGTGTTGTCCTTTTTTATAGCTTCCCCACATTGTCTAGATCAGGGGTTCTCAGACCTGGTCCTGGCGACCCCCTGTGTTTTCTGGTTTTTATTCCAACTGAGCTCTCAATTACTTAACTAAACCCTTAATTGAACTAATAATTTGCTTAATTAGGCCTTTTTTGATTATTTTCAGCTCTTCAACAGTTGCAGATACAATGTTATAGCTAACTTGAAATTTGCAACTGTTTAAGCGCTGAAAACAAGTAAAAATGTCTAATTAACTGAATTATCAGTTCAATTAAGGGTATAGTTGATTGAGAGCTCAGCTGGAATAAAAACCAGCAGGCACGGGGGTCCCCAGGACCGAGTTTGAGAAGCCCTGGTCTGAGTAATTTCTGAGTCAACATAAACTCCTAGGTCTATTTCATAGATTCATAATTTGAGTATCTTCCATATGATATTTATAATGCACATTTTTATTGCCTGCGTGCAGTACCTTACACTTTTTTCATTTGCCATGTGTCGGTCCAGTTCTGAATGCTGTCTAGTTCATTTTGATTCTTTGCTGCTGCAACGGTGTTTGCCACTCCTCCTATTATTATTATTATTATTATTATTATTATTATTATTATTATTATTATTATTATTATTTTGTAAGTTTAAGTTTAGTTTCTGCAGCTGTCAATTACAACCTATTGTTCAAAACATTGAATTTCAAACCACCTGCAAACTCCTCAAATATTTTTTATATCATTTTAAAGTTTTGTACAAAAATATGTTTAAATTAATTCCCCTTTATTGTGTTGGTGTAATGAGTACCCTTTGAATTGTAATGGAATTTTACCAGGGAGCATACTACCCCGTGTGGCTAGATACTGTTATTGCTGCTATTATAATCACAGCCAATTGGAATACTTTTAACTATGAAGTCAAATTACTTTTGTGCACACACTATTAGCACGTTGTTTGAATTCTGAAAATAAAATTAAACTAATGTTAAGAATAATCTACATTGAATGCTTTGATTTCATAATTAACTATTATTAAAATACATGTTGAGAAACATGTATATACTACTACTACTACTACTACTACTAATAATAATAATACCTTCGTGTATCTGAGATTTACAGAATTATGGCAACATATATTAGGTAAGATTTACTGCAATTATTTTGTGAAGCACCATGTACTTCAATTGAACAACTGACCCACAGTTGCCTTGTGTTCAGTCTAATGTAGTGGAGGCACCCGTGTACTGTATACTGTATGTATGTAAATGAAATATGGTTAGAACATCAGTATCTTAAAGAAGATGCTTGTCTCTGAGTTTGTGAGTACATAGGTACTGTATGTCACATCTTGATGTTTTCTTCTATCTACAGAACCGATAAAACTTACAACTATCTTTACCACAAGTTCCTGAGAGTACCTATAGGTCTTTACCAATGGATGATCTGTTAGTTCTTGATACTGCTTGCTGCAATGTTATATTTACAGCTATAGCGGTGGATGTAGTGAATTTTACTAACAAACGAATAATGTCCAGTCATCTTTATTATACATATAAATAACCATATGTTGTATGTTTGCCTCTATGGATATGGCCCATGATGCATACATATTTTCACACGTTACACTTTAACTTTGCATAAAAAAAAGCTAACAACCTGATGTAACTTCAGAGTTTCAGGGCCTGCTGCCAGTTCTCTTGGCAGGATATCCTCAATGTTCTTCTTTTCTTGCAAAAAAAAAAAAAAACATTGTAATCAATGTCAAGGGAGAGACTATATCCGAAAGGCTTCTGGCATAAGGAATGTGATACCAAAAAATGTGATTGTTTTTTCAAGCACCCAGGCAATACTTTGCTTATTTTTCAAGTCCCCGGATATTGAATTCAAGGACTTGAAATATAGCTTGTTATTTTGGGATGAATTCGCTCATATTTATTTTAAGCACAGATTTGTCCTCCAGGTGTATAGTAGAATCAACTGGTCATAAACTAGTGTAGAAATACATCAATAAAAAGCACACTGAGAAGATAATCTGCTATTAGTCACCAAAGTGTAGGCCCTAAAAATAGAAAATAAACATAATTCTAGTACAAAATCAGACTCCTTCACTCAAACCTGCAATATGCAGCAGCTACCTCCGGGATGTAGGAGTAATGAGGCAACATACTGGTGGTATATGAACTCTAACTGGCACACGTTGGTAACAGTTGGTGTATTGTAAACATTGTGCACAGTAACAGAATATAATAAAAATATCTCCTGGGATCTTTCCATGAAAAATACAATTAAATAAGCTTTTACTGCTTACAAAGTAAATACTGTTTCCAGCAAGGGTTATGAGTGAGAAGGGTGGAGGAGGGGCCCGGGACAAGTCCTTTGAAAAGAGCCCCCTCTTAATCCAGCGAGTGCACATTGACAGAATTTGCCCTGTAAACATCCTTCTAGTTTGTTTTCCATGCTAAGGAAACATCAACTGAAGAAGATATAGGTTCAGCTTGGTTGAAATACAGTAAACCTGTTTGAATCATACATTTCCTAATAATTTATATATACAGTAAACATGTTCCATTATATACAGCTATGGCCAAAAGTTTTGCATCATTAGAATTTTAGGATTGAGACATATTTAAAACTATAAGTAACTACAGCAAATTCAAAATGCCTCTGCCCGCATCATTTTCAACCTCCCCCTCTCCTCTCATACCTCCCATCTTCTCCTTCAGCTACACTGGCTCCCTGTTTACTATCGCTGCTTATTCAAATTCCTTAGTCTTTAAATCCCTCCACGGTCTTTCCTCACCCTACCTGGCTGCACTTATCTCTTACTATGCTCCCCCTGTCCCTTACGCTTTCAAACTCTGTTGTCCCTCTCGGTCCCACCCTCGCCCTGTGCCCAATCCCATTTCCGTTCCTTCTCCCTCCTGGCTCGCCTTCATTGGAATAAACTCCCACTCCATATAAAACAGTCACCTACACTACGCAGTTTTCGCTCCT
Organism: Huso huso; assembly: GCA_036884735.1. NCBI lineage: Eukaryota > Metazoa > Chordata > Actinopteri > Acipenseriformes > Acipenseridae > Huso > Huso huso. Next base: position 78,443,952 of record CM072663.1, on the reverse strand, counting down.
CCCTTAAAACACATCTTTTCACCCTAGCCTATCCCACTGCGTGCCCTGGCCCCTAACCCCCGGTCAGGACCCTGCTTGTTTGCCCAACCCTGCCCTAGCCTCTGTTCTCACAGTAGCACCACTTTTTATTTCCTCACCCTTGCCCAATAAACGTACCTTTTTCCTTCCGCCATTTCTTGTGATTGTACCGCTTAGTCTAATAATTGTAAAGCGCCTTGGTCAAAGGCGCTATATAAATATAAATAAATAAAATAAAATAAATATGAACATAATTTAGATATTTTATTTATCATGTAATCAAGGAAAGTACAAAATGATATCGCAAAAGTCTACAGGAAGCCATAATAGTAGCACAGTATTTCATGTTAGATTTCAAATTGTCACATTTTTCAATTTTTGTTTGTTCGTTAAGTATATAGAAAACTGCAAAGCGGTGTGTAATTCAATATGCTACTGTAACATTATTCAGCAGGTTTTATTCAACTTTATGAAGCAAAGCATCTCATTTACAAAAGGGCACTAAACATTATGGTGCACCATAATTGCAATTAGTGGGCACGTTAATGATGTTCTTTACTATTGCAATTCTATTCATTATTGCATGTGATACTTTGGTATGGTAATGCATGCTGATGTATTTAAATGAGTGATAATTTATTAGTGCGTATGGAAACCAGGCTTTAACCACTGATCGGTGCACTATTTAAAACCAATTTCTGGCTGAAAACTAGTGATGTGCAGTTCGATTATTTTTACTGACTCAATTCGTTTAATTAATTCAGTGTAGTGAATCATTTCAACAGATTTGTTTGTTTGATTCACTGATTCACTAACGCAAAACAAATACATCTTACTGAATTACTTTGTTATGAAAATGTGTTTGAACGAAAAAAGTCCAGAAATTATAATTGATTGTCTAGGTAGTTGTGCTTACACATGAAATGGTATACAGTTAAAATCAAATAAAAAATACTACATTTTAGTAAAAATCCTTGAGGAGAAAACTTCAGAGCATTAATTATTTATTTTAAACTATGCAATTTAACTCTTTGAGTAGTGAGTTCTAAAATGCACTGCGGTCCTACGGGAGTGAGTTTTTTTTTTCTGTCTACTGCATGCGCTTGATTATTACGAGTACAGTGTACAAACAAGATGAAAGATATATGTTTGTATGTATGTAATGAACACTGACAAAATACAGACAAATATTTTTTACAGTAAATAAAAACAAATAAATATCATGCTTTATTTTGTCATAGGGAAAGGTTTTGACTAAAAAATAACAGGTAGACAATAAACTACGGGTTGGAACAACCACAACAACACGTCCTAACAAAAAAAGGGCGGAACTAGAGGGAAAGAGGAAAAAGAGAGAGAGAGAGAGAGAGACATGAATAAAACATATCCGGGTAAACAGGTGGTGGAGGTGGAGGGAGTGAGAGTATCTAATGCTTCAGCGCATGATACTCCTTGAAGCATGGAGCAACGAAGAGGCGGCTTGGTGCCGCCTCTTCGCTGGACGCCTGTCACTTGATGTTGATGGCAAATATTCTTCACTTACGTCTTCACTGACACACTCGCTGACATCCGATTCAGTGGAAGAATTGTATGTATTTGAATTTAAATCAGAATCTGAATTCAGTATTATTTCTAATACTTCTTTCTCACTGAGCAATTTTCGCCAGTTTACAGACATCGCTGACATTTTTGTGATGGTTTATTGTATGTAATTCAGTCAATATCTAGCAGGGGGCACAAGAGACCAATAAAAGGTGTTACAGAAACCTAGTGTTACAATATCTTGTTATCAGAAGTTTTGTAGGCTCAGTAATTCAAGTTTAAAGTTGCAGAACTTACTGGTACGTTTGTACTACTCAAAGGGTTAATAACCTACAATTTACAAAAACAAAAGTAACAACTTGTCAGGATGTGAGTGGTGCGTGTACAAAGTGAATGTCCAAAACAGTATTTATAATTCAAAAACATCCGTGGTTTATTACAAAACACAACAAGATAGCTCCACCCCTATACCAGCAATGGTTAGGTCCATGGCAGGTATTGCAGTCCCAAACACAAAATAAACACTCCAATAACTACAATTCTTCGTGCACAAAACTGTGCTCTTCTGTGGGGAAAGTGGTGAGTATGCATGCTGTGCAGTGAGGGGAGTGCGCAAGGATTTGTGCTGGCTCCGTGGCTTTACTCCTCCTCTGAAACAGACAAACAATACAGCTCACAACAAAGAATCAAGGACTCGAGTCACAAATGGAGATTAGATAAAGGGGCATTCAAAACAGAAAATAAAAGGCATTTTTTTCACAGAGAGAATTGTGGGAGTCTGGAACCAACTCCCCAGTAATGTTGTTGAAGCTGACACCCTGGGATCCTTCAAGAAACTGCTTGATGAGATTCTGGGATCAATAAGTTACTAACAACCAAACGAGCAAGATGGACCGAATGGCCTCCTCTCATTTGTATCCTTTCTTGTGTTCTTATCTTCTTAATAACAAACACAGCGCCCCGGCTTAGTGTCGTCTCCAGCGTAAGGGGCTGTACTCATGTATCTGTATCCCCTTTGTATTACCAGAACTCTGCCCTATGATCAGCCCAGAGCCATGGTTTATCCAATCGCTGCCTGCCCCGCAGCTGAACACAATGGAGTCGTTCCATGTGCGTGCAGATACGCGCTTCCCCCAATATGTCCGACTTCCAGTTTCCACCTACCGTCGACTTAGCCAGTCTAGGGGGAAGCATACCACCCAACTTACACAGCACCTACCATACAGCAGCTCAAAGGGGGAAAACCCGGTCGAACTCTGAGGCACCTCTCTCACTGCAAACATTAGGTAGGGAAGGAGTTTAGCCCAATGTTTCTGCTCTTGGTTGACAAACCACCTCAGCATTTGCTTTAACGTCTGATTAAAGCGTTCCAGCAGTCTGTCCATCTGTGAGTGATAAACGAATTTGCAATAATTTATACTGTTCCTTTAGATATAAAGTTCATTCCTTGATCAGTCAGGATGTCTTTGGGGATCCTTACTCTCGCTATGATCTGTACTAACTCTTTTGCAATTGCCAATGCACTAGTGGATCTCAATGGTACTGCCTCTGGATATCTAGTCGCGTAGTCCACCACTACTAAAATATATGTATATCCAGTCAGACTGGATCAATGGGCCCACTATATCTATAGCAATGCATTCAAAAGGGACATTAACCAGGGGTAGTGGGACCAACGGGGCCAGGTGAACCTGCCCCAGCACTACTTGCTGGCATTCTGGGCATTCCGCCACATATCTCGTCACCTCACCATACACTCCCAGCCAAAAAAACGATCAACATCCTGGTCCCAGAATTTCGGGATATCAACCGGGCCTATAGTAGCTTCAGCACTAGGGGGCTCAGTAACTTGCCCCCGCGGGTCAAACTGGATCCCAATCCCCTTTCCCTGACATTTGTTAGACATGGAAAACTCTCCCACCAAGCCCCAACCTTGTCTCATTGATGTTCCTTCCCATTTTTCTGCCCTTTGCTCTTGTTTTGTTTTCTTTGGGCGGAACCGGGAGTGGAACAAATCAGCTTGCAGCGGGAACATTTTACCAATTGCTTCTCCCACTGCTTACCGGAGACTGGCTTTACCATTTTGGTTAACGCTGTTTCGAAATGTGGCCAGTCTCAACCTAAAATAACCAGATACAGCAACCTTTTAGCCACAGCCATGATTACGCGGCATGTATGACTCCCAGGGTATGAGTCAGGGTATGACTCCCAATCGCCACATCTAATTCAGTGAAGGGATAGTCCTTGTTATCTTCATGGATATATGAGATGACCACCGACCCACATGACCACAAAGGTACCCCCACCAAGAGAGCTTCCTCAATCAAGGTTTGCCTGCATCCTGAGTCCACTAATGTGTAGGTGCTCACATCACCAACCTGTACATCAACAATACAAGGTCTCTCCCAACCATTACCCCTGCATTTACCTGCAATTCCTGGTGAGGTGACCAGCCTCATGACAACGGTAACAGGTCACGGTAAAAGGTGCCCTCGGAGCCAGCGTACCCAGCGTACCCAGCTGGGGGTCAACCTCCGTCTTCATGGTGGGGGAGTGAGGCCACCCAGGATGGCCACACTTACACATGCTGGCGAGAGTAGCCTAATGTAGTGCATACCTGTTTTCTATTTGTCTACCTTTTTAAAAACCTATCCTTTGTAGTGTGTACTCTACACACTACAAACGCAACTGGCAGTGATACGTTTCTGAAAATAAAGCAAACTTTATTCTGATAGCAAATAGATCTAGGAAACAAGGCAGCGGAGGAATTTGTTTTGATGTACCAGTAAGTAATGTTATCTATCTAATACTAAGACACTGGGATATCTTATTTCGTCCACACATTAATCTATGTGAATTTTGTATTTTAAATTCCCCAAAATGTGAATTTATCATGTTATTAATCTACTGATTGCCTATTCTAAAAAGCATATTCAGATTTTGATAATATGTGCCTTAGACAAAAATGAAAGAGAATAAAAGATTCTGTATTTTATTTTCATCAAAATCTGAAGCTAATCTATAATTCTCCTTTTCGCTATATGGTAGAGCTGTTGAAGTGTTCATTAGCTTTAAATATTCATGGTTAAGACTTGATTCACTATTGTAATCATAGTCTGTGTGCAAACAAAATCAGAAGCAGGAACACTGCTTTATGGATAGCTCATTTCTGTCTAGGGTTTAAAGATTATTTCCAGCAAGTAACTACAGTGCTATGATTATGACATTCTTTGACTATGCTGAAGTGATTTACCATACCTCCTTGAAAAGACTTGATGTTCCTTTTCATAAGGCCGCTAGATTTTCTAGACTTAATCACCCAAATCAGCAATCTCTGTATTTCCTTCTTCATGCAGCATTAAACTGGAACTTCTTCTGACTTCTTTTGATAGTGTTACTTTTTTTACATAGGCTCACTATTATCTACCTATTGTAGGTTTCAATCCACAGTGTATTTTGTTAGAAAAACTGTTGGGAAATAATAATCTCTGACATATAACTAGTTAGACGCTAGGGGCCCTGTTTAGCAACAAGTGCAATGGCAAACACAATTTTTCTGAAAGGAATAAAACCTGTAAGAAACAACTAAGTTGCAGCTAGAGCAGTTGTTCTGAGTAATTCCTTGACAGTTTTATACTGTTAACATTACTGTATTTGTCGTTAAATAGGGTCCTATTTGTATTTATTTATTTATTTTAATTATGTTGGGAACTTCCACAAATGTGTCTCAGTCCTAAAAAACAGGACATCAGGCTTGCCTATGCTACAACAATCCACCTGGAAAGCTTATAAAAGATTTATCCCTAGTCCAAATAAACCAAACTGAAATGAATTACTGTGGCAAAGTGGTTAGCAGTGTGCAGGTGATCAATAAACAGGCAGACAATTATAATCCAGGTGCAATGTTGTTTAATGTTTTTAAATCCAATGGCCTGATGGCAAAACAACAGTAAATAATAACAATGGTAATGAAGCAATACAGCGGCGTGTATCGCTTATTTGTAATCCGCTGGTTGGCCCCGAAATAATAACAGTCCCGTTTTTAGTTCACCCACACGTAACACATACACAAACACCAGTCCACAGGTGCGTGCTCCAGTTCTCGTGGTGAATACAGTTCTTTAGTGCAAACAAAAGTGCAGTGTTGTTGATCCAGGTTTAGTGCTGGCCTTTGGCGAAAGCTCCGGATCGTGTTATAAATAATTACAAACAGTATTATTAACGACAAACAATAAACAAGCAAAACACTCACGTTTCACAACACAGGTTCTTCTTTTGGTTGTTCGATTTAACCATTCACAAAGGAACAGATCACCTCACTACATCCCCTTTATATACCGTCAACCATGACCCCTTGGTTAACGAGCGCACCCGCTCCTCCAATCCGCGGCTGCTACACCGTTAACCTTCTGGGTCAAAGTTCTAACATCTACTCTCGTAATGGAAATCATAATTGTAGTTCTCCCACAGTCAGACTGCCTCATTTATTGGCACGTTGTGGCATGTATTTTGAAGCAAAAGGGAAAGTAAATGTTCAGAGAGGAATAAAACAATTTGGTATGAAATGGCAGGAAAATAATAAATATAAAAAGAAACTTAACTTCTAAATAGTTTGTTTCTAGCTTTATATAGTTGTATTCCTCTCTGATTTTTTTTCTTAGCACGTGCTTCAAAATTGGGCAACATTAGACCTCATGCACTAAACAGCGGTAACCAGTTTACCACGTAGTAACCCCGTTACTGCATGCTTTGTACTCCTGCTATATTCACTAACCAGTGGCAAATGACTTTGCACGAGAAATGAATCGCGTAGAAAAAGATAATGTGTCCCAGCATCATCCCCCTCTGTTCCCCACTCAACTCAGCCCAGCTTACTTACCTGTACATCAGCGTTTCTTTCTTTCTATTGTGCTTGAGATCCCCAACCAGAATCTTTCCGTCTCAAACACAGCTAGTTGCTGCTCCTCTCTGCTGCTTCAGATAAGTTCTTCACTGTGCGACTCAACTCTTGGCCACTGAATACAACATCTCTGAGAAACCGGGTTGTAGAGTGTGCCACAAATCCTCGACAACCCACCTCCAATGGGTAAACCCGGACTCTCCATCCTCGCTGTTCCGCTTCAGCGGCCAGTTGAGCACACTCTCCCATCTCATCCATTCTCCCTGCTTGGCCTGGGAAATGGCCTTTATGCACCTCATCCTCTCCTCCTGCTTTTGCACCTCGTTAACTACCAGCTTCCTCTTTTGAGCTGGGGCTGCCTTGTGCCATTTAGAAGGAGCTGAACTGAGACCAAGACCCCCTCTTCCATGCTGAACTTGCCCCATGATATCACCAATTCGAAGGGCAGCCTTTGCATCTTCCACAGCTTTCTTTGCCGCCCACTTTCTTCCAGTTTTCAACACAGGTGCTGCCTCCCTTACACATTTGTCGCGTGATTCTACTACTGTCATTTCCAGTCGGACCTTGGCACACTTAAACTCCTTAGTTAGAGCGGTGACTGGTAGCTGCAGTATTCCTATACCATAAAGTCCCACTCTGCTGAGGCAGTGTGGAACTCCCAACCATTTCCTGATGTATGAACTGATTAAAGCTTCCAGCTTCTCTACTGTTGTCAAAGAAACCTTGTACACAGTCAATGGCCACAGCAGCCTCGGCAGTAGACCAAACTGAAAGCACCAGAGTTTTAGTTGCCTGGTAAAGCGCTGCTGTCTATGCTCTTCAACCCTTCCACTGCTTGTTGTCTAACTTCTCCCACACGAACAGTGTCCTTTAGATCCCAGTCGTACCATCTCCCAAGACTTTTCACTGGCTTCTCAGACACTGTTGGTATTGCCTCACCGTTAATGTAGAACATTTTACCTACTACTTTACCTTTAATTATAGAGATGCTCCTTGATTTAGTGGGCTTGAATTGCATTCGTGCCCATTCAATGTTATTGGTTCATTTGCCCAATAACTGATTAGTGCAGGCTACTGTTGTAGTCATGGTTGTCATGTCATCCTTCCTCTCCTTTTTAGCTGACTGAATTTGTTGCCAGATCACACTGATGTGTTCTAAGCATCCTGGGAAACCTGGAATGCCGGCTTTTTGTACTGAAGTGCCAATGAAGCAGTTCTTTAATAGGTAAGTTGACAATCTCTGAGCAATAATGCTGAAGAAAATCTTGCCTTCTACGTTTAATAGAGAAATAGGGCGAAACTGACTGATGCTTGTAGAATCTTTTTCTTTAGGTATAAAGACTCCACCTGCTCGGCGCCATGCTCTTGGTTTTTCCCATGCCACTTTCATCAATTTCCACAGGATTCGTAGAAGTCCTGAAGCACTCTTGTACACTCTGTACGGAACTCCATTAGGCCCTGGAGATGATGAAGCCCTTGCTTTCTTCACAGCTTGCTCTACTTCTTTCCAATTAGGTGCACAGTCCTCCATTTGGTATTCTGGTGGATTGATAGGTAGGATGTCTGACGGAACTGACATAGGCTCCTGCCTTTTTGAATCTGTATGTGTTTCCTCCAAATATCTCTCCAGCTCAACCTTAGATGCTTTTAGTGTGCCATTCTTCTCACTGGTGAATAACTTCTTTACAAATTTGAATGGGTCTTTATAAAAGTTAGCTCTCGCATGCTCCTTCTTTTTGTAGCGTTTCCGTAGGCGCTCAGCTCTGCGCAATGTTGCAAGCTTATCTTTTATGACCCTTTGTAAGAGATTGAGTCCCTCCTTCTGACTTTGTTCTGCTCTTCTCCATTGCTTCCTCAGCTGTCTCCTTTCTCTAACTAAGCGTTCAATCTCCTGCTGCCGTCTAGACTTTCCAGGAATAGTTTGTACTTTTTCCTTCCTTTTTTCAACTCCAAACCTCTCGCTTCCCCATGCGTAGATGATGTCCCCACAGAGATCTGTGTTTACTGTGTCCCACGCAGTTTTCTCACAAGCTCTTGGCCATTTAACTCCAGGCTTGTGCCCGTTGAGATTCTTTTCTCTCTTATGCTGGTTTGTCTGACCGGGTTCACAAGGATCATTAGGTTCATCACTAACTGTATCCATGCAAGTCCTCCTCACGTCTATGACAGGGGTGCTGATATCCTGCGAACTGTGGTTTGCAGGATATCAGCACTGACTTGACTGACTTTGTAAGAAGTACTGATCAATGCGAGGCCCTTGTCCCTTCTCCCTCAAGCATTTAATTCTCCCTTGATGAATCTTCAAACCCCTGACCGTTGTTGCCTTGCTCCAGCCGCAGACACAAACCTGGAGTTCCATGTCTTTGCTAACTGCAGATCTTGAACTAGTCGTTTGTGAAGTACTCTCCGCACTCATATCCGTTTCCGTTCCTAAGTCGTTAACCGTGTTGTACAACATTGAGTCATCTTCCGCTCCCGCTCTCGCAGACTCTAGGGGTATTTTTCTCTTTAATTTCTTAGAAGCCTTGTGCGGGTGTCCCCAGCATCCTGTAAACACAGAGCTGGATACTGCCGACAAGGGCAGCTAACCCTTGCCAGCCCCAATGGGGTCTCTTTCCTCCTGTCAGCTGTCTCTCCAGGCTTTGTTTGTCTGAAATAATCATTGTAGACCACTGAAAGAGTTAACTTTTGGAGAGCAGGATTTGAGCGTCTGTGGCAACAGGTGTCATTAGTTAGTGTCATCTGAACTGTGCTTTATTTTCAGTTCCGTTATTGAGTAATAACACAACAGCTGGCCTCCATGGAAAACAATGGGAGAGCAATTAAGAAATGATTTGCAGTATTTAACCTTATAATATAAATTCTACCCAAACATCTTAAACTGATATGTTAGGCATATATCACAAAGTTCTTAAAAGGAACACATATTTTTTAATTTTTTGATCTGAAAAAGTTATGTTTACTTTAAGTGTGAAACAGTGAGATGAAAATAGAAAGTCATTAAATAAGCAAGGAGTAGCTTTAATCAAAGCCTGTCTCATTTTGGTACAGTATATTCAGGAAGCTGAAATGATAAGCTATTTGGCTTTTAAAGAGCAACAATTACAATCACTTGAGTATCTGTGGAACGTAAAAATACAATTTACATTACATTTTTAAAATCTTATGAGAAAAAAAAATTATAGCTTCCTTGAGTGGTACTGGGAATTGTGCACACGTTCTGAAGTCTTTAACTTTTAGTCTATAACTGACATCATTTTGCAAATAAACATGAAAATAGCTAAATTAATAAATGTAATATAAAACATTTCTACTTATATATACAATTTATTTGTAGTTTATTTTAGTATTTCTGAGTTCTAGATACAGTACCAACGCTAATTATGAAAACAACAAAAGATTTATAGATATACCTGAATAATTGTCGCCTCTTTAATAAAAAAATAAATAAAAGCATAATATTTTATTGAGCAAGCCATCTCACAAGTATAATGTTCTTCTTTTTCTTGGAAAGTAGTAGAACTGGGGATGGGGAGTTTGCTACCTGATAAACTGACTCACAGTTCTGTATTTGCTCACTAAATATCTTGGTATCCCCAAATAGCTAATCATCTCCTCTTTAAAAATATGCAAAAGATTGGAATGAGCAGTGTGTCCCACAAATACAGGGGTACCCTTCAAATATGAGCAATGCAAAAGGACAGTTTTGCCTCATTTTAAGGCCTGCCAAGCACTGCACTACATTTAATATTGTACCAGTCGTGGTAGTCACCATTCATGAAACTCATTTTCTTGTGTAAAATAGAGAACAACTGCTCCACTCAGTCATTCAGCATTGTTAGCATATGAAGCATATTTAAGATACCACAGCATTTGTGAGATGGATTGCTCGTTTAAGTCATTAGCATACTTTTAAAGTGCCGTAATCTGGGGCTATTTTGGACAGTTTTGACACATTTTTTGTAGTAATTTTTTTATAATTCATTTTTTAGAACTAAGTTTGTGATATATTTACAGGTATACCTTAGGGCTATATAATAGAACCAAAACATTTTTGTAACATGTGACTTAAAGACCCTTTTTTTGATTTAAAATTTGTCCAATGTTCCAGGGCTTTGTGGAGTCTTTGGACACCCCTTCAAAACTGTGACTTAACCACTTTAAACCGTCCTCATTTCAACATTGGACACCTGAGAATGTTTTTTTTTTTTTTTTTTTTTAAAGAAATAAACAAACATAGTGTAATTTGTCCACAGGAGAAAATAAATTGTGCTTTCTGGCCAAAAAATCAAAACAATTTTGCTGTGCAGGCAGAACTTTAAACCCCTGAACTACTTTTTTTTTTTGTTGCTTTCATTACTCAAAAAGCTGTAGAGAACAAATATAAACTAAGTAATGTTAACCTGCAAACAACTATTTGGGTCCTTTTTTTTTTGTTGTTTCACTGAACACAGAGTCCATCAACAGGCATTCTTCAAACTGGACAGCGCCTCTTCGGCGAGTTCCGTATAATCATGGTAGCTTCGAGCACCAAGTTTTCTTTTACATGTTTGAACCATTTCTACCCTCTCTGCAATCTAATGCCCTTCAGCTATGAGGATTTCCTAGTCTGAAATTCTTATTGAGAGATTTAATGTTAACACCCTCACATGATCAGTGATGAGATGAAAATCACCTGATATGCGGTAAAGTAGTATGCGGTATAGTAACGTAGTATATATCATATGCAGAACTATTTCTGTCCAGAGTTACCCCAAAGAAGTCACACCACTTGGAGATAACACTGGACAGGTCATTTTCTTGTCCATGGAAAGGGCTACAGATTAGAAACAATATGTCCCCAAATCAGTGATTTGTGCAGATTCTGACAATACAGAGCAGATCTGCCTGCGAGCTTCAGGCTGGGCTGTACAGATGAAAGTTTGACCACGACATTTGTATAGTCATTTTCACTCCTTGCACAAATAATACAAAAACGGTAGGTAAACCCAAGAATTTTTATTATTAATATACCCAAGAATAGAATAAAACTAAACTGTTCATTAGAAAGCCAAGAACCAGGGCTTTAAAACAATGTATATTTTGTTTATATTTAAAAAGTAAAACATAGTGTTTTATTGCAAAAAATAACTTTTTTTCATTTCTGTCCAATGTTCAACGACGTCCAAAATATCCCCAGATTACAGGGTGGTGACAATTATCTATTCAGGGATACCAAGGTATTTAGTAACTAGTCTGAGTGAAGTTATCAGGCAGCCTCCCCCCCATCCCCAGGTATATTAATAATAAAAATGTAAACATTCGATTTAAAATCAGTGCTTTTAGAGAATTTTAAATAGCTTTCAAACCAGCACTGTTTTTCTATTTTTTCAGATTGGGAGCACATGCACATACGTCAGAGGATCCAACAAAAATTAGTTACTAGGCATTTCATTTGAGAGTTTAATTTGTCATATTACATTCTAATACTTTAAATTCCATAAAAATGACAAAAAGCACAGTTTATATATGTAGATTTATTTTGGTAGTAAAAAATCTACATCAGCATCATTCGGCATTGAATTCAACCCCTACTTTACAGTGATAATTTTATTACTAATGGAAATATATTAGATCCCATTAGGATACCACATAGCACAAAATCTGGCAAAGCAACAGTATAGGGTGGACTCATGCTGTAAGTAATACGGCTTTTTGTTTACAGTCCTATGCATTTACTGGTAGATACAGTAATGACCTCAAATGTTGCTTTTTGATTGACTGAGGTCAATTTAGATTTATTAGCTTTGACTCATAAAAAACATCCATGTATTATCTATGGTTGGTATATTCACTGTGATGTCATTAGTAGCCGTTGTGACAACACATAATCTCATAAAATAGCATACACATTTTGAGCCTGCTTCTTCAAAATTTATAAATGCATACATCTCTGCAGCTAATATGTAACATTGGTGACTTTTATTTGCTCTGGACAAATAGAAATGAATGACATTAATCATAAGCTATAACATCAAAGGCTGGTGTGCACCCTGTACTAATCACGAATTGACAATGTTTAACTTCAGTTGATGTTTTACATTGCTTAGCAACCAGTTACCCATTGAGCAAGTATGAGACATGGCCTAAAAAAACCAGGAGGGGATTCTCTGAGCTCAGCGCTAAGCATGCAATTTTAACAGGAACTGTAGCCTAACTTTAGTAGAACCATGAGTCATCCCGCTAAAATATCTGTCAGTCAACCTTTAATTACCGTAGCCAGCTTCCTCATTCTCGTCTTGCTTTTCAGTTTGCGGTTACCATGCAGACTTGCAGACCCAATCTTAAAACAAAACCTTTATTTTCAATCGGTATAAAATGACTACTCACCCAAGGCAGCTTTTGTTTTCATCTGACTCAGATGAAGAAATTCTCTCTCCTTCTGGCTGTCTTCCTTCAAAAAATAATCCACCGAAAAACCATTCAAAGAAATCTGCCTGTCCTGCTTCTCCTCCATCTGACAATGCTGCTGCTTCAATCCCTGTTTATCCAGCTGTGCCTGCTGCCATTTCTCTTTGCTGCGCTAAACGCATTAATAAATATTTTCTTATGTTGCACAAAGCATTTATTTTTAGTTTTTATGTTTAGTTTTCTAGAATTGCAGTTTATAGTGTGGAGACAGGATAAACTGACTAATGAAAATAAAATCTGGAAAACATTCTGTGATCGAGCAGCTGTTGCAGTGACGTGTGGGTAGTGATGTCACGGACCCCCTTATGCGCAGCACACATGGCCTTTTCGGCCACCTCCCCCCTTGGTCCCCAAAGTCCTGGCTAGCAGTCCCGGCCCAGGAACAGGGGCAGCAACTGGCCAAAGGTGGCGGCCACGGTGGGATGTCCTCCTCCCACCCAAACAGCCGTAGCGTCCCGGTGGACTGCGCACAGGCCAGCTCCTCCGGCCAAGGAAAATTTGGGGGTGGTCTCCAGACCTCCCCCCCCTTCTTCATGGCCAGCAGCTCCCCTCCGTGGGGCTCCGGCCACCCGTTCTCCTGCAGCGAAATTGCTGCGGGGGGAGCTGGTCTCCTGACCTCCCCCCCCTTCTTCATGGCCAGCAGCTCCCCTCCGAGGGGCTCCGACCACAATTTCTCCTGCCGCGAAAGTGCGGCTGGGGGAGCTGGTCTCCTGACCTCCTCCCCCCCTTCTTCGGTGTGGTCCTCCTCCCATCCCGGCAGCTCCCCTTCACGGGGCTCCAGCCACAGTATTTCCTGCCCCATGGCAGCACTGGTAGCGACCCCAGGCGAAGCAGGACCCTCGGGAGGCGACGGCAGCAGCAGTGGACCCTCGGGAGGCGACGGCAGTAGCAGCGGACCCTCCGGAGGTGAATTCGGGAGGGGAGCCCCTGGCCATGGAGGCGGCAGCGGGAGCTCCACTTCTCCCCCTCTTCGTTCTGCGTGGGGCATATGGCCAACGTGTGCCCATATGCCCCACAGCCAAGGCACAACTCCGCCACGAGGTTCAAAATATAAACCTCCCAGCCATCCTCCCCGATCTCCTCCTGCTGTTGCTGCGGTTGCTGTTGCTGCAGCTTACCTCTCTCCCTTTTCTTCCTGCTCCTTCTACCTGCCTTCCTCTCCTGGGCCGGTTCCTCCTCCTCATCCTGGAAGGGGCAGATCGCTACGGTGTGCCCGTACACCCCGCAAGCAAGGCACCAGCCTTGGTCCTCCAGACCACCGAGGAGGTCCTCCAGTTCCCCGCAGCCGTTTCTCCAGCTCCAGCCTTCCATTTTTATTTATATTATTTATTTTTTTCCCCCAAAAACACAAAAAACACTTTTTGAAAAAAACAAAAAAAACCGTCCTTTTTCTGGCCCGGCTCCTGGAGGCGTTGTTTATCCCACGCAGGACACCATATGTGACCGAGCAGCTGTTGCACTGACGTGTGGGTAGTGATGTCACGGACCAGGAAGTAACAGTAAACAAAAGGCAATGGATGGAATGGTGGAACCGTTTTATTAAATAATAAAATGAAACAAAAGGTTTAAACCAACAACAAAACAACACAACAAACAAAAAGGCGCGTTGGCCAGACAAATAAAGTTTTAGCAGTTGTTTGGTTTTTTTTAATTTGTTTTCTCTCTCCTTGCTCTCTCCGTTCCCCATACTCTCCTCTTTACACTGTCCGCAGCACAGACAGCTGCAGGTTCTTATACTCTGGCAGAGGGGTTAACTAGCTGTTAATTATCTTATTACCCCTCGGCCACAGTGTGCACGAGTTTAGTAAGGATGCGTGACTGACAGCTAGTTAAATAAATCAGAAGCTGATCAGCCACGCATCATCACAAGATTTTTAAAATATAAAAACAATAACAAAACGGAGGGCGCTTTTATCCGGAGCCTGAGTGTGAATCCCACAAACAATAATACAAATAATAATAAACAGTGCACATATAAATATAGGGGCGGGACACTCCGCCACACATTCACAAATTGACAATTATTTATTGTATTATCTTATCATACGACATGTCATCTTGTGTAGCTTGGCTAAGAAACTGCAAAATGGATTGTGGATACAGTCTCGACGGCATATAATAATGCCAGCTTATCCCCACCCTGGGCGGGTAGTTGCGCACTCTACTAGAGGAGTGATGACTTCATGGGCCCTCTTTAGAGGAGCTTAATTGAATGATATTTGTACTGCGGCTAGCTGGGCTACTCCGCATACATTCACCAGGTTCTACCGACTTAATGTGGTAGATCCCTCTATGCCTTTATTAGGCACAAAGGTCCTTGAGGTTGCACGCTTGCACCACAAACATTAGTTTGGCAGTAGCAAGACGACCCTTGAAGAGGGGAGCCACACTCCCTTCGGTCTGGGAGTTTTTTTGTCAGCACGTCTTTGGTGTACTTTCCCAAAAGTATTGGTTGTTGGTCGTCTTCGAATTGAAAGGGAATGTTAGGTTACGAATGTAACCCTGGTTCCCTGAAAGAGAAGACAACCACTAAACCTTGCCAGGTCACATCACTTGCTTCGCGGGCTCGATGCAAAAGAGGATTTGAGCTCCACGGAGTGACTACGTATTCCCTCAGTAGGCGGGGCTGAGGACGTCACTCCCCAGAGGGGCCTATCGGCAGCTTTGATATAAAATCCTCAGTGAATACCTGACCTGTGCCAGGCATATCCCAAAAGTATTGGTTGGTGGTCGTCTTCTGTTTCGGGGAACCAAGGTTACATCCATAACCTAATGTTCTGTTTACCTCTTGTCTATGTCTGTGTCTGTGTAATCCTGGACTGTGCGTGAACATGTTCTGTGTCTTCATTGTGATTGGTCCTTTGTCTGTCCGTGTCAGTCGTGCTGCATGTGGTCTGTGTCTTCCCTCTGATTGGTCCAGTCTGTGAGTCACTGTGTGTTCAGAAGCAGGATAAGAACGAAACCTACAGCATCAAGCAGGAGGAGTTAGGAGAGATGGACTAGTGGATCCGTGCAACCCCATCCCCCTGTAAGCGCCAGCCCTTTCTAGGGCTCCTGCAAAGGGCACAAACCAGGGGCTGGGCGCCAGTTGGGAAAGGGAGCAACGACTACTGTCGGCCCCACTCCTGGAATCCCAGCAAGCGCCAGCGGCCCTGCCACAGCCTGACTGCCCGGAGCTGCCGCCTGACTGCCCAAAGCTGCCGCCTGAGGGCCCAGCGCCACCGCCTGACAGCCCAGAGCCGCTGCCTGACCACCCAGAGCCGCTTCCTGACCACCCAGAGCCACCGCCCGACCACCTAGAGGTCCCCGCGCCACCACCAGCGTTGGTACTGCCACCATCGCCAGCACCAGAGTGCCCAGCACCGCTACAAGCGCCGGAGGGTCCCACACCACCACCAGCGTTGCTACTGCAGCAGCTCCAGAATGCCCAGCAATGCTGCCAGTATGCCCAGCACCGCTGCCGAGCTGCCCGCTGCAAGTGCCGGAGGGTCCCGTGCCATCGCCAGCATTGCTACTGTCGGCATTGTCCCTGCTGGAGTGCACCACGCCACTGTGAGCATTACTTCCGTCGGAGAGCACGGCATTGCTACCCTTTCTAAAGGAGCCCTGACAGGGTAAAAATCACTCAGGTTTAGGGAGTAGGAAGGGGGTTAAACGGGCACTGCCAGCTTATCCCCACCCTGGGGATTACAAAAGCCCAGGGGTTAAACAGGCGCCCCGGACCGAAGACCCAGGACCAGCCTGGCAGAAGTAGAGAAGATGCCTCCATCACAGCACCGCCCGCTAACCCAACTACAGGGATCCGGGGGTGAAAAAACAGATATGAGAGGGACTGTGTTTTAAGGTGGGAGGTGGCCTATTGCAGCTAAGAGTTGCATTGCACCCTGCAGACTTTTTGAGGACAAAAAGAGACAGTGTAACGATCTGTGCATTTGTGTTGTACTGTAATTCCCGTTGTTGTACTGTAAAATACCATTGTAATTGTGTTCCCTCCCCGCTCTGTATTTCCTGCCGTTTGTTCTGTTTACCTCTTGTCTGTGTCTGTGTAATCCTGGCCTGTACGTGAACATGTTCTGTGTCTTTGTTGTGATTGGTCCTTTGTCTGTCCGTGTCAGTCCTGCTGCGCATGGTCTGTGTCTTCCCTGTGATTGGTCCCTCAGACGTATACTTTGGGCCAATGGGATGTGTAAGATTGGAATAAAGGGGCGGATCTGGGGTTATAAGAGGTGTTGCGACACCTTGTGGTTGTTGTTGTGTTCTGGTTCCCATGGTTGACAGAGCTGTGGACTCTATGTTTGTGAGAGAAGAGAAAACCGTGCTGAATAAAGCCTTGAAAAGGAACCAGTGTCTCTCCTGTTTGTTTTCTGACTGCTCCAGCTGAAATGCTACATTGGCGTCAGAAGATAAGAACGAAACATATACACATATTATATATACCGTAAAAAACGTTGTGTAAGCCGATTTTCTAGGCATTTTTGAGGGGGGAGTGACTAATATTCCGGTGCGACGTATCTGGTATGTCTAATATTAAACTACTGTACCAGTGCCACAATGGGATTACTACAGCCACAGTTATTATGGCTCACACAAACTTAACTGTCAACATCCTGATTATTTTTTCAGGATCTAACACAAAACCACTGTTTTAATTAAAAGTTTTAATTTGTTACTTTCAATACATTTAAGTCACTTTGAATGTAAACGTAAGCGTCTTTCAGACTAAAAACGTCACACATATACTGCTTCTCTGTTAACACTAGCTGTCAATCTCTATGAATTTCCTTATTCCAACCCTACCGAGCCATTGATTTGTAAACATTCAGACTAAACCTGCCCCTGGGATCTGTAGCAAACAGCTATTGGTTAGAAAGCCAAGAAAATTTATAAAGTTTGAGTTTGTTGTAACTGCAATGCTTTTTGAGACTGGTGTGGCAGAATAGGGGGAGGAGTCAGACAAAGCACCTGGCTCCAATTTGTTTTAATGGGGCCCTGCATAAAGGCAGGGGAAACCCCGTAGTTAGGGCTGCTATGGTGAAGGCTGCGTACAGCCGTGAGGAGACCTGTCTGGTCAGAATCAGCAAAGGTACTGTGGAGACCTGTATTGGATTCTGTGTGAATGGGAAACGGCTTAGCTGCCAAGTAGTGTTAGATTAGGATTAATCAGAAAGAAAAAAAGAGTTTAGTTTAGCACTCCCAGTTGGAGTTAGGTTTTTGTTTTGTTTTGTTTGTTTATTTTATTGTGTGAAATCAGAGGTACACAGCTCTGATTGAGAGGATCGGCATCAGGAATGCACCCATGTACCAGCAGGACCCGTGATGGCGCCAAAGTGAGGGCACAGAAAATGACGACAGAGGATGACCCGGAGGGATACCTGGTCGCCTTCGAGGGATACCTGGTCGCCTTCGAGCACCACGTTATTGCCTCGGGAATACTGGGCTAGCCAGCTGGCTCCTGTTTAATTGAGGTGGCCCAAGCAGCCTACTAGGCCATGACCGATGATGAGGCCAGCCAGTATGACCTAGTCAAGCAGGCCATCCTCCGGTGACTCAACATCACGGGGGAAACACATTGGGCGCTCTTCAGGAAGTACCAGCGGACACCAGAGACCCGCCCCAGGGTGGTTGCCCAGCGATTGCTGCTTTGCCCCCTCAGGAAAACGGGGGTACAAATGGGCGAAGCCAGAGCATTGGAACAGTTCTGCCATGTGGTCGGCACCAAGACCCAGGCGTGGATACGGCGCCACAATCCGGCCACCCTGGAAGCCACGGTCAAACTGGCGGAGGACTTCGAGGACTGTCTGATATCCACCCAGACCAGCCGACTGACCTCTCCTTCACCACCGAGCAGCAGGGGACTGGCTCCACCTCCACCACCACCCCTCATCGCGTTGGGATCCAGACCTCCCAGATCCCCGACCCCAATGTGCAGCCTAACCTCCCTACCATGGAGGCGACGTATGGCCCCCAGCTGGGGTAGATTCAATGCCCCTGACCTGCTGCCTTATCAGCAATAGGACAGATATGTAACCCCAGTGCCTTCTGCCCCTCCTATCTGTTCCAGGTGCCATCACACAGGACATATCGCCCGGCTGTGTTCCTCAGCAATAAAGTGTATCGTGGCGGCATGTTATCTGGCATCGGAAGCGGGTAAGAGATTGGGTGGTTGTCGGTAAAGTGAGTACCCATGCATAAGTGCGCAGACCTTAATTTGGACAGCTTTCTTGGGCGGTGTGTCATGGCAGCCACAAGGCCAGGTGGCGATCTCCTGTATCCATGGAGACACGGCGACATACCCCACACTAAAATCATGTTTACCTGTGTAAATGACGAAACACACGGGAAAATCCACACCCAGTTTCGCATGGAAACCCGCATTTCACATGTAACTGTTAATGAGCGTGTTTATCCTTAAGTGACATCACTATAAATATTGCACGGAATCAGGTCAGTTGTTACTGTGGATTCCAAGACGGCAGAAAGTAGTGTCTGATGGGGGGTTTTATGGTTAGCATAATGCAGGCGGCTTTTTTTTAATTATTGTTTTTTGCTGTGTCTGACCTGTCATGTTGTATACCTCTTGTGGGTTTACAGTTCTGTATAAAACCACTTACCATGAGCTGCTGTGTACACTTGTTATAGTATTAAAGCAGCTGTTTGAGAATACCCTTGCTGTAAAAACTACGCTAAAGTTAAACACGAAGAGCGAGTGAGCTACTTACTAAATGTCTGTAACTGAATTCCCTTGCTTTTGATCCCAGTTATGTCCAAAGATAACGCATGTCCGCTCTCTACTCAAAATCGCTGGAGCGAGGAGGAAACCCGAGCATTAATAAGCATAGTTAGTGACTTGGATGTGTTGAGCCACCTCGATCACCCAAAACAGCGTAAGAAGCATGTGTACCAACAAGTGGTTGATGTCCTCTCAGAAAGAGGAATAGAGTGCACAGTCCCACAAGCTAGGGACAAATTAAAAAAATGTGAAACAGTCCTACCTGCAGGAATGAGCAAGGAGGTGCCATTCGGGAGAAGCAGGATGGTCCTACAGAACAATGCTTTTTGCTTCAGTTACATCTGGCATAGCTATGTACATGTTGCAGTGCCTCTGAACAAGGGAGTTGACAGACTTGTAAATACAGTGATGAACTGTGGTTTTATGCACCCCAAACACATTGCCAACTACCCTGTACTCACCACTCTTTTTTTCCACTGGCACAGGAGACCGTACGTAATTCCTTTTTGGCTGCATATCTTCCTTTACCAGTTCCACTAAAATGCTGAATGTTGCCCTGGTGACACGAAAGGGCTCTATCCACTGCAGATCTGTGAAAGAGTGATGCAGCACCACCTCTTCCCACCAGCAAGATGGGCGAGTATGTGTCCAAACCATCCTTTCGCTAGCCATTGGCATTAAATAACAAGGCATAAGGATTTGCTGGTAGAGGATGTTTGGAGGTTCAAGCTCCCCGAAACAAAGGGAAAACATCCACTGTTCCTAATCCAGACTGCCTTGGGAGCATATGTAGAAGATGTGTGGCACAGAGCTTTAGAATCATACGTCTCCACCGGTTTTCAGCCATCTGCAATACCTGTGTTGGTAAGATTCATTTTATACCTCCGATTTAATTTTTAATGAATCAGTCGTCAATTAGTTGAAACCTGATTCAATACTAACGACAAGCCAACCCACCTGACATTTGAAAAACAATTTGGTCAAGAGCAGTAAAACACATTATTAACCAACCAGGCACGAGGTATTTTGCTTTATTACAGCAGCTTAGATTCACTTGTGTACCAGTTCTCTGCGCAAGGAAACCACATTTTCACAAAATTTCACTAGTAATCTTCAAAAACAGTACAAGTACTTTACTCATAGTTAATTTACATATCAACCCCCAGTGCTGAATTGACAACGTAACTGGCAGAAGGCACAGGTGTCATTGTCCATCAAATCAACAGTACGAAGGTCACTTTTGAAATCAGGACTTAAAGGATGTGTTGCAGTAAGAATACCTCTGTTAAGAAAGGGGAACAAGACTAAAAGGCTAAAATATGCACAAGAACACAGAAATCAGACTATGGAACAATGGTCAAAGGTGCTTTGGACTGTTGATGGATGGACAACGACACCTGTGCTTTCTGCCAGTTCTGTTGTCAATTCAACGCTTGTCTTCTTTCTATTCCTTAACAAGTATTGCTCATCCTTGTTAGACAGCTTTTTGGGTCTTCCAGTCCTGAGTTTGTCAATTACAGATGATGTTTTACTGTACTTGTTGATTATGCTACGGATACTACACCTTGAAAGTCTAGTGATGCAAGCTATTTCATTCAATGTTTTTCCTTCTTTATGCAAGTCAAGGTTGTTATAATAGTAGAAAACACTAGTGGAGGCTTTGAGTAAATTGTGCATCAGAGTAGAAAAATGCAACATGTCTACAGGATTATTACAGGCTACAAATTATTTTTTTTACTATGTGCATTCCCCCCATCCCATGATACAATATAGAAACAGCTGGCGTCAACAAAGGATCACATGATTTCACAGAGCAGGGCAAAATAGCGCAGGCCTGCAAGCAGCCAGTTAGAGGGAATTATAGAGAAAAAAGATTTTTTTAAATATCAGGACCGAGAAATTAGCTAAAATAAAGATATAAAGAGTAGTATAACGATTACGCTACATTGGGTTTAGCCTTTCTATCATTCGACACCCACTGTAGATGTTAGCACGTTCCATTAGCTGTCAAACTGCATGAATTCATGAGATACACTCAATTGTACCCTATGTGTGGTGTATGAAATGAGGTTAAACATGAAACGCAAGTAAAAATAAATCAATAGGCTTGTGCATATCAGTTCATAACCCTGACATACAATTGGTTACTTTTGTTAGATCAGAGACTGGTTTGTCTGTTTTTATATAACACACTCCACATGTTTAACCTATGCTGAGAGCTTTTCAAAACGGGCATTGTGGAAAAGGAACATACACACATATTAATAACAAAGAGATGGAAAGAAGAGCTTGAAAATATTTTTATTGATAATGTTCTTGTCCTGAGTTGACACTTTAGCCATTTCAATACAGATAATTAAAATAGGATCATAGTTGTCTGGGAGTCCATTGTAAGAATAGTACAATGTGAGGTGTTTCAGACCACAAGACTGATGGCTGTGCAGCTTATTTTAAAATGTTATTTTTGTATTATTTAAAATTATACTATTTTTTAAAATAATAATAGAGTGGTTATTCTGCCTTGTTTAATCGCATGTTGAAAATCCTGAAATTATTTCATATGACAGCAGGTAAAAATATTTTTTTTCATGCAGCTGATGACCTCTCAAGGCATTTGCCAGTCTTCCCATAAGTTCAATGGAGTGAAAGTATTTTGTTTAGCTGTTTGTTGGGGATGAAAAAAACAACAACTCTTTCCCGTGGATCCTCAGGGAAATCAAACTTCAGCAAGAATGAAGAGAAAACAGTTGGTTCTGTTTGGAATAGGGCATGAACTCTCAATTAAATGTGTCATGTTTGTGAAATGTATTAGCTTTTTTCTTTTACACATAGAATAGCACTCAGCAGAGGCACTTATTTTCCTTTGAAATAGCTTGGTTTAAATGGTCTGATTAGACAGAGGTTGGATAGCACCATTATTTCTGCTGAAGCGAGGGAGCAGGTGCAAAGGTGCCAAGGATCGATTTAGTTGTGTAAAGATAAAATAAGAAATCAGGGATTTACACATCCACCTTGGCAAGTCTTCAGAGCAACAAAAGATTAGAAAGAGAATTTCATGACAACAAACAAAGGGCATCATTAAATTGTGGACTGACTTACCTGCTTCTCTTTCTGTTAAAGTACAATCACAACTGATACAGAAAGTCATTTGAGCTGCTTGTGGCAGAACATTTCCATCAAGATGGGGATGTTGGAAATGAAAACCAGATGTGTTGATGAAAATTCAATTGATTTAATTTTGAGTCTGGCAGGATTGTATAAGAGTTGATGCCATTTGCATGCATAATAGAAGGAATTAAAAGAAAAAGAAAAACGTATTTGCCAGGATTATATTTTGAACCAATTACTTTCATTGTTTTATATAGGATAGAACAGGATTTTGCTTGTAGTTTATTGCACTGAAGGCTTTTAAAGTAACTCAATGGCATAACAATTTGCATTTTGGCATTAAAGAACAGTACACTGTAGGCTGTCTGCAGTTTAACTGCTAATAACACTGTGTGTCTGGGTGTGGTGTGGTGCATATACAAATACACAAAGTCACTATATTTGGTGCAACAGAGTTTTACTTGGTATCCATGACAACACAACACAAGGTACCCCACAGTCAACAAACAGCACAGCAGGTCCTTTCAGGCAGCATTCCTTCCCCCGTCTGTCTCCCCAAACACAACTACCCCACTGATCAACACAGTTCCCTTTTATGCTCCAAGCCACACCTCCAGCAATTCTCCATGACCAATCGGTAGCCGATTGTATCCATGGAAAAACACCATGGACCTTCCCAAGATGGCTGCTGCAAGCCGACTTTATACTTAAGGTATGTCCCATCTTGGTGAGGACACACTGGTCGATTGCTCTAGCATCACCACCTGTTGGGAGGCCAGGTTTTACCCGACCTCCTTATCTTTACCCTGCTACACACCATAACTGCAGTTTTAAATGGGTCTAATGATGTCAAATTGCAGTTGCAATGTATAGCATAGAGGTAGTTTTCACAGACCCAGATTAGCAATAATCTTGGATTACCTAATGTTACTTTAGTTAAGGTAGTCCAAGATTAGATTTTATTGCAGTGTCAGTAGGTATTAAGAGCAGTTGGTCAGTTATAGTTCTAACATTCAGAATTTTTTTTAAGTTTCAGGGAAAGATCTTTTGGGTTTGCCTATGAAAAAAAGTAGGGTTGTACTGCTTATTTTTGTGCTATGGTGTTTCAATAATTACGACCAAAAGTCAAAATTTCAATGCATTCCAATGGGAGATTTTATTAATAAATTCTAAGATGGTGCAGGTCATTTTACCTTGTTGCTGGATTGATTATCTACCATAGGCATAATTACATTTTGTTATATGAGTGTTACATTTTAATTTGTGGGGTTGTGGCAATGTGCCCCGCCCCTGTGTATATTCTTGTGTTTTATGTTGTATGTTGCATGTGTTAATGTTGGTGTATTGTAGTTGGTACATGGGATATAATGTGGGTAATGAGCGCGAGTGTTTAAAATGTATAATTGTATTTAGGCACAGGGATTGCACTTCACTTCACGTGCATTTAAAGTATTTAATATGTGAGCACCGGGTTGCACATAATTAATTCACGTGCTGGGATTCAAGTGAATAATTAATTAGTAATTGAATCCCGGCACAACAGTATATATAGATGCACGTTTTGCTCATTCGGGGTTGTGTGTTCGGTGAGTGGAGAACGGGTGTGGAGAAGGAGAAAATAAAAAGTAAAACTAAGGAAAAAGTAAATATAAGTTTGTTTGACTCACCGTGTTTTGTTTGTCTGTCCGTCCACTGTTTGTTTAGTGTTAATCTGTTTTGTTTGTCTATTTATTTTGGCCTCAAGTGCCGTGTCCTGTTTTCTGTTTCAACCTTTTATTTATTTGTTTATTAAAACACTGAGCACTGCCGCGACTCAGTTACACACGTACTGCCTGTCTCTGTGATTCTTTCTGGCCTGACGTCATCCACTACAGCCTTCTTGTCACAGGGGTATTTAACCTTTTAAGCAGCATTATTAGAATAATAAAATAACTCCTCCCGTTTCAACAGTCAATCGAATTACGTCAGTGCAAAACTCCAGATCATGCGCAGTTCAGCAGTGCACCAACAAAAGTATGATTGTCTAAAATGAAACTGAAAAAAAGGCTTCTAAAAATGTTTCATTTAACGAAAAAGTTAAGCTGTCTTTTTATCATTTGCCCTTATTTATATAATTGAGTATTAATCAATGGCAGTGAACTCAACTGCATTGAGGGATTAATTGTAACCACTTTGCTCCTCCCTAGTTCATCCAGCCAATCTATCACTTGACCTCCCTATTTAAGTCCTAGGTCGAACACTCATTCTCTGTCTTGCTTTTTTGCACTTGTATATTGTCACGCAGTGCTGCAGGCCCACTTGTCGGTTTCACTTCTGTCGTCTGTTCTTCCCTATGTGTCGCCAGGCTTTTTACTTACATTATAAAATGTTTCTGTGTTTTGGTTGTGAGAAACTTTTATAGGAGCGTTCGCCTTAGTTTGTTTTATATGCATTTTGTTTGGGGGTCTCTGCCATACCTCTCTCAGCTTCACGTTGCAGCTTATGCGCTGCCCTGCTGTGTGTTTCGTTGTGCTCTTATTTGTTTGTGCAATCCCGAGCCTGCCACCTCGGCCCCGCTGACCCATTCAGGCTCCACAATTAGTAGCAACACATTCATGCTTACTGAAATATTTCATTACCGCCATGCCCCTTACGCTCGTGACTCAGTTTGTTCTGTCTTCATTAATTATGGCAGCATGAATTCACAACATCTTCTAATTCTGGCTTGCAATAGTTCCCTCTGCAATTTTGGTAATAAATTATCTTAACATGGGGATACTAGGTCTTGCCCTTGTATTTAAAAGAAAAGAAAGATGTTTGTCATTGGTGTAAATAGCATGTTGGAATCCTGTTGGTTAAAAGTCAGCTCGAAGTATGCTCGAATTGGTGGTAGTCGCATTCCAGAAGCCAAGAGCTCTCCTCCCACTACCCATTTTAATTATTATTATTTGTTTATTTAGCAGACGCCTTTATCCAAGGTGGCTTACAGAGACTAGGGTGTGTGAACTATGCATCAGCTGTAGTCACTTACAACAGCGTCTCACCCGAAAGACGGAGCACAAGGAGGTTAAGTGACTTGCTCAGGGTCACACAATGAGTCAGTGGCTGAGCCGGGACGATTACTTCCATTGCCATGGTAAAAGCCAGTGGAGAAATGGTGCATCCTACCATTATTCCAACTTCTAGGCATTGCCATGTAGTGCTAAATTCTGAAGTTGAAAAACTAAATTGCAAATCTCCAAAGTAGGCTTTCACTAAATTTGTTATTGTTATTCTGGTGGATTGATAGGTGGGATGTCTGAAGGAACTGACATAGGCTCCTGCCTTTTTTAGTGTGGGTCCGAGAATCACACGTAGTTTGTATCCTGTGAAGGTTGACAAGATGATGATATGGGGTTAAGAATCCCTATAAAAAGTTTAATTGGTTTGTGTTTAATTGTATCAGTGTTTTATGGAGCCAGGATTAGGATCACCTGGCTCAATTTAATTAGGTACACCTGGTTGAAATTAGTAGGCAGGAATATAAGCAGGTGAAAAGGGTTGTTCTGGTGGCTGTGGCCCAGAGAGGATGAAGCCTGTAGGACAAAAAGGTATTTAATAAAACAAGTTTGTTTAAAAACCCTGGAAAACAGCTTAGCTGTCCAGCTCAGTTAAGGATTGAAAAGTTTAGTTCGTACTTCTAGAAGGAGTTAGGTTTTTGTTTGTTCATTTGTTTTGTTTGTTTTTGTAAATGAAAATAAACGCACAGGCACTGCCCTGTTTCACCTGACCATTTTTTTTGAATATTTTTTTTATCTGAGAAGACAGTGTGAAGGTCCCGCACGGTGACGAGACACCCACTCCTTGCCACAATGGATATTAAGACTTCTCTATCTCGCCATGCTTTCAATAAATTGACATGATATATTTGTTCCAACCTTCTGTGACCTGGTTGTCTTATTCTGTAATTCACTTCACCAACCCTTTCTATTACCTAGTACAGGCCTTTCTACGTAGCTAGCAGTTTACATTCCACCGTGGGTACTAACACCAACACCCTATCCCCTGGCTGGAAGATTCATAGAGTGGCTGACCTGTTATAAGTGAACCTTAGGTCTTCTTTCTTAGGTGCTCCGTCACTATGGGAATTACTGCCGCTATCCTAGCATGCATCTGGGTGATATGTTCAATTACGCTTTTGAAGGGGGTGGCTTCATGTTCCCAGGATTCCAGTGTGCAATGTCAAGGATTCCCCAGGGGTGCCTACCATACAGTAATTCAATAGGTGAAGTCTGTGGTACCTCACGTACAGCAAACATTAAATAAGGTAGCATAAAGTCCCAATTTTTCTCATCTTTGTTGATGGCTTTCCTGAACATAGATTTGAGTGTCTTATTGAACCTCTCAACAAGACCATCCATCTGAGGGTGGTATACAGAGGTTCGTAAATGTTTAATTTTCAAAAGGCGACATAAGTCTACCGTTACCCTGGACATAAAAGGGGTTCCCTGGTCAGTGAGTATTTATTTTGGGAATTCAACCCGGCTAAACATAAGCATAAGTTCCTTTGCAATTCCCTTCGATGCCATGGTCCGTAATGGAACGGCTTCAGGATATCTTGTGGCATAATCAAGCACTACTAAAATGTATTGATGCCCCCTCGCAGACTTAGGTAGGGGTCCCACTAAATCCATTGCAATCCTTTCAAAAGGAATTTATATTATAGGTAGGGGTACATTGGTCACTTTCTTACGCATTGTATCAATACGTTTGTGGCCCCTATGGCTTGCCATAGACTTCCACCAAACCCTGGGAATAAACTGTCATGCCATTTAGTCCAGGGTACTCTGTTCCCTTTACACAGCGTCCTCGCAGGTCGGGAGTGAGATCTAACACCAAGAATCATTCGATCTCTGTCACACTCTTGTTTTTGCAAAAACATTTCTTTCGTCCCCTAGTGTGGAGACACAACGCGAGGAAGGCAGACCCCGGAACCTGGACCTTTCCTTGCCTGCAGGAGAGCCTTTGAGCGCCTGTTTTGGATGACATATGGACCAGCGGAAAAGGAGCGAAAGTCCGTTAAGTATTCAACAAGTAGTGTTTTTATCCCCTTATGAACTCGAGAATAAGCCGACCTTAAAGTAAAATTAACGTTTTGTTTGAGGTAGAATATAAAGTATTATTGCTTTCAATTCATGCTTTGAGTTAATGAACACTATAGTAATTGTTTTGTTGTATGTAATTCATAAAAATTTATGTTGGTTTTACAAGGCAATTATCATTCTGCGTTTAAAGTTAGAATCCAAATTAGCTGTCTTTATATTAGATCATTCTCATAAGGTTGTCTGGCCGCAAAGAGCGTCAAGAGTGAGAATTGCCTTCTGAACCAAAACATCTATATGAGACTGATTTAACGATGCTTTGATTATCAAATATTAACAAAAGTAAATATTTGTATTACTAACGATACCCCTGTCATTCAAAATGATCTAGGCAGCATTCAGAACTGGGCAGACACAAGGCAAATGACATTTAATAGAGAAAAGTGTAAGGTACTGCACGCAGGCAATAAAAATATGCATTATAAATATCATATGGGAGATACTGAAATTGAAGAATGAATCTATGAAAAAGCCCTAGGAGTTTATGTTGACTCAGAAATGTCTTCATCTAGACAATGTGGGGAAGCTATAAAAAAGGCCAACAAGATGCTCGGATATATTGTGAAAAGTGTTGAATTTAAATCAAGGAAAGTAATGTTAAAACTCTACAATCCATTAGTAAGACCTCATCTAGAATATTGTGTTCAGTTCTGGTCACCTTGTTACAAAAAGGATATTGCTGCTCCAGAAAGAGTGCAAAGAAGAGTGACCAGAATTATCCCGGGTTTAAAAGGCATGTCGTATGCAGACAGGCTAAAAGACAGTCTTGAACAAAGAAGACTACACGGTGATCTGATTCAAGCATTCAAAATTCTAAAAGGCATTGACAATGTCGACCCAGGGGACTTTTTCGACCTGAAAAAAGAAACAAGGACCAGGGGTCACAAATGGAGATTAGATAAAGGGGCATTCAGAACAGAAAATATTATTATTATTTATTTCTTAGCAGACGCCCTTATCCAGGGCGGCTTACAATTGTTACAAGATATTACATTATTTTTACATACTGTACAATTACATTATTTTTTACACATTATTTTTACATACAATTACCCATTTATACAGTTGGGTTTTTACTGGAGCAATCAAGGTAAAGTACCTTGCTCAAGGGTACAGCAGCAGTGTCCCACACCTGGGATTAAACCCACGACCCTCCGGTCAAGAGTCCCGAGCCCTAACCACTACTCCACACTGCTGAAATAGGAGGCACTTTTTTACACAGAGAATTGTGAGGGTCTGGAACCAACTCCCTAGTAATGTTGTTGAAGCTGACACCCTGGGATCCTTCAAGAAGCTGCTTGATGAGATTCTGGGATCAATAAGCTACTAACAAAGCACGAATGGCCTCCTCTCATTTGTAAACGTTCTTATGTTCTTATGTTCTTCTTATGTTCAATGTTATTAAAAATAATAGTTATAATAAAAACCATGCAAGACACAGTAATGTAAACATTTTTGTTGTATTATTAAAAAAATACATTAAAAAAATCTTAACCTGACTTGTTTGAATGAGAATTATAAATACGAACGGTTAAGATGCATATACACACACGCACACACACATTATATATTTTCTGCTTATAAAGTCAATCTTCTTACTCTGAGCAGGTAAGTGTTTTCAGCATTTATTATGCAGCCCTATAAGGGCAGTCGGAATTGGCTGAAATTCCACAATGCATTGTGGGCAGGGTTACAAAGTACCACGTGATTTAAAAACAGTACACTGGCTATATGCCAGCTCGTTGAATCAAAGCGTTATGGCCCTCTTGGCATAAAATGTAAAATTGGTTACACGTTAGTAAGAAATCCACTACACGTTGCATTTTAAAATACGCGTTGTGACACAGTCATGTGATGAGAATGCTACCATTTCATTGGCACTTTCACAACGCGTTGCTAAACTTTCTTATGCGTTGTGTCAATACGTTTATGACCCTGATGGCTTGCCTTAGAAGTCGGCCATCTACAAACGGGGGGGAGCTACGGTACACAAACTCAATGACCCGGATGGGAAACGGCGTGGCAGCCGCAGATTGGAGGAGCGGATGCGCTCGTTAACCAAGGGATCATGAGTGAGGATATAAAAAGGGGGTGTAGTAAAGTGATCTGTTCCTTTGTAAATGGTTAGAGAAAACCTAAAAGGAAAAAGGTGAAAAATTTGAGTGTTGTGTTTGTTTCGTACTGTCTTCTTAAAAACTGTTTGTTGTTTAGACTGCTAACTCGATCCGGAGCTGTAGTCAAAGGCCAACACCAAACCGGACACCAGCACTTCCCTTGTTTCACGGAGAACTGTATTTGCACCACAAGCACTAATTCACTCACTAAAGAACCTGTGTATGTGTTTTGTGTTACGTGTTACGCGTGGGTGTAAAAAGAATGGGACTATTGGTTACGGGTCAAACCCGGGGATTATAAATAAAGTGATACACACCACTGTATCACTTTACATCATTATTGTTTACTGTTTATTTGCCGTCAGGCTTTGGAAAAATACAATCAATAAACACTATTGCACCTGGATATCGTTGTCTGTCTGTTTCTTCTGCACTGCTGTATTGCCTTCACCTGCACACACTTACCCACTTTGCCACAAAGAGTCATTAACTATTTAGGTATTCCACTGAAACAGCAATTCCTCCACCAATATGTGTACTCTTCATCCGGTTATGTCTGGGATATTCCACCGCAAACTCCGGCACTGCTAGCGTAATAAAAGACTGGATAAAGGCGTCTGCTAATTAAACAAATAATAATATATTTCAATCTCTGTCAACTTCAAATGATATGTCCAACTATTCCAACTATTCCTTTGGTATCCTTTGGTGATATGTCCAACTATTCCTTTGGTGATCAATCGGGGCTAAGTTAGATATTTGATTCCAAGTACTCCCACACAAAGGCAAACACTGGGGTCGTTATCCCATATCAGAGTTTCTGAAAACAGCATCTCTGTTCAAGCCGATTGCAGGCTGCAGGTATTCAGATTGTCAAAGTTCAGAGCTTTGTTCTGTGTGTTAGGGAGCCCCGACTGGAAGTCGAGCTGTCTTTTTACTCCTCTCTTCACCCTGGTGATTGGATAGTTTGTTTATTTGGGGCGGTGCCCGAGTCCACGTGGAGTGTTTTCCCATTGGCTGTTCTCGTTCCGAGATGGCCCAGTGTTCTCAATTGGTCTGCTGTTTTGCCCCTGTCAGCTGTATTTATGAGGTAGACTGTTTCCTGTCGGAGGTGTCAAAACATTCAAAACTGTCTGGTTTGTACCCTCTTGGAAGACACCCTTGGCGCTAAAGGATTTATTCAGCGATGGTAAAGATAAACCCCTTGTTCAGTATTTAGTTAGACTCTTTTTAAAAGCATTATTTGTCAGTGAGGGAGTTTGTGACAAGAAACCAAGCAGACACAGAGAAAGGCTTAGGACCCCCCTGTATATTCCATTTCTGTTGATTTCATAAACAGAATGATAGTATGACCCATCCTGACACTACATTGATGCTCATAATGCATCAGAGTAGAAAAATGCAACATGTCTAAGACTTTTGCAGAGCAGTGTATACAGTATATATCTTTTTTTTTGGGGGGGTAATTTGATTTGATGTTCTGCTACACCTTGTCACTTTGTGCTTTTGCCGTGGATCTGCATTATTACTCAAGTCACTCACTCACTCTCTATCTATCCCTCTCACTCACTCACTCAAATTCTTCCAGATCATCGACCATTTTCTCTTCCCTTTAGGAACTGTCTCCCTGCAATTATACCTGTCCGTTCTGTCTTGCCAACTTCAGTTGTCAGACATTCATTCAGCAGACGCATTTAATTCTCTGATGTCAAACAATTATGCAATAACTTAAATTCTTCATTCCGCTAAAACAAACTATGCCGTTTTCTTCACATATGCAGTCTCGGTGGCAACGCCTATTCGCTCTTTACTCCCTGTTGTCTATTCGGACATGCTTCTCCACCGCAAATGGCTCCTTGGATTCTCTATGCATTTACTGTTGGAACCTGCTTTTCTTGTGCAACTGGCTGGTCCTCCTTCACTATCGTCTGCAAGCAAAATTAGGTACCTTCTTCTTCCTTCAACCAGTAAGTCATTCTATCATTCCTCATTCACGCAAAAGACAAGCTGCACCTCCCCCTCACTTCTCAAATCTAAGGAAGTTATGAGCTCACCAGTGCCATCAATCAATAACATAAACAAATTTACCATTTTACATTAAACATTACAAATATGTCTGTGTAGTAATAATAAAAAGCTAAAAATAGCATTCATACTAATTTATCTCTGATTTAGTCTTTGTTATCTGGATGACTATTGCCAAACTAAATATTTATTTGCATTTTTTTTGGGGCTTTGCCCAAAGTCAGCAGGCAATTAACGAATTGCCCGCAATTTGGGC
This sequence comes from Huso huso, assembly GCA_036884735.1. NCBI lineage: Eukaryota > Metazoa > Chordata > Actinopteri > Acipenseriformes > Acipenseridae > Huso > Huso huso. The sequence goes on along the minus strand of CM072663.1, from coordinate 78,411,689 downwards.
TTTGCCTGTAACATATACACGTACGATTTCCATTACACGAGAGTAGATGTTAAAACTTCATGCTGATTTGAACTCGGCTCTCGCCAAGATAAGCACCAACTAAGGCTTTACAGTAAACTAATGTGATCCATAGGTGTCTCCATCCATTTGCGCTTCCTTCCATATGATGATGTAGATATCCTTCTGTCAGGTGTTGATGGCTGAAGTGTAATGCTGGCTCCAGGGATCATTCTTATTTTGCCTCCCTAGTGCATCAGCACACACAACGGCTGCGATGCTGGCTCCGGGGATCAACCACAGTGCGGTCTCCCCAGCGCATCAGCATGACAACCGTCTGGATTGAGCTAAGTAGGGTACATCTCTGGGGTCTTCAAGTGGGCACCTTCCATCCTCTGTGTTTCGTCGACTAGCCCACGACACCTCAAGAGGGCTCGACGGTGATTCTGGCGTCCCAGCATCACCCCTCCGTCCCCACCAACTCAGCCCAGCTTACTTACCTGTACATCAGTGTTTCTTTTCTTTCTATTGTGTTTGAGATCCCCAGCCAGAATCTTTCTGTCTCAACCACAGCCAGTTGCTGCTCCTCTCCGCTGCTTCAGATAAGTTCTTCACTGTGCGACGCAACTCTTGGCCACTGAATCCGACGTCTTTGAGAAACCGGGTTGTAGAGTGTGCCACAAATCCTCGACAACCCACCTCCACTGGGTAAACCCGGACTCTCCATCCTCGCTGTTCCGCTTTAGTGGCTAGTCTCTTCCTCTCATACGCCTCATCTACAGCATCCTCCCATGGCACTGTTAACTCTACCAGGTGGACAAGGCGTGCTGATCCAGACCACAAGACAATATCTGGTCGAACGTTAGTGGTGGCAATCTCAGGTGGAAAAATAAGCCGTTAACCAGCATACACAATATATACACATTTTCCTACAGAACCGCTGAATAAATATCATCGGTTATAACGCGCCTTGGATATAACGCTCCTACGGCATGTCCCCCAATTCCCTATACTAGTGATTCATGCAATATTTCTACAGTAAATACAGTACCGGTGTTCAAACTGTAAACAACTTCTCAGTCTAACTTCTGTTTCTGTCTCTCCTTTTTGATACAGTATATGACCTGAAGAAAAACTGCGCTCGCACTTTATAACACAAACATCTTATTCAGCATTCGTTTTATAACGAAATAAATATTAAGCCTATTACGTGGTTATCTTTTCTAATGTATTTACTTTTTTGCTGCGAGAGGAGCTGTGGCTTTCTCCAGGAGACAAGATGCTTCAGCCCTGCTCCAGCAGCCGAACCTGGGGTGAGCTCATTCCCTCTTCCCCTCTCCCGACCCACTCTCCTTCTCACACTTGGTTTGCTTATCTGTCACTTCGAACTGAACTCCCGACAACCCTTTAATTAAAATGATCCACGGGTGGGAATATGTGGCAAGGTGTTAACAGTGTGCAGGTGCAGGAGTGATGCGGTGATCAATAACAGACAGACAACGATAATCCAGGTGCAATGGTCTTTTATTTATAATCCAAAGTCTGATGACAAACGGTAAATAATAATGAATGGTAGTACATAAGGCTGTGTACTACACAGTTTAACCCAGGGGTTCAGTCCCGAAACAATAAACACAGTTTTTAATACACCCACAATATACAAACTTGGTCACCAGTCCAAAGTGAGTGCTGTAGTGCTCGTGGTGCAAATACAGTTTATCGTGAACCAAGTGCAGTGTTGTCCGGGTTTTGTGCTGGCTAGCTCCGGATTATGTTAGCCGTCTAAATAACAAACAAGTATAATTAGACACGACAAAAACAAACAAAACACTCATGATTCACAATACAGTTCTACTTCTGGTTAGTGTTAAACAAAGGAACAGATCACTTTGCTACGTCCCCTTATATACCGTCAATCATGACCCCATGTTTAATGATTGCTACCGGTCCTCCAATCCGCGGCTGCCACATCGTTTCCCTTCCGGGACGATGATTTAGTGTACCATAGCTCCACCCCCTTTCTAGATGGCCGACTTCTGCCTAACCCTGGGAATGAATTGTCTGGCCATCCAGTCCTGGGCACTCTGTTCCCTTTACACAGCGCCCTCACAGGTTGGGAGGGAGATTTATCACCAAAAATCAATCTGTCGCTGTCACAGAATGTTACCTTTTTTATGTAAAAAATTTAGCGTTGATTACATGGTGCTTTATGCATGGTTAATTCATGGAAAATTACACTTTTGCTTCACTATATGTGCATTATAGAGAGGGAGTTATTTTATTTTGTATTTTAGTCAGATGTGTGTTATGTGTCCCACGCCCACAGCACACTTTGTGGTTGACCATTGGTTTGTCGTTGTAATTCCAATGCATTGCCTTTGCAGACCAATCTCAAGACATACATTCTTTTTTTTTTTTTTACAAACAGTGAAAGGAAAATGATTTGGAAAAGTAAAAAAAATTAGTATATTGTAGTAGAAAAAATACAATTATCTCTTGTACAGTTATTGCAGGATACCAGAGAATGTAACCCTTAAGGTAGAGATGGAACTTGGCCAATTAAATAACTAGTGATTTGTCAGCAAAGACATGTTCAATTAATGTTTATTGCTACCTGGAGACATTAGACTATGATTAAATGGAAGCATAAAACATTAATAGAATGCTGGAGCAAGCTTCTTAAAATGTCCCAATAAAAATTAAGATTGTATTATAAATGTTTCCAAGTCATTTATGTCAAATTATTATTTTCTTCATTTACCAATACAGCACATAATAGCAATGGAGTCTGCAGAAATCAGCCACTGAAGACAAATTATGCTGAAAATTGAATTAGTAATTACGAGAAGCTATAATTCTTTTTTTTTTACCTTTGGTAAAAAAGTGGCAAATCATTTCCATAATAAGTAAAGCCATTAAAAAGCAGAAAAATAACTGGCCCAGCTATTCATCCAGCAGAAAACTTTGCTGACTGTGTTTTACAAAGAATTACCTGTGAAAGAGACACAGATTTACAATACCTGAGCAGCTTTACAAATGCAAAGAATCAATAGAATGAATTGTTAATTCCCTACATTACCCTGGGCTTCATCTTTCTGATAATGTTTAATGCAAAACAGTATATTCACAGTACTAAAACTAAAGCAAAAATCAATATTTTCTCTGCAGACTGCTTTCATTATGAAACTCAGACAAGCACATTCTTACAGATCACTCAAAGGTCTAGTTAAAGGAATAGATTTCCATTTCAAAGCTTTCAATTTCATGGTCAGTTGCAAGAATTCTCTTTTCAAAAGCAAGTTCAATTATATTCAGGATGTTGTAATAAGTCTAAATCTAATTTGTTCACGCTCAGTGATCCTTTTTTTACAAGACAGTCATTTTTTAAACCTCTATCGAGTCTATTTAAAAATGGCTAATTGTTATGACATGTAATGATATGTCTTTGAGGTTTGCATGACAACTTCCCCCATGTGATATTCACAATCCACAATCATAACACGTTTGCACAAAGGGATAACAAAAAATGACTAATTATTTATTTAAAAAAATCTAACAATAAAAGAGCGACTCATCTAATAAAAGCACTGATGCTGGTTTGAATCCTGGTCATACATGACAAGCTTACACAGAGGCTTACACAGGGCATTCCCCTACACTGTACTACTGAGTCTTAACCAGTGTAAGACATGTCTGCAGATACTGTGCTTTGACTTTTAAAACACTGTGAATGCAGAAGCCTTTTGGTGACTTTCACGCAATTTGATTGGCTCTTGTAATGCTTACATTTGCATATCCCGATTACCCATAATAGCTTGCATCACTTGATTTTCAAGGTGTGGTATCCAAAGCATAATCAACAAGTACAGATAAACATCATCAATTGACAAACCCAGGACTGGAAGACCCAAAAAGCTGTCAAGATTGTTATAATAGTAGAAAACACTAGTGGAGGCTTTGAGTAAATTGTTGATGCTCATAATGCATCAGCGTAGAAAAGACTTTTGCACAGCAGTATATATATATATATATATATATATATATATATATATATATACAGCTCAAATATGTTTAAACCTCTTAAAACATTTTAAATATGTGTTTGCATTTGTTTGGCCAAATATTGACTTGTTTAGGCAAAATTATTTATTTTAATATGAAAAGCAATTTTTCTCACGGCTTTCTTCATGATTCAGTGTGAGGTTTATTCATCTTGTTCAGTTTTGAAGGTCTATAAAGGTTTCATTTTAAAGGTCTATAAAGGTCATGACATCAGATCAGAGATTAAGAAAGCGTTAATGTAACCATCCTGCTATTTTGCTGAAGCTTCAAGGTGCTTTCTGATAAAATTTGCAGCATGTGTATCTGGAGTGTAACATTTAAATTGTGTATCATATCCAGTGAGTTAAAACAAGAGAAACTACTGTGAGCCAGATATGCAATAGAGAACCGCAGTAATAAGTGGAAGACAATAGCAGAATAGTGTAAAAGGATACAGTAGCATAGTAAAACCATATCAAAGTATAATAAAGCATAGTAAAGCATAGGTAAGCATTGTAAAGCCCAGAAAGGCATGGTAACGCATATTTCAATAAATGGCAAACCATGGTAAACTATGGTAAATACATTCTATAACCATGGCAAAAACATGGATAAACTGCAAAATTGCTATTCAAATTTATTGTGGTAAAACTTTATTGGGGTTATAGTGCAGTCAAACTGAAATTATGGGGTAGATGTAAGGATACGATAAAATGATTTTATGGATCCAAAACCCCTTAACGCGGCCAGAATTGTGTTTAGTAGCCGTAAAGTTTAGCGGGTGTTAAAAATGCAGCGTATGTAAAGAATGGTGTTCACCTGGCGTTCTACACCCGCTAAAAAATGAATCCATTAAAATTATATTGGAATGCATTCAAATGAAGAAAAGAGCATGGAATTGAACAGGAGCTGGATACTAAGCGGGCGCAAACATTATAATCTGATGTAAGGATTTTGCCTTGCACTTAGGCAATTGCTGACCCTCCAAAATCTTTACACCTCTTCTTACAAGGTGCAAACCATTGTAGAAGTGAGTAATTAAGAGCTGTATAAAAGCACACACCTGCAGAGACCTGTCATTGGCTTCAGGATGGCTACTTTGGTACACTTCCTGATGCGGCTCTTGTTGAGGAGAGGCAGGAACACATTCGGAGGAGGAGGGCAAGACAAAGAAGACCCCGCATATTCAGTCCCAGGGTAACTTTGTTTAGGATGCGGTGCTAAAGCGTTATCGTCTCACTCCGCAGGTCATCCTAGACCTAATAGCTGAATTGACGGATGAGCTAGACCCCAGCGTCAATCTAGGGACCGCTATCTCTGCACATGTGAAAGTGCTGTGTTCTCTGCACTACTTAGCCTCTGGTTCCTTTCAGACCACAGTTGGAATGTCTGGAGGGATAGCCCAATCCACCTTTTCCAGTGCTAAGCAAATTTCTGGATTTCATGCTGAAAAGAGCAGGCCAATACATATCATTTCCTAAGGATACTAGCATAACTGATGTTGGCTGAGGCTTTTCTAAACAACTCTGTTTCATGCTGAGTGACATCAGCCATAAGGACTCTCAGCTCCTTCTCAGAAATCTTTTCTTTTCTGTGCACCAAGAGGACTTTGCTGCCCATTCTCTGACATTTTTTTTTTGGTTTGTATTTTCGTGCTCCACAAATGTCATACAGCAACTACTACTCTCTGTACTCCTAACTCTGCAAGTGTGGCCTCTAAATAGACCGATGCGCTTATTGAGACCCTCATTATCATAATTGCGGATCATTATTTGTGCATGTTGACTAATTTGCATTGCTCTTAAGCTTACATAGAGCACAGTTACATCTACCCCTAAATGCCTATTATACTACTGTAGTGGGCTGGACAGAACAATTCAGACCCTGCAATTCAATCTTGTGCTTAATTAATTGTAAATTGGCCAATTGTTCTAACAGCAAGGACTCCCAGCCGACCTGTTTTAGTCTATTTGTAAACTCTTTTTCTTTCTTCTGTTGGTGCCCAGGGTTGGAGCTTGAGCACTTAAAATATTTGTTTTTACACTATACCAGTTTCCTTTGGTTTATCTTTCAATTGATAAAGATTTGTGCCTGGGGAGTAAGTAATTATAATTGGGGAGAATTCCAATTGTGTATTTGGGGCTCCTCTTGCTCCTGGTAATATTTAGAGGTGTCATAGTCTTTGGCCTATAGTGGGTGCCACACTATAGTTTACTTTACATTTACTACATTCACCAGTTCACTTGTGTATTATGGATACTGGTTGTGCTGAATTGGTATGACGAATACAATTTCTAAACTTTTTAGAAGCATCCTTTGCCATATATTCCGGATATTATACCAAACATTTCTATACTTTCTATTCAGTATGCTCAATCAAATAGGAATAAACTGATTGGTTAGCAGCAGGTCGCTGTTGGCTAATAGAGGACCAACAAATATGAATGTTTATTCTGCTACAAGCCTTTTATATGTTGTCTTTTAAAATATGTAACAACCTTAGCGTCCTATAATTATAATGTCTCAGTGTGGCAAAGTGGTTAGTAGTGCGCAGGTGTAGCGGTGATGCAGTGCTCAAACAACGACAATAACACAGTGTTCACGGTCCACACAGTTTTTGTCACGGTTTGGCCCATCACATAATGCTGGCAACTACACAGCAATGTGTAATTACACAGCTAAGCAAAACAGGGGTTCAGTCCCAAAATAATAATACAATAATACAAGCACGGCTCTGTGTCCTTTCTCGCAGTGCTCCAGTGCTGGTGGTGAATACACAGTTATTAGTGACTAGTGCAGTATTTGGAATCCAGGTTTAATGCTGGCTGGAACAGCGACATTTCCCGGTTGTTAGCCGTCTACTAAATACAAATAAACAGTGGTTAACAAAACAAATACAAACACTCACGGTTTCGTTTTACATGGTTTCCTTTACATGTCCTTCCTTTACAGGTCCAAGGAGGCTGTGTGGTCCAGTGGTTAAAGAAAAGAGCTTGTAACCAGAAGGTCCCCGGTTCAAATCCCACCTCAGCCACTGACTCATGTGTGACCCTGAGCAAGTTACTTAACCTCCTTGTGCTCCGTCTTTCGGGTGAGACGTAATTGTAAGTGACTCTGCAGCTGATGCGTAGTTCACACACCCTAGTCTCTGTAAGTTGCCTTGGATAAAGGTGTCCGTTAAATAAAGAAATAATAATAATAACCAAAACAAAGGAACAGATTGAATCGTCACATCCCCTAAAATACCCTTACTCACGCCCCCTCTGATAACTACTTCAGTCATGTCTCTTCCAATCCATGACTGACACATGTTCCTGTTATACAGAGCCCTCACAGTTTGGGAGGGAGATTGTTGACTAGGATTAATTCGCTTTCTGTCACAGACAGTAGAGCCCTCTTCTTTGGGTCCTGTTGCTTAATTGGGGCCTGTCACAGATGGCTAGAGTGGTGTGTGTGGGTGACAACGTTAGGTTCAGAAAGCAGTAGTAAACAGCAATGATACGGGGCTAAAATGGCCCCAGCTATTTTATTAAATAACAAAATAAACAGTTTAAACAAAAATACACAAGAAACAAAAGGGCACATGGGCCAAAGTAAAACAAACACAAAACTATAATTCTATTTTATAACGAGTACCTTGTTCACTGGCTGGTAGCATTCTTTCTTACTCTCCTTAACTCTCCTCTCAACTCTCTCCTTGTCTGAGCCCGGTAGTGGGTCTTTTATACTGTGGCTGAAGCCTTAATTACCCATTAAGCAATTACCTTATTAAGGCTCCAGCCACATTCCCACGGGCTTTATCGGGATGGGGATTTAACCCCATCCATGCCAGCTATCCTTTATGAGACCGGCTTTTTTTAAAATAATAATTAATATTGTCGGACGACTTTAGTCCGTCCGCACACACACAATAGACACAATCATAATAATAATACTAATAATAATACAACAAATAATATATACATAAATAAATAACTAGGCACAAGGGGAGGGCACCCCATCACAGTGCCATACTTACATTTTCCTCCATGTAGTAAAACCAAATTGTACTTCATACTACTGTGATGCATTGGCCCAACTTATAGTCAAATACCTGTGATGTTATAAAGAGAGTTGAAATGTTTTAAGTTTAATATTTTGTAAACCCCTTAAATGTGTTTTATGGCTACACTATCTGCAGTACTTTATTTCCGGGAATTATGTTGGCAGGTTCCATTACAAAAATATTAATACTAGTTTCAATTAACAGTTTGCACAACCAGCGTTTACATTTTAGTAATGTAATATCTACAGTATCAGCACCATAAAGGAAAAAACAGACATTCAATCTGCTACACTCAATTTATGTACTGTAACCTGAGATCAATAAATCTGTGTAAGGTACTCAACCATGCCCACAGGGTACAAGCTACTGTATACAAAAATACTGGGTGCACATTATCCACCAGAGATGAGGCTTATTTATAAGTGTATAAAGGCTGACTTGGAGGCAAGTATATTTTAGCAGGAACTAACGTGACTTATGACCAGTCACGCTAGCCCCTGCACTAGTTTCTGACCTGGTCCACAGAAGAATCCCTGAGAGTGGTTTGTGTACTTGCATAGTTGATGTGGGCCCCTCATTAAATGTATTCCCATGTTTGAACATGTTCTATGGGATGTCTGAGCTTGTGTGGCAAAGTGGTTTGCAGTGCGCAGGTGTAGTGGTGATGTGATTATGAAACAGAAGGCAGACAACAAAGTTCACAATCCAAACAGGTTTTATTTTTATAATCCTGGTCTGGTGACCACAAAGAATAATCCCAGGCAATACTGTTCCAAAACAACGGGCTGCAGTCCCGAAATAATAAGACACAGTTTGTAAATAATAAACACAGTAGAACACACACAAAGACACACACGTTCACTTGTCCAGAGTGAGTGCTATTGTGCTCTTGGAGTAATACAGTTTATCCGTGTACAATGGTGCAGTGTTGTCCGCGTTTAGTGCTGGCCTTAAGCGACAGCTCCTGATCGTGTTAGCCGTCTGATAATACAAGTAGATTTTTAGACAAGACAAAACAAACGAAACACTCACGGTCATTTTACACTCATCCCTCAGTGGTTCTCTCTTAACCATTACAAAGGAACAGATCACCTAGCCACGTCCCCATTTGTACCTTCAGTCACGCCCCCTTGGTTAGCGATTGCAGCCGTTTCTCCTCCAATCCGCGTTTGCCACATTGCTTTCCCTCTGGAGCGATGATTTAATGTACCACAGCTGTGCCCCCTTTCTAGATGGCCGACTTCCACCTAACCCTGGGAATGAACTGTCAGGCCATCCAGTCCAGGGCACTCTGTTCCCATTATACCGCGTCCTCACAGGTTGGGAGGGAGATTTATCACCAAGAATCATTCTGTCTCTGTCACAGCTTGTCTCCGCGTGAGGAGTGGTTTCTGGCACCGAACACCATTGGTGGCTGGGATGTGACATTGATAATTAAGGAGTGGAGATCAAGTAAAAATGCTGAGCCATGTGGGAGGTAGGATGGGAGAACAGAATGGAGCAGGATGTGAAAAGGATCAGCGAGACCAGCTAAAACACCGCATTTGGTACTGGTCTGCTCCGTTCTGAAGCCTGCTTAGACGGTAGTGTAGAGCTTTTTGCGTGGGCTTCAGTGCCAGCGAACTTTTCCTTGACCGGTTTAATACAATATGCTGGTGCCTGTGAGTTGCAGTGGGAGTTTTTGTACAGCAAGCCTGTATTCAGTGTGAATGTGCGTTATTCCTACAGTTTTACATATGTCTCTAGAGAACCACTTATCCAATTGTGATGAAATAACTTTTTTTTAACACAAGTTAAAGTTTAAATAAATCTGGGTGTATGCAGAAGTTGTCAGTCTGTCTGAATGTCACACATTTTTCCGTAAAGGGAATGGGTGAAGTAGAAGGAGGAGGGGATGTGAGGGAAATGGGAAAGAACATTTCAAATGAGGTAAATTAACAGGGATATTTGTCGGTAGCTGTGTTATCTTTTAGTTGTCATTCTAAATTGATTTTGTGGGGTGGAACACTGACTTACGTGTTGCTGAAATTGTTGCCTGCTGAAATATATAGAAACTAGTTGGTCTAATTATTCAACATGATTTTCCAGTGCCCCCCAAGGTATTGGGCCAGATAAAGTAGAATCAATTTCTATTTCAAAAATGAAACTTACCTTTTTACTTATAAAAGGGTGACTATAGACATATATAGATTTATAACAAGGCACTATTTTAATGTTTGCACTAGAGCAAAAGGATTAAAGTATTGTTTTTAATGTATTGGCTGAATTAAGTCAGTGAAAATCAACTAGATGAAAGGGAACACATGAAATAATTCCTGGTAGTTTCTGTACTTTTCATGTACAAAAGAGGGACACACAGAACTCATAGGCACTAATGGAACAGTGTTCTTAGAAACAATCACTGATGTGCAGAAGGCAGAAAGGGAAGGATGAGTCTTAAGTTTGAAAGCACATTTTATCAAATCATACACTAAATTCATATCCGAGAAGGAGATCATTTAAACCACCTCCTAAAATATATTGCAATTGCAACCAGAATATTCATTATAACTGGTAATTTGCTAGCCTGATAATTTGTGGCTCTCAACACACAGTCAAGTTTTTTGTTTACTAAAAGTAAACTATTTGACCACTATTAAATATTACTGTAGCATTATTTTTACATGGGGTCTCAAGGGCTGTAAGTGCTGTTTTATGAGTATTGGGAAGTAGTTCAGAGTTAAATAAATAATAATGGTCCTGGCTAAAAACATTTTTTTTACTGTCAGTGGTTCCTGAGAAGCAAAAGCTGAAAGCGGTGGAAAGTAGTGTGTTCACACTCTGTCTTTTCTGCTTTCATCCTGTAGTAACAGCAGGGCCACAGGGAAGCAATATGTTTAAACTTGGTGTCTGTAGATGGGAGAGAATGCATCTGATCTGTAAATCTACCTCCCGACCTGGAAGGGTGCTAAGTAAGGTTGGTGGTACACCTTCACAGGGATGGGCTGACTCGATGGTGGGAAGGAACAGGAAGTTGGCCATCTTGGCAAAAGGGCGTAGTTGTAGCACTGCTGAACAGCTCTATTGTGATCAGCTGTGTTGTGCGCACCAATTGGAGCGTGGCGCCATACTGATCACAGGGAGGAGTTTAACAGTATAAAGGGGACGCAGCTACATGAGTACGGTCCCTTTCGCTGACACACTGACAAGCCGGAGCGCTGCTTGTTGTTGTTTTATTTTGGCAGGCGAGTACTATGGGAGCTGATGCAATGGAGCCAGCACTACCACCTGGATCACCTACACTGCCACAGCACTCCGAGCACCTGTACTTGCACACCCCCTCACCCCATTGTGCACCGTGGACTGTGATTGTTGTTTCATTATTTTGGGAAACTTTTTGTCGAGGGGAATGTTTTAAAATAAACAGGACCATTATTATAACATACATCCTCGTTGTGGACATTGTATCCTTACCTGCAGCACTCACATCCTGACAGTGTCCCAGTCTTGATCTTTCATACAATCCAGGCTGACAGGCTTCAGATCGCCTTTGAATCACCAGGCCTTTGACTGACTACCTTGTGTTTTTTTCTTAGGAGATGTGCTAAAGAACATGACAGTTCACGGGTATTGCAGATTTGGCAACCTCAGGTAACACTAATTCAGCTCTCATACAAGCTATTTTTATGTAATAAAGATCTAGGGAGTAATGCAGATAAAACAACACTTTTCAAAAGTAATTGGGAAAATCTGTAGTTCAACTGAGTCCTGGGAGACCTACTGTAGACTGGGTATGTGGCAGGTGCTGGCTCCTGAGTTTGATGCCTTTGAGTCCAGGGCCTTCCACTGGCACCCTTTAGCAGAAGTGTGATTTGTAACATTTGGTAAAGCAATGTGCAAACTGTACATTACAAACAACTAGCTACAGTATACAGCAAACACAATAGCATTTTAGATTTAATCTGCACCTAAATGTTTGTCTTGCCCATAAACAGGCTTGAGTTTATAATGGTAATGATTAACTATTCACACAGGAGAAGAAACTTGGGGTGTTTTATAGGCACCCAAATATTATATTAATTCTATGACAGAACATGTTTACCTTAAATTGGTGTGTTTTTACTCGAATGGGGAGGTCCTAATTTGAGGACCATTTCTAAATATAATATTTTAAACCCTGGATTAAGTGTATTCTTTAGTTTTCTAAATTCAACCTTTAGAGATGCCTCTTAACTGGACATTAATATAAAACAGCAAAGCATTATTTTTGGTATTTGGTTCACACATAAATTTGATTTTTGTAGATAGTTTTGTGACTCTGCAGGTCTTTTCGCTCTGTATATCATTTTTACTAAATCCCCTATGAATATTAAAGCCCATTATGAAAACAGTCACCTGCCTTTTTTATTAAAAGCTTGATCAAAAGTCTACCCTTTATAAGCTCATATTCTCTCTCCATGCACGTACCCACTGCTCTTTGACTGCGTGTCAGAAGATGAGATATTGAACTCTTCTTATTTTGAAAGAAGGGGGCAGAATTTCAAACATCTCTGTGTTTGATCTAAGCTTTACAATTCCATCTTCTTACTGTAATATTACGCGAGACCAAACACACATACAGCTATGGCCAAAAGTTTTGCATCACTTAGTATTTTAATTAAAAAAAAAACTATTTTAGATATTTTATTTAACATCATATAATCAAAGAAACTATACAATAACATTGCAATAGCCATAACAGTAGAATATTTCATGTTGATTTCAAAATTCCACATTTTTCAATTTGTCCGTTTTCAT